>JAWPHD010000679.1:0-415277 GCA_037043455.1 Cyrtodaria siliqua | reverse complement strand
ACTCAAGTTGGACTTCTTGAAAAACTGCGTCACAATCCTGTTAGACTTACATTTTAAGAAACCAACCAGCCAAATAATTGCAAAATTACACTAAACGTTTATCAAACATCCAGGTGTTCAGGTCATATACTAATGTATATGTGCCGATGTATATGTGCCGATTAAAAGTATAGGATTTTTTCACGAGTTTTTAAAATACCCTTGATTGAATATGCGTAAAAATGAGTTGGTAACTCTTAATTCGACGCTCTAGTTTTTGTGTTTGACCTGGCTGATTAAAGCCGTTTATGTTGTGTCTATAGAGTTTGGATTCTCAAAATGTGTCAGTTATATATATATATATACGTCGTCGTCAGTAGGTTAAGGAACAGTGTACATATGTTTTACAATTTGGCTGTAGTTGGCGGGATAGCTGCTTTAAACTGATATAAACTGGCTATGATCATTTCTGGCGGACTTATCTACAAACTGCGTCGATGATGTAGTGTGTTTGACTCTTAATACTTATAAAAGTAGATATTAAAGTCGAACATGAAACGTAGTTTTACAGAACACAGGCAAAAAGCAATATAAAAAAACACCCACTAAAAGAACACGTATTAAAACAATGTTGGACTTACCTACAAACTCCGTCACGGATGTAGGGTTTCCGGCTATGAACAATCATGTTAGACTTACATTTAAACTGCGTCACGGATATAAACTGGCTATGAGCACTTCTGGAGGACTTACCTACACTCGTAATACTCATAAAAGTAGATAGGAAATGTAGCGTTTACAGAACACAGTAAAACAACAACAACAACAAAACAACAACAAACCCCCCAGAAAGAACACGTATTAAAACAATGTTGGACTTACCTACAAACTGCGTCACGGATGTAGGGTGTTTGGCTATCAACTCTCCCATTATGGATATCATATCTTTGAGCGGCTGCTTAAAACCTTCTTGTTTGTGGGCAGATTCCTCATTCTGCATATCCAGAAAATATGTCATTGCAGTATCGAAAAAATGCGTTTCTTTTATAATTGTAAATATTCTGCTCAAGGTATCGAAGGTGGCAGTTGAGCGGAACGCCTTTGCCAAGACGTTAAGTAGCAGTTTAAGCAGGTCCGGCTTAGTGGAACTCAATTGTAATGCGTCTCTTAAACCACTTTTTGGGTGTGCGAGTGTTAAAACGATATAACCCGCGTCCCTTTCTTGTAATTGTTCCAACATTTTGAAACCCAGAAATCGTGGTCTATCTCCACCTCTTCTTCCAGCATCTCTGTTACCCTGGTCACCTCTTCCGCGTCCACCTCTGTCATGTGGTTGTCCTCTACGTTCGCGCTCTTCTGGGATGCCACGGTTGGGTCGTGCATTACGGGCGACATGGTGACCTTGGGCACCTTCGTCATCCCAGTCATCATTATCGGCCCGACCGCGAACTAGTGGTATGCCGGCACGCAGTCCCCTCCTGCCTCTATCGCCGCCTGGTCTGCGTCTAAAAAGATGTTTGAAAGGTGTTACAGTTGAACAATTGAACGTTTTCTTAAAAAACGCGTATCTCTGTCTGTCTGTCTGTCTGTCTGTCTGTCTGTCTCTCTCTCTCTCTCTCTCTCCCTCTCTCTCTCTCTGTCTCTCTCTCTCTCTCACTTACACAAAAAGTGTACAGACTTTCATTTATATGATCCGGCACATGTTTATAATCTTGATATTAGGCGGCAAAATAACAAAATATGAATTCTGATTTCAGCAATGTTTGGTTTCTGGAGGTTTGCATTTAGACATTCACAGTTCTTAAATACTTTATAAACACAGACTTACCCCTGGTAGCCTCTACCATAGCCGTCAGCCATGTTTTCTGTTAATGACAACAGCTGCTCTTTACTTGATCAGAGCATACACATAAACCTATCTGGAAATATCAAACAAAAATATGTTACTATTTTATAATACCTGCCTCAAAAAGAGCTAAAACAACCAAAGCAGGTGTGTTAAGGGGTTATTACTCATATTCACACTGTACATGAAGAGTTTGTTCTCAATAAGATCGTGTCATATACGATAGCCACAGTCGCGGGGCATTAATTCAATTTAGTGCCGCCACGGATTGAAAATGTTCGATAATGGTTTATATATCGTCATGACTTCTGGAAAGGATGGGCTTAGACCTGGCCCTATATTCTCGAAACTTGCTCAGCCAAAATCCCTAGTTCAATCTCAAAACTCAAATATTTCGTTTAGCTATGACTTTTTTAATACGTGTTTTCTATCACGAAACTTTCATGACTGCTGTAATATTTGCTTATCTTTTTTTACTTGTGTAACGATTAAATTAATTACATGACCATTAAATAAGATTTTTCAAATTTGTTATAGATGAGCTTGAGCATGAGATTTCGACAGAAAAGTTTGGAGAATACTGGGCCTGATGTGCTTTCATCTGACAGTGTGTCACGCCTGAATGCATTGACCTATTTTCGAGGATATGGGCGAAGGTAATGCATTTTCCATATCCGACCCTAAAATGCAAAACCGCTTTAGGTAGTGGAGAAAAA
Organism: Cyrtodaria siliqua; assembly: GCA_037043455.1. Classification (NCBI taxonomy): domain Eukaryota; kingdom Metazoa; phylum Mollusca; class Bivalvia; order Adapedonta; family Hiatellidae; genus Cyrtodaria; species Cyrtodaria siliqua. The sequence goes on along the minus strand of JAWPHD010000679.1, from coordinate 412,736 downwards.
CTTCTTGCATACCGGATAAGGTTATCCGCATTAACATGGATGATGGAAAGCCTGATCTTACACATGGGGGAGATAAAAGTCACGCCCATCAACAATAACAGCAATAACGTCAACTGTGACGCCATTGTGTAAAAAAAACAACATTCAAAATGTTAGTATTTGGCAATGTCAACGCACAAAATGTCAATGATATGCAAGAAAATGAATCAATCATGGGTATCCGATCCATTAGGGAATTCCAACTCTCAGTAGAACATTTTAATTATACCTCGTTTGAAATGTCCGATCTTTACCGGATACCCATGATTGATTCTTATATTAATGCGTGTATGTATCAGCAATGAACCGGTTCATCGATATTAATGCGTGTATGTATCAGCAATGGATCGTTTCAATCAATATTAATGCGTGAATGTATCAGCAATGGACCGTTTCATCAATATTAATGCGTGAATGTATCAGCAATGGACCGTTTCATCAATATTAATGCGTGAATATATCAGCAATGGACCGTTTCATCGATATTAATGCGTGTATGTATCAGCAATGGACCGTTTCATCGATATTAATACGTGAATATATCAGCAATGGACCGTTTCATCAATATTAATGCGTGAATGTATCAGCAATGGACCGTTTCATCGATATTAATGCGTGAATATATCAGCAATAGACCGTTTCTTCGATATTAATGCGTGTATGTATCGTCGTTTCGTCGGGCACAAAATTTGCGGACACATGCTCAATGTCAAAATTCAAAATTGCAATTAACCTTGTAGTAATCTTGAAAAAGGTGGGTGAATCCCACTGAAACGTTAACTTATGATGTAATGACTAATGATGTTAATATTTTACTAATATTGTTCTTGCAAATGCTGGAAACAAGCACCACTCAAGAAATTACGTGTGTTGTTTTTTTGTTTTTCTTGTTTGCAGTTCAGTTTGTTTTTTTAAATTTTAATTAAAGGATGCAGTCCGGAATATTCCTTTAAAACAATAAATTACTGCAAAGAAAATCTAAACAGATAAAAACTATTTATAATAATTGCTCATTCCGAGATATGAACTCGAGACCCTTCGCATCCGAAACCAAAGCTCAACCAATCAGCTACGAAACCGAATATAATTATGCCACTTTTAAATAACATGCGTATATTTACACATTTCATTTCTTTGTAACCATGTTAAGATACTGTAGAATCAATAGTATTTGTTCAAATCCAACATATGCCGTATTATCATAGTGACTGGCGCAAACCCAAAAATTCAATCGGAATTGCCTCGTCGTATTCCGTCACACACATTTACCGATTACGGAAATGGCCGAAGATTTCCGATTACCCAAAGATAGGACCACCGTTTACGGAAATAAAAAAAAAATGAAATCGACGAATGTGTTTTTTTAAATATGGGAACTAATATTAACAAAGTTGGGTACGATAACATATATTGCGGATTGCTGTTTAAACATTTGGTTGGAGATTATAAAACGGAACTCACATTTAATATAGGTTTACCACCACTAATTACATGTAAGCCTCCGAGGTGTAGTCGAATGTAGTTCCTATAATAACAAGAGCTGTCGGAGAACAGCGCAGCTCGACTATTCGATTTTTCAGAGAATAATAAATTATATAGCTAGTATATACCATCAGAAAACAAGGCTAAAACAATGTGGGGTGGGGTTGGAGGGCGCAACATAGCTATGTGTAAGGATTGACCAAAACAATATAGAAATATGTAAAAATTATATTAAAAAAATCGAGTTTTGAGTGGGGATGGGGGGTGGGGGAGCGGGGAGAGGCGGGGGTGGGTGGTGGGGGTAGTGGGGGTGGTGAGGGCAACATATATGTGTAAGAAGCCATTTAAGAATTCACCAAAACAACACAAAAATATGTAAAACAATATTTTTAAAAATTCGAGTTTTGAGTAGGGATTCGGGAGAGGCGGGGTAGGGGAGGGCAACATATATGTGTAAGAAGCTATGTAAGAATGGAATAAAACACCACAGAAATATGGTAAAACACAAAAAAAAAATATTTCGAGTGTGGGGTAGTGGGGGGTGGTGGGGGCATGATAGCTATGTGTAAGAATTGACAAAAACAACACAGAAATATGTCAAAAAACAAAAATCGAGTTTCGAGTGGGTGGGGGTGGGGGGGGGGGGAGTGGAGAGGCAGGGAGTGGGTTGGAGGGGGCAACATATATGTGTAAGAAGCTATGTGTAAGAATTTACCAAATCAACACAGATATATGTAAAAAACAATAAACTTTCAATAAAAATATTCCAGTCTCGAGCTTGGGAGTGTGGTGATGGGGGAGAGTATGTGCTATATGTAAGAATTGACACAGAAATATGTAAAAAAAAAATTAGAGTGTGTGTGTGGCAGGGGAGAGGCAGGGGTGGAGGGAGGGGGAGGGAGCAACATATATGTGTAAGAAGCTATGTGTAAGAATTGACCAAAACAACACAGAAATATGTAAAAAACAACATACAAAAAAAACAAATCAAGTTTCGAGCGTGAGGTGGGGGTTGGGGGGTGGGGGAAAGGGGAGGCAGTGGGGGAGGGGGGCAACATGTGTAAGAATTGACAAAAGCAACACAGAAATATGTAAGAAAAAAATGTGCTACATAATTTGGGTTCATGGGAGCCCATGGATTACAGGAACCAAAAGTGCCCTTAAGATGATGCTATAAGGAAGCCCATGGCCAAATAAGTTTTCCATTAAAAAAAAATCAAGTTTCGAGTGTGAGGTGGGAGGGGGGTGGGGGGAAGGGGAGGCAGTGGGGGAGGGGGCCACATGTGTAAGAATTGACAAAAGCAACACAGAAATATGTAAGAAAAAAATGGGCTACATAATTTGGGTTCCATGGGAGCCCATGGGTTACAGGAACCAAAAGTGCCCTTAAGATGATGCTATAAGGAAGCCCATGGCCAAATAAGTTTTCCATCGTTTTTTACATAGGTTTTATGTGTTTTTAGTCCACTTTTGTTCATAAAAGCCGTAATTTCGAGTGTTTTTTTTTTCGTGTTTAAAATGACGTGTTTGCGAAGTGTTTGCAATTCAACTATGTGTTTTTGATATCAACATGTAGGGTTGCATGTGTGCAACATGTTACATCAATTAAATCTGCATGGCAATAGGTTTGCTAGGCATGAAACCACTAAAGCTTTCCCCTACCCCACTAAAATAGGATACTGTGAAAAAATGTAAATTGTGTAAAAGGAAAAATATTATTCCTTATCATTCAAAACTCGACTTGGTAGCGTTCAGCTAGTACCAAATTTACTTTTAGCGGTATTTTCGACAAACTGACCCTTGACCTGTTTAGTAAACAAACAATAATGTTCTTACATGTCTTGTGACCCCACCTTTTCTGGTGATTTTTCAAGTGGAAAATTAGTTTTCTATATGAACATTACACTGCTGCATTATCCATACTTGAGTTGAATTTGCAGCAAATCATTAATATGTGACACTTTAACATTGGTGTCTATGGGGAAAATAATTAGTGGTATAATACCTATAATGGACTCTATTTCTAATTGCAATGGCTGTCTCCATAGGCTTCCGGTTATAAATAGTCTAGATCATCTGCGACGCTTGCTTGTTTTCAAGACAAACGTCTAGAACAGCCCTTCTGAACAAAGTTTGATTTTGCCGATACACTGGTATCGTTTCTGATTGACTGAGATATACAGAAAGGCAGAAAGACAATGCATTTATAATAAACAAACAGGGAAACTTCATTATTATATCAACGAACTAAATGCGGATGGTCAGAACTTAATTAATAAATAAATAATAATTACGGTCACGTGCTTCCATTTTCAAATTTGTTTCTAAACAAACGGTCAAGACGTTTGTATTTACAATCAAGCGTCGAAGATGATCAAGACTAGGTTATAAAATGTTAATGTAACATTTGCCAATCACGTAAGATAATTCCGTCCGTGTTCAATATGGATGCGCCATCGTTCATTTGTTAAGTGATCTGTATACTGGGTTAGCTCGCTCAGACGACTTAACCAAAAAGTCGGTAAAAAGCCAGAAATCGATGCATAATATATCACATTGTTATTTAGTCTTCGTACAGGTACAATCCGATAAATATCGGCTTGCGATGATTATATTTCATAATTTGTGTGTGCTTGGAACGGGATTTGAACCAGGGACCCTGCGCATTTATTTGTTTTATAATGCATGTAGGTATAACCACTAGCAACGAATATTTGTCGGTACTAGCATTTTTAACCTCAAAGAGGTCAACGCGAGATAAAGTTATTTTATTTGAGACAAAATCCAAGTTTCAGTTTTATAAAATATAGTATTACACCACGCAAGGCTAATTTACATGTCCGACATTATGGACTATATACTGATACATCGTGACATGCGTTCAAATATAGTAAGTTATTTTGCAGTAAGAAAAATGCTACTAAATATATCATGTTCTAAAGAAGTACCCAATGCTCAGTGGTTAGAACGCCTGCCTCTAAATTAGAAAACCTTAAAATAACACGCAGGCACGCAGGCACGCACGCACGCACACGTCATTTTAATCAGTCGTTCTTTGTAGCAACATCGATTTCAACGAACATCGTTGTCCTTGAAAACACGGGATTCGAACTCAAGACCTCCGGATTGACAATCCTTATACATAACCATTAGCACAGAGCCAACTCCAATACTACTTTAAATGTTAACGTTATATTTGTTTAATAATGGACTTGGCTTATTTCTCAATGCTATTTCAACAAAGCATACGCAGAAAATATTTAGAGCGAATTCTATTCGAATGTTGAAATTTGTAATCTATTATTTCCTAGGGTTTTATCGAAAGTCTTTGGTGTACGCATTAAATCACGCATAAAACGTGAACAAAGGATACCAATCTACAATGCTTACAGTATATTTCGATACAAATAACGCTATTGATAAAATGAGTAAATAGCCCAGAGTTAAAGTTAATGGACTGTCAATCCGAAGGTCATGGGTTCAAATCTCGCTGAGACTATACTATTTTTCAGTGAATGGGTGTGTATTTTTTGATGTTACTAGTATGTCGATCGCAGGTAAAGAACTAAAACACTGTTCGCTAATAAACTGCAGTATATACGGATTTCCAACATGTTTCACGAGCTGGAATTTTGTAGTAAACCAATCGTTAAGCCGCTCCTATTTGCTTTAGGTACACGGCTACTAGCCTTATATACAGCTATAGTAGCTTTAAACACCGGATTTTATCGTGAGCTGATGAACATGAAATATAAATAAAGACGCATTCAAAGCGGCATACGATTTAATTATAGCGACTGTAGCTTTAAAATGTGTCCTATTCTTATGGCTCAGTATCAGTGATAGTATGTTCTACAGATAAATTGAAACGGTCGATGATTTCGGACACCCGATTTTGTCTTGAGCTGATGAACATGACATATAAATAAAGACGCATTCAAAGCGGCATACGATTTAAATATAGCGACTGTAGCTTTAAATGGTATTTAGGGCTCGATATCAGTGATAGTATGTTCTACAGATAAATTGAAACGGTCGATGATTTCGGACAAACAATTCATTACTTACACGGTATATATAAACACGTGTATAGGTTTAGTATGTCGGACATCGTATTGAGATGTTTACACAATGTATGACGTCACTGAGATTTAGCCCAGATTTATCCCTATTGATAGATCGATCAGCCTATTGAAATGACTCGTTTTGGAAACAAATCTGCAGAGCCTCGTATCTTATCGTTTTATCTAACTCGTTTATACACTCTATATCAGTGGTTAACAAAGTTGACTGCGTATGTGAGATAGTGTGAGTGAGATAACTGCTTCCTGACTGGATAATTTATACGAAAGTGGACCAATACATAAAGAGATAAAATAAAACTTACAATGTACAAAATGTTGTTTATCTTAAACACAGTCATTTACAAGACGAACGAAAACATAGCACCTTTAAGACTCGACCCATTGCGGGTAGACTGGTATCAGTCTATAAATTAGACTATAAATAATAAAATTAGTTATTGAATTGGGGTTTCAAGGTTATATGGCGCCTAACAGGAATGAACATGACATGCTCATCCTCCATGTACATAGAGATAAAATATTGAGAACGGACCTAAAACCTTCTCACTCTGAACTGCAGAGTCGCTGCAAATTATATTGTAGACACTCCATTCCACGTTATAGTTTTTCTGCCACTGCTCTAGTGATATGAGCGAGATGGCACCTGAAACAATGCAGCGGTCATGAATAAACAGACAAATTAAAAAATAAAATAATACTCTGCATAAAAATTGTTTATTTTATTTCAAGCTCTGTTTCTCTTCAAGGTTGAATTTATAATGTTCAGATAAGACCATACAAGTTATACGTGGAGATATTTGCCTCTTTCAGCGCTGAGGAATTACTATAATAATAGTAAAAAGGTTATAATATTAAGGACTGATGCCAGTCTACATTGCGGCTTACTGTGTAATGGTTTCAAGCGCAGACTGCTCACCACCGAGCTATGAACTTGATGCGTCTGATATTATCGTTACACTACATAGTCTTCACCTGCTTATATTACCTGTCGGTGTTTATATTATTAGACAGAATCAAAGTAAACGCTAACTTATATCAATTGACATGTGTTCAAAGGATAACACATTCAAATTAAAGGAAACTGACAAGTATGTATACTCGGTAAAAAAGGTTTTGGACCAGGGTATATAAAGTCATATAAAAATAAAACTAGCGGACAGAATTTAAGTATCTTTTTTAGTAACCAAGGCCTACCCTACCCGGTTAAATTGGTACCAGAAACATTAAATTCCAAACAAGATTTAATTTTTAAAAATATCGCGAACACACAAAGGGTCTGTAAAAAATGTTGCAAAGTTACGGACACATTCGAGTAACCAATAAAAAGATTATTATTTTTTCGCAAACTTTCATTGTACAAGATAATTATTGTTGATTGTTGATCTATTGTGAATTATCAAATGAGATAATAAGGGTTATGGTCGACTGTCAAGGTTCAGCGATCATTGTACGAGTTCGAACACTGCCATGGTCCAAAACTTTTTTTACAGAGTATATTTCGAGTTTTAGCATCGCTTTTAAGTCTATATCACGATGATTTCTCCTTGTATCAAAGCAGCATTGAGTTATAGTGCCACACAGTAGACACAAGACATGATACCCCACCCATTCACATTATACCGACAACGGTCCGACCAGTCATAGAACTACCCTTTATATGCTTAACGTCATTTAAGGGAGCTGCTAGTACTGTTTTTATGAAGTCTTTGTTATGACCCGGCCAAGAGTTGAACCCACACCATCCCGCTGCGAAGCGAACGCTCTAGCACCAAACCACAGCGCTGTGTGACACTCACTACAAGTAGAAACATGTAGTTGATCAGGGTGAGTGTATACATTTAATTGGGTTTTATTGAGACGCATAAGCTGGTGAAGCTGGGGATCAAATCCACGATCATTGGTTTTATTCATTCCACGCCGCAGCCTCTGGTTTTACTTATCCCAATCCGCGATCACTGGTTTTACAAATATCAAGTCGCGATCCCTGGTTTAACCTCCCACTCCGAGATCTCTGGTTTTACACATATCAAGTAGCGATCCCTGGTTTAACATCCCACTCCGCGATCTCTGATTTTACACATATCAAGTCGCGAGCCCTGGTTTAACCTCCCACTCCGCGATCTCTGGTTTTACACATATCAAGTCGCGATCCCTGGTTTAACATCCCACTCCGCGATCTCTGGTTTTACACATATCAATTAGCGATCCCTCGTTTAACCTCCCACTCCGCGATCTCTGGTTTTACTCATATTTACTCACCCCAAACCGCCATGCATATATTCACTCATCCCACGCCAACGATGGTTTTATGTTTTAGTCATCACTGGTTTTACTTATCCAACGCCTGGATTACTGAGTTTACAAGTCTCTGGTGTATTACAAGTCTCTGGTGTATTACAAATCTCTGGTGTATTACAAGTCTCGAGTGTATTACAAGTCTCTAGCGTATTACAAGTCTCAGCTGTATTACAAGTGTCGAGTGTATTACAAGTCTCTGGTGTATTACAAGTCTCATATGTATTACAAGTCTCTGGCGTATTTCAAGTATCTGGTGTATTACAAGTCTCGAGTGTATTACAAGTCTCTGGTGTATTACAAGTCTCTGGTGTAAAGTCTCTGGTGTATTACAAGTCTCTGGTGTATTCCAAGTCTCTGGTGTATTACAAGTCTCTGGTGTATTACAAGTCTCTGGTGTAAAGTCTCTGGTGTATTACAAGTCTCTGGTGTAAAGTCTCTGGTGTATTACAAGTCTCTGGTGTATTACAAGTCTCTGGTGTATTACAAGTCTCTGGCGTATTACAAGTCTCTGGAGTACAGATACCACATACACCAAGTATTTTCTCTCCCCGACATTACACCGCATGATGCCTATGGTGGCGAGTTTGCATGGATACTCTCAGTGACGTTTCAGGTAAAGCATTTGACTCGCATGCTGTAGGTCATGTGTTCGATTCCCGGCCAGATCACACCAACAACTTCTTTAAGCTGGTACTTGTACATCCCAGGCTTCAGTTGTCGGACGTTCGGTGTATAACGGGTAGCTCTAGGACTGAACGGCCTGGTGCCAGTATGCCACACTTCACCACACCGCACCGCACCGCACCGCACCGCACCACATTGCACTGCACTGCACCGCGCCACTCCACACATGAGTTTGTTAAGAATATAGAATGATATATTTTTGTTTATTCATGCTTTCATCTATCCTTCTACAAATTCGCAATGAGCACCAATGATTCTTATATTGTTTTGAGGGTCATCAAAACATAATATCAAATATAATAGCTATACATTGTAGTATATAAGACAGTCAATAACTACAAAAGAATGTTAACATATACAACTAATACATATTTACCATTAAATATCCGAGATTTTCAATGTTCCTTATACACTGGTTGATTCCTTCCACATCTATGAACCTGCTGTGAAAACCAGTCATGAATTCTGGAAATCCCAATAAAATTTCACGAGTTTTACTTTCACTTTCCAAATCATATGATCATACGAGTTGGCATGCTGACAAGTGCATTATTGCACAAACGTCATTGATATAACTACTATACGATTACACAAGTATATCGATTATTGATTCGCCTGTGCTTTATTTGAGTGAGATAAAAATACACTCATGAATATAAGGTATTGTTAATCGAAAGTGAAAGTAAAAGTAACAACATCCTTATCTGTAACATCGAGTAGCATCCAGGTCTACGCACTTTATTAATTGGTCAATACATACCTGTCATGTTTTACGCATTGGGTGTGAGACATACGCTTTTTTGTGTCAAATGACGCTCACACGCATACATTCTACGTTCTCACGCATGCTAAAAAAATTACCAAAATGTTTTTTTGTATGCGATGTTACGAGTAAAATATAACAAGAAAGGAAGCAAAACCAGCACACAAAAATATAATTAACACATTTATTTACATAAAATATTCACTTATAGAATACACAAAATTAATACAGTTTTTCTTTAATATCCAATTGTTGAATTAAGTCCAAATAAAATTATCCAATGTTCCTTTAATTCATATTAGCAAGTGTCTCTTTAATCCAAAGCAGTAAGTGTCTCTTTAATCCAAAACAGTAAGTGTCTCTTTCAGTCTAAATTAATTTCCAATATTTTCGTTTCAGTCCAAATATCCAAATTCACTGTAATTATGAATGAGTACAATACCTATTAAATCCTCTCACAATTATATTTTCTAAAACCATCCAAATCAAAATTAACTTTATTGAAGAATACTGAAATCTGATCTCAACTGCTCAACTGAGTTTGACTTCCGTATCATTTCCCTATATTGTGTGACTTAAATGAATTCTATTAACATGTTTGATCAGTATTTCGAGTATTCATGAAATTCAACCACTGACAGTCTCGACCTTCATTCCACTAACCCTATATCCAAGGGGCCCATTTGGTCCAATCTCACTCTTGACTTTTTCTGTAAAATGTAAGATGAAAAGTGTTATTTTTACTGGTCCTTTGGGATCAACGATTTGAAGTAGAATACCACTTTAAGCCAGTGCTAGGGGGGCGTGAGAGGTGTTAAGTCTTACATTACCTATCATAAACAGTTTCAATAAAACCAAGTCTGCTACTTTCTTCTCTTGGTTGTGCTTGTTGCTGCCAAAGGATCACCATTATCAGTATTTATTAACATTCACACTAGCGTTCGTTTAGTGCAGTGTGGCGGCTGTAATATGTCTGCCCGGGCTACGGATCAACAGTGTTATTTTTAGTGGTCCTTTGGGATCAACGAGTCCAATATAGGTGCATTTGAAGTAGAATACTGCTTTAAGCCGGTGCTAGTGGGGCGTGAGAGGTGTTAAGTCTTACATTATCTATCATAAACAGTTTCAATAAAACCAAGTCTGCTACTTTATTCTCTTGGTTGTGCGTATTGCTTCCAAGGGATCACCCTTATCAGTTTTTATTGAAACATTTTTACCTCTCGCCGCTGCGGGTTTGAATCCCACTGGAAGCTCGACTTATAAGTAAAACGTGTCGATTCTAAGGGATGCAGGGGTTATACAGTACTGGTTCTTGGTTCTACCCAGGAAAAAGTGGGTGGTCTGCCTCCACTAAACGTCATATATAGCCCTTATATGCTGCAAATGAAATAAAACACCAACCAACCAACCAACCAACCAACCAACCAACCAACCAAGAGAAATTGATCCTGGAAGTATTTCCGAGGCAGAGCAAATAGCAGCGTGAATGGAGAAACATAGGTTAACTGATAGACAAAGAAATAAGTTTATAGGCCAATTTGCTATAAGTAGGTATAAAAGTCGAACAGAAAATGTAACTTTCACAGAACACAGTCAACCAAAAACACATACTAAAACAAACAACAGTTACAATGTTAAAAAGAAGCAAGGCATGTAACATCACAAACACCAATGGATTGACAACATGGCTACTGCATTTGAACGATCAGTGGCAAAAAAGCCGCGCTGCAAGTTTAAACCAGGATTTAGGGTGCATCAAACCTCTCTTTTACCATATTGTCACCCCAAATACAATATGGTGTGATGTACATCCTGTAAGGTGTCTATATAGAGAGATCTTGGTGTGATGTACCCCCTGTTATGTGTCTATATAGGGAGATCGTGGTGAGATGTACCTCATGTAAGGTGTCTATATAGGGAGATCATGGTGTGATGTACCTCCTGTAAGGTGTCTATATAGGGAGAGCATGGTGTGATGTACCCCCTGTAAGGTGTCTATATAGGGAGATCATGGTGTGATGTACTTCCTGTAAGGTGTCTATATAGGGATGATCAGGGTGTGATGTACCTCCTGTAAGGTGTCTATATAGGGATGATCATGGTGGGATGTACCTCCTGTAAGGTGTCTATAAGGGAGATCATGGTGTGATGTACCTCCTGTAAGGTGTCTATATAGGGAGATCATGGTGTGATGTACCTCCTTTAAGGAGGTGTCTATATAGGGAGATCATGGTGTGATGTACCTGCTGTAAGGTGTCTATATAGGGGAGATCATGGTGTGATGTACCTCCTGTGAAGTGTCTATATAGGGGAGATCATGGTGTGATGTACCTCCTGTAGGGTGTCTATATAGGAAGATCATGGTGTGATGTACCACCTGTAAGGTGTCTATATAGGGAGATCGTGGTGTGTATACCTCATGGTAGGTGTCTATATAGGGGAGATCATGGTGTGATGTACTTCCTGTAAGGTGTCTATATAGGGGAGATCATGGTGTGATGTACCTCCTGTAAGGTGTCAATATAGGGAGGTCATGGTGTGATGTACATCCTGTAAGGTGTCTATATAGGGAGATCGTGGTGTGATGTACCCCGTGTAAGGTGTCTATATAGGGGGATCGTGGTGTGACGTACCTCATGTAAGGTGTCTATATAGGGGAGATCATGGTCTGATGTACTTCCTGTAAGGTGTTTATATATAGGGGAGATCATGGTGTGATGTACATCCTGTAAGGTGTCTATATAGGGAGATCATGGTGTGATGTACCCCGTGTAAGGTGTCTATATAGGTGGATCGTGGTGTGATGTACCTCCTGTAAGGTATCCATATAGGCAGATCGTGGTGTGATGTACCCCCTTTAAGGTGTCTATATAGGGTGATCGTGGTTTTATGGACCTCCCGTAAGGTGTCTATATAGGGGATATCATGGTGTGATGTACCTCCTGTAAGGTGTCTATATAGGGAGATCATGGTGTGATGTACCCCGCGTAAGGTGTCTATATAGGGGGATCGTGGTGTGATGTACCTCCTGTAAGGTGTCTATATAGGGGTGATCGTGGTGTGATGTAATCCCTTTAAGGTGTCTATATAGGGTGATCGTGGTGTGATGTACCTCCTGTAAGGTGTCTATATAGGGATATCATGGTGTGATGTACCTCCTGTAAGGTGTCTATATAGAGAGTTCATGGTGTGATGTACCCCGTGTAAGGTGTCTATATAGGGGAGATCGTGGTGTGATGTACCTCCTGTAAGGTGTCTATATAGGGGGATCGTGGTGTACCCCCTTTAAGTTGTTTATATAGGGAGATCGTGGTTTGATGTACCCCCTTTAAGGTGTCTATAGGTGTAGCACACCCATTGCAACACAGGAAGTGTCGGCCTGGGGTATCGCATAATGGCGTCAATAAATAATTCTCATTTCTTTTTGTAAAAAAAGGCATTTTCACTAATTTAAAGTGCTATTTTTGGTTTATATCACATTGTTGATCTATTTGTTACATTTTTCAAGCATTGTCATGTTAAAATTGTGAGTTTTAATTTATTTTGCTTATATGGAAATGAGTGTATGAATACAATATTATGGCATCTCAGTGTTTATGTTTTTAAAGGGACCATTCATTTATGAGACAAGTTCTTTCTTAGGAGAAACATGACCCCCATTTTTCTGTGGATTTTTTGGCAGCATATGTGTCATTTGTGATGAGACTGTAAGTTATTCATTTTTAATTTGGGCCTAGATATGAATGACAACATGGCATTTAAATTTTAATTCACACACAACTCAATGCAACAATCAATGGGCGTGTTACATTATAAAGGGGGGATCGTGGTGTGATGTACCCCGTTTAAGGTGTCTATTTAGGCAGATCGTGGTGTGATGTACCCCATTTAAGGTGTCTATATAGGAAGATCATGGTGTGATGTACCCCCTTTAAGGTGTCTATATAGGGAGATCATGGTGTGGTGTACCTCCTTCAAGTTGTCTACATAGGGGATCGTGGTGTTATGTACCCCCATTAAGGTGTCTATATAGGCAGGTCGTGGTGTGATGTACCCCGTTTAAGGTATCCATGTAGGCAGATCGTGGTGTGATGTACCCCCTTTAAGGTGTCTATATACGGAGATGATTTCATTAAATTTAAACATCTGATTCATAAGAAAATACTATTTTCTCTTATTCCGTTACGGGAGAAATTATTTCTTATCTTCACTCGGTGCCAATAACACAATCAAAAGTGTCACAAACTGCAAATCCGCAAACGTCATCTACTTAATGACGTGCTTGATTTGCAAAAAACAGTATGTCGGTGAAACAAAGCAGGCGTTGAACCTCCGATTTAACCTCCATCGCTCCGATTGTAAATTACGTAGGTTTGCTAGGTCGTCAGCGGCCGAACACTTCAGTTCAGAAGGCCACACATTCGACGACTTGTCTCTGACATGCATCGAACACAATCCAAATTGGACCGACGCAGAACGTAAATTGCGTGAAACGTACTGGATAAGACGCTTAAACACAAAACATACAGTAGGAATCAACAAAGGGGACTAGATACATCTTACAGAATATATAAATGTAAACACACATACTCCGGTTTTTATTACTTCCCTTGATCCAATTTTCTCCATTTATATATTATTTTAGCATTATTCAATTAACTTTGGAGTTGTTTTTGCTATATCGTGCAGTATCGATTCTTTGTCTTATGTATAGAGGTAGGGTTATTCACTCACATACTCTCTCTTCATAACTATTCATAAATGTCAGCGTAGCCTTGGTCATTGTTTTTACTAGCTTTGGAGTTGCTTTATACTTAATCCTGCAGTATCGATTTTAGGTTTAAGGTTTTGAGGTAGGGTTTGTGTTATCTTTTTCACATTTTTACTCTCTCTTCATAACTAAATGTCAGGGTACAGTTCTACCCGCATCCAACCAGATATGTTCTTTTAATAGTATCACATTTGGCTCCAGAGTGTATATTCAAAGTAAACAGTTTCTACAACACTGCCAAACGATAAGTTGTTTTTTAAAGAGTTTTATTTAAACTGCCGTGTATTTTAGTGTTTTTTTGTTTCGTATTTGTTATTTTCGTGTTTGTGTACTCCTGATGAAGGCGTAAGCCGAAAGCGCTTGGGTTTTTATAAACTGTAGCACTGTATAAATGTTTTTTTCCCCATCTATTAATTTATTCCAACATTTTCGTATCCCCTCGGGGATCCAGTGCTTTTTGAAAGGTATTTTGTAGATGTATGTATTTTCTCACCCTTATATATATACATGTATAGTTATATGGTATTAAATGAGACATATCTGTACCTTTTATAGATACATGTAAATGCACCCCTAATGTCAGCTTATTCAGTAAATTCATCATGATATGCTTTACAACTTCAAGGCTTATTTTCACTTGATATGAGTGCCGACATTCACTGATCTTAAAGCATATTCGTACACTGTATGCGTAAGGTTAAACAAGGATGTATAGTGCTGGAGATAACATACGTCTAGTCCCATGGCAATTAATATGTGATGCCATGGAAATTAGTATGTGATGCCAGGGAATTAACATGCGATGCCATGGAAATTAATATGTGACGCCATGGAAATTAATATGTGATGCCAGGGAAATTAATATGTGATGCCATGGACATTTAATATGTGATGCCAGAGAAATTAATATGTGATGCCAGGGAAATTAATATGTGATGCCATGGAATTTAATGTGTGATGCCAGGGAAATTAATATGTGATGCCATGGAAATTAATATGTGATGCCCTGGAAATTAATATGTGATGCCAGGGAAATTAATATGTGATGCCATGGAAATTAATATGTGAACATAGAGCAATGCACATCTTTGTCATGAAATGTAGTAGTGATATATTTCTATCTAGATGTAATATATTCTGTTCCTCGTATGGTTTGCTCTGAAGTAGAAGAAACGGTTTAGTTATTAATTGATAAAAATGTTGCTCAAAATGTGTGTCTAATCAATATCATACACGTGGGTGAAAATACAGATCCAGTCGATACTTCCCCTTTAAACGTTAACTTGTAACATGTTATATGTTGACTATTGCCATAAAGGTTAAATACATTCATATCCATTATTATTTACGATTCATTTGCCCAAGTGATATGTCAGCAATACGTGGTCTCGCCTTAATTCCATTGAACGATGGGAAAGGTTATATAAGCAAGATCTTATAACGAATATTTCGACAATAATACACGTTAAATTCTTTTTTACTGAAAAAATGCAATAACCTGTTTGGAATTACCTAATGAATGTTTTAATTTTACAATGTGCAAACTTTTAAAGCCGAAATGAAGGTATTATTTCATACCCCAGCCAACCCCGTTTTCGCTTCTTGGAGAAGGGGTTGTATAGGGTATGAAAGTTAATACTCGGATCACATAATGGTATATTTAGGTTCAAGTAAAGGTTGAATGCCTTACCTTTATATCTTCTTCCCGAAATAGTTGAAAATAAAATGAAATGATTACTAATGTGAATTTCATGTGAATTAAAATGAGTACTAACGTGAATTTCACGTGAATTGAAATGAATTGACATGCCCCACCGCAACCTGAATGACATCAAGAAACTAGATGAGTCATTAACAAAAGCTGACCGGCAACAGCAGAAGCAGACACATCTTACTGGCTGGTGACTTCAACTGCCCTGACATAGACTGGAAGAAACTGACGGTGAAAATTGGTGCTGCAGATCGTGAAGTACAACAAGCCCTATTAGACCTCTCAATTGACCAAGGACTCATTCAGATACACAACCAACCTACCAGAGACGGTAATATGCTCGACTTAGTCTTCACCAACAACCCTTTACTAGTTAAGACATCTATATCAATCCCTGGTATTAGCGATCATGCAATGGTAGTTACAGATATAGACGTCCTTCCACAATACTTAATACAGAAACCCCGTAAGATCTACATCTACTCTAAAGCAGATTGGGATAACATCAAAGCAGACTCAGAATCCATCTCCGATGATATCATCTCCATGTGTACCAACCCTGGAACTACAGTACATGACATCTGGAATAAATTCAAGAATGGCATCTCTAGAACCATAGACCAGAACATCCCCTCAAAGATCATCAAAAAAAGACTATCAGTACCATGGTTCAGCAAGAAACTGAAGATATTGTTAAAATGAAAGCCCGTCTCTACAAACAGGCCAAGAAAACCAACCAGTGGAACAGCTACCACTCATTTCAGAAGACCTGCAAGAGAGAATTCAAATTCGCAGAAATAAACCACATCAACAACATAATACAAGATGGTCTTGATAACAACAACACCAAACCATTCTGGAGATATGTTAAATCTAAACGGCATGACAGTAATGGTATTTCGCCATTAAGAAGCTTGGAAACTTAGTAAACAACAGTAAAGACAAGGCAGAAATCCTCGTCCAGCAGTTTAATGCCAAGAAGTGTTACATCATGAGCATTAACTCGAAATCTTTTAACTTCTACTCCCTAAATAATCAGATCCTCCAACAAGTTAAAGAAAGCCCCTACCTCGGAGTAACCGTATCGGAAGACCTGAAGTGGGATGCGCACATAACAAAGACCATCAAGAAGGCCAACTCATCACTCTGGTTCATGAAGCGCAACCTAAAACACTGCCCTAAGTCATGCAGAAGATCAGCATACCTGGCACTGGTGCGATCGACGCTGGAATATAGCGCCACCGTCTGGGATCCCTATTATAAGAAGGACATAAACAGATTGGAAAGGGTCCAACGCCAAACTGCTAGGTTATTCTCCGGAGACTACAAGTCACGCGAGGAGGGATGCGTCACACGAATGCTGTCCGACCTGAAGCTTCCGTCGCTCCAAGACAGAAGGAAGATGAACCGACTCGTCTTCTTCTACAAGGTGGTCGAGGGGCTGGTGCCAGTTTTCAATTGCCAAGACTATCTAATTCCTGAAAGACCTAAACGCCGTATTAAGCAAAAGCTTTCAGTGACTTTCAAGCTAATAACATTATAGACAATCAGGTGCTAAATAATTCAAAGTGCTTCAAAACAATACAGTGCAAGAACGAACAATATAAAAACTCATTCTTTCCAAAGACAATTATTGATTGGAACCATCTTGAAGACAGTTTCGTTTGCACGCCATCATTGGAGAGCTTCAAATCAGCTCTCGTAAAGTGCTACTAACAGCAACAGCCTCTCTTCCGATGTGTTTATGCCGTAACAGGCCCTATATCGTAACAGATTCAGATTCAGAGTAATAACGTGAATTTCACGTGAAATGTTTAACGTAAATTTCACGTGAAATGAGCTCTAACGTGAATTTCACATGAATATAATGTTATTTCACGTTAAATTCACGTAGATTTTACGTTATTTTTTAATGTTAAATTCACGTTCTTACTGAAAAAATGCAATAACCTGTTTAAAATTCGTTGTGAACTTTGAATATTCACATGCAGCGACGCGAGCTTATTTGTGGAGTAAAGATTAAATTGAAGAATTTCAATTGTTAATGTTTACCTCATTAAAACGATTGCCAGGCGGAAGTATTTACAACTCAAGGGAAACAACTCTTACATGTATATTTTGGTTCAAGTAAAGGCTGAATACCCTACCCTTATCTTCTTCCCCAGATTGTTGAAAATAAAACGAAATAGGATTTTACGGGACCGTTAACGTATCATATTAGGTTGTACTGGAACAGCAACTTCAGAGAGAGATCAGATTAAGGATGAAGTTTCCTATCAGAGATGCCTCACCTCAGCCTTTGAGAGAATGCACGCTGGGCGGAGGTCTGTAGCTCTAAAGCACATTACATTATCTTTGGAGCTACAGAAACGTTTATGTTGCAAAAAAAAAGGAGTGTGTTAGGGAAATTTGGAAATCGCCGAACCCGATAAATATAAAAACTATTGCAGTCACGGTTAGATTGAGTGCTTGCTACAGTTCACGCCCTCTAGCCCCTGGTTGAGCAGAACTCAATATTTAAAATGTCAATAGTACAGAAGGTTAAGTCATCCCGAAGATGGTATGCATATGACGGTGAACATGGAACCTTCAATAAGGTATTTTCATACAAGTCAATGGCCAACGGCGTATGGTCCCAGTTTCTAACAAAAGGCTTTGCCCTAAACGAGAAAACAATGGGCGAAATAAACAAAATGGAATTTAGTAGGGAGCAGAAATTATGAAGCCTGCGTATCACAAGTAACAGTCAAAATACTAAATTAAAAAGCAGGCAACATATCCTAAGAGTGATTAAACAATACTCAGAACTTTAAAACCATGAGTAGTGGGACCACCTATGATAATCGTTCTCGACGAGGGAAGGGTCCCCTAGAAACAAACTGTCAGCTTTAAAGTAGAATACCGCTAGGGGGCGTGCGTGGAGTTGCAAATTATATTACTTCTCATGAACTGACTCAATAAAACCGAGTCTGCTACTTTTCACTCTTGGTTTGTGTTTGCTGCTTTCAAAGGATCCCATTTTCAGTACTTATTTACACAACTATTACAAATACGTTTACAACAGAAACACATGCGAAAAGTATATTACCAAAAACTTCCTACACAAATGTATAGTATACATATATGATTTCATTTTAATGTGTTTACAATACTGCGTGCTTGAATAATATATAGGAGTGTATACAGCTAAAGAGTTTATTTTAGACACTGATGAGAAACTACAAGACCTATTTTGTTTATCAAATATTGCTGGTACTACAGTAGTACTTTTACTTTTATAATGCAGCTAACATGCAAGTAGTCTCTCATGACACATCCATACTGTGGAGCCACTCATTTAATACGTTCCCCGTGTGGTTGCCGGGGTAGAATACAACCACTGCAAACCCCACTTGAGCCTTCACGTTCATTTTATCATTTGTTCATGCTCATTCAAGGTCTTCATCATGACACCGCGTATGCAAACGTGGAAACGTGGCTCCTTAGTAAATGGAGTATATATTATAGAATGTGCAACAACTCTTCAGTTCTGCAGGTAATAAGGTTCTAGGCCCATTCTCCATAGTTTATCTTGATGTAAATGGAGGATGAGCCTGGAATGTTCATTCCTGTTAGGCGAATTATAACATTTCATGTATTGGTGAGCCGTAAAACCCAATTCAATTACATTTAATACGAATCAGTTGTGGGGAAACGGTGTTATTTGTTGTATTTATGTCCTGAAATATGATTATCTTGTTTATTAGTGTATCTATTTTATATCATGTATATATTTTCTTGTAAATTGTATCTTGGTTGTATAATATTGTATATTTTATCTTGTATATTTAATATTGTATATTTCAGCTTGTATAGTGTTGGTTGCTTTTATATTATTGTATATTGCATCCTGTATATTCTGTCTGGTCTAAAACTTCATACAATCTACTGTTTCGCCTTTTTACTGCGAACCAGCTGACGGGAGATATTATATCATATCTCATTCTGCGATTTCATTCTACGAATATGCAACTGCTGGTTTATGCTGTAGGTTTACTGATTGGCGCGGGGATCGGTGTTTACCGTAATGGCTGGGACAGTCCAGAAGTGCAGCAGTCCTGTGGCTATACATCCAAATCGTATATCTTAGGTAGGAGTTCCCGCTCGTATTATGTAAACAGCAACAGTGTTTATTACAGTTTACACTTAAACACAATAACAACATACGTTGTACGCGTGTTGCAATTACCATAATACACAATTTTCGTACAGCCATTTCAGCCAGTTCATTAGAGGGAGGCACGGCAGTCTTGCTTTATGTTGACCCAACATTATTTTGGTGATTATTTTGAAATCAAGTACATGTCCATGCCATTATAGTGATGGATGTTCTATAAGCACTTAAATGTATTTCAAAAAACCGATTTTCGGAAAGGGAAATAACTCCACAAAAATCTAAATTATTTACATTTTGTACCACAGAACATAGTACACTTTTCACAGTTTTGAGTAGATCTTGTGGAATCGTGATTAAGCATATTTTATTTAAATTCATCAGGATACTATATTATATTATATCCACCTTCTGTTTCAGGAGACTGTTCCCTATCCTTGGTGTTTTTACCTGACAGCCGCCGGTGTCGGCCTCACTCTCATGTGTTCAGCGTTGTCATTTCACGCCCCCAAAGAGAAAACAAATCATAAGCGGATATCCGTTATAGTACAACAGAATATTCGGACAGAAGTTGACTGATATCCGTGATAGTACGGACAGAAGTTGGTTGAAACTGTGGATTGTGTGTTCGAATCCCTCTGTTCTGATAGAATCTTAGCTCTTGAACATTGAAACTCTGAAACAGCGTTTGATGCACCAGTTAATTCGATATGGGGTTATATTGTCTAAATACACGTTGCTGTCGGGCGTCTACGAATCTTAAGCGTGCACATCCATGCTATTTTGACAGCCATATCTTGACAAATGACCACATCTATGACAAGGTACACGCTACTAAACCAGCCTGATTGGACATATATTTGGGAACACAATTACACAGGTTCAAATGCAGAACCTATCTCAATCGATCACTAGAGACCATATAGTTGAATACAGCGTTATACACTTCTCAAAACTGCTAACTACACCGCTCACGTTTTGGGTTATATATATCGATGGGTTGAATGTTTTTCAATAAAATAAAAAGGAAATACCAATTCAATCATTTTTACATCATTTCATTTTATTTTTTTCATGGGCAATGCTAGAACTAAACCACAATAAGCAATTACAAACGACCCATGTAAACACTAAAGTCACACTTTTCCCATATCTACATGTAGATATGGGAAAAGTGTGACTTTAGTGTTTACATGGGTCGTTTGTAATTGCTTATTGTGTGTAGATATGGGAAAAGTGTGACTTTAGTGTTTACATGGGTCGTTTGTAATTGCTTATTGTGGTTTAGTTCTAGCATTGCCCATGAAAAAAATAAAATGAAATGATGTAAAAACGATTGAATTGGTATTTCCTTTTTATTTTATTGAAAAACATTCAACCCATCGATATATATAACCCAAAACGTGAGCGGTGTAGTTAGCAGTTTTGAGAAGTGTATATGCATATATGTATGTTAATCCAACCTAAGTCTACATGAATAGACGTTTCTAGCAAGTCGATACTGTCATGATGCAGACAATGGTCAATCATAGCAGCTTGTTTTGTTTTGCTCGGGATGACCATTTGGGGCGACTATGCCTTGTTGGATGTTTTTCATACATATCTAGTTTTTCTGTGTAAACTTCAATTATTTACATGTTAATATAAGTGATACCTTCTAGATTGGCAGTTATAGTCGCAGCACTATGAACCACTTTTAAGTTTTAGGAAAATTACAATTAGGTTCATGATGTGAGCCATACAGAAACTGTGTTGTTCAAAGACTCTTAATGATGTGAGCCATACAGAAACTGTGTTGTTCAAACACTACTGATGATGTGAGCCATACAGAAACTGTGTTGTTCAAAGTCTCTTAATGATGTGAGCCATAAATAAACTGTGTTGTTCAAAGATTCTTAATGATGTGAGCCACAAAGAAACTGTGTTGTTCAAAGTCTCTTAATGATGTGAGCCATAAAGAAACTGTGTTGTTCAAAGACGCTAGCAGAGACGTCTGAGATGTGGGCGACATTGGTCAATAACAGTCTTATATGTCTTCTATGTCGTATTCTTCTAGTTTCGTCGAGGATAAAATAGTTAAACCAGCCTCATGATAGCCTGCTATATAGGCAAACATGTATTCATAGATATGATCACGTGACTAATGTTCCATCGCAAAGGGTTTATCGCTGAAACACAACATATTTAATTTAGAAATAAATACTGAAAAGGGGATCTCTTGGAAGCAACAAACACAAACAAGAGATAAAAGTAGCAGACTCGTTTTATTTAGTTTGTTCATGAGAGGTAATCTAGAGTGCAACACCTCCCACACCTCCTAGCACCGGATTAAGCGATATTCTACTTCAAAGTCACAAATATCGGGCTTGATGATCCCAAAGGACCAATAAGTATTAACACTACTGATTTGTAGTCGGGGCGACATTTTACGGCCACCACACAGCACTAAACAAACGCTAGGCAGAAATAAATATTGCAATTTTGTAAAAATGTAATTCATGAAAATTGAAAATAAATCATAATGTAATACTTATGTTCTGTCAATTTGATTATTTAGGATTTAATTAATGTGTTTAAGACAGACTAGTATAACTAGCATATTTGCACTTTATTTAATTAAGTTAATAAAAATAATTATTATTAGCCAATAATCCGCATTGTAATATGGACACACCCGTACACAACAACAGTATTTTTTTTAGAAATGACAGAGCAGAGTAAAATGAGAATTAATGATAGAGAACACATTTTGCTTCTATCCAGGCATACACTATAACCAAGAATAATTATTTTATATTTAGTACGAAAGAGATTATGTTTTAAGTCTCACGATGCTTTCAAACACGCCACCATAAAAGTTCCCTGAAGCACAAAAGGACATTGATTGTAAAATGTAAAACGTTTGCCGCTCTCCGTAAATTACGTCATCATAGTAGTCAAGTTTTTGGAGTTTGAGAAAGACTTAAAACATAAACTTGAAAGTAAGCCTAGTTTTGGGACGGATGTACAAGGATAATAAATACTGAAAAGGGGATCCCATGGAAGCAACAAACACAAACAAGAGATAAAAGTAGAAGCCTCGTTGTATTGAGTCTGTTCATGAAAGGTAATGTGGAGTGCAACACCTCTCACGCCTCCTAACACCGGCTTAAGCGATATTCTACTTTAAAGCCACGCAGATTGGGCTTGGTGGTCTCAAAGGACGGTAAGTAATAACACTGTAGAATTTAAGATAATTGTTTGACGAGTAGATGCATGAGTGGGGTCTGGTGTATATCCCCACTTGAATGGTTTCTTTTTTAAATATGTACATCGCTATTGCATTCGCTACTATGAATCTTATTTGACACGCTGAATTTCATTTTCTGGTGAATAACATTACCTTCGGAATACCTCATGATATGCCCTTTAACGGTTTTCATTGGATGATGGGCGGAGCTTAACTTAATAGAATATTGCGCATGAGGGGTGTGTCTAAAATGTTGCCGATCGTACCGGCTGTTACATTTCACTCCATAAAATTCCACGTACTATAAACTATTTGTTCGAAATAAATAGTAAATCTGGCGTATATAGAGAAGAAATCAACGCCATTTTAAAGGTAAATATTTATGTAAATATAAGGAATGAAATGCGCTCTTTTGGTTTTCATTGGAATCCACACACTTTAAACCACCCAAATGTTTTTCATACCAAAAAGCGCATTTCATTCCAAAGGATATGGATATATAAATATGGATTTAAAACAAAACACCTTGTGTTTTTGGGCATTATTATAAATAAATGGACACACTTTTCAAAACTATAATTTAATCACGGACAAAGCATTTCAAACACAATTACACAAACCTTGTTCTCCTTTCAAATGAACTTATTATTTTAATACTTTACTAATCATTTTAAAACACAATTAAATCAAACTGGTCGTTTTTTTATTTCGTCCTTTTAATGTCATATTATTTGACATTTGTTCGTTTAGTGAATTCCGTATTACAGCTCCACAACAACTGTATTTTTCCCTTCATTGTTTATCACAAGTTTTATGCAAGTCCAATTGATCTTGATGGTTGCATAAACCCTAAAATCCTGGTGGAGGAAGACCCCAGGTGCCCCTCCGGGCAATTTTCGTGCACGGGCGGGCACCTGGGTAGAACCACCGACGTTCCGTAAGCCAGCTGGATAGCTTCCTCACATAAAGATTCCTAGGTCCCTGAGGGATCGAACCTACAGCGGTGGGTGGCAAGTGATTTCAAATCAGAGACGTTAACCACTCGGCCACGGACGCCCCCTAAATAAAACGATGAGATATGAAAGTAGTGCTAATAATAAGAAAGCTACATATATGTCACACGTCACACCATGTTTCCTGTGTTATTACTAACGTTCGATATCATACATATCAATAATATCTTTATTTATACACTTATAATAGGAAACATTATTTCAATAACACGCACGAAATATCTATATTTGCTAATATGATACCGCATCCGTGTAAGTAGTTCAAATTACTTACCAAATAAGATACACATGTTATACAATATATGTATTTTTAAATCCAAGTACATCATCTTTTTTTAAACTATAACAACCACAAGCGAGTTACAATAAAGCAATCTACCAGTCATGATCAAGGAAGAAAAAGTCCACATTAATTCCTTTATTCTGTCAAAACTGTACAAACACGAAATGGCTGTTAGCATAGAAGCATGTTAGAAAAGCAACAACAACAACAACAACAACAATTATAACAACAACAACAACAACAACAAAAGGAACACCCATCGTGTATACTATAATAGAAGAAACAACAGTCGAACAGGAAATGTAGCATTTTCAGAACGCAGTCAAACAAAAATACGCATTCAAAACAAACACACATTACAAATCAAAACAAACACACATTAAAAATCAAAACAAACACACATTACAAATCAAAACAAACACACATTAAAAATCAAAACAAACACACATTACAAGGATAAATAGAGTATGCGACATCATAATCTTAACCGTGTTGACAACAGAGATACCACCCCTACCTTTATACAACACCAGTTAAGAACTGTATTATTCTAAATCGCCATCAACACTTAGTAATACCTTAAGATAATTTTAACGTCGAGGCACCCGCCACTTTAAAGCAGCTTTGAACTCTCTACATTGTTGAGTGGATTCTGCATGATTACACAGCCTTTTGTGCTTATGTACAAATCATACAACAGCAAGTGTTACATAAAAAGTACCATACGTAAACCTTACACAATGTTTCGTTCACGAACTGCCTGTATCACCAACAATGCCAGACAGTAACGATATGTAATTGAAGAGTGTACAATATATCGTTGTTTGCGCACACAAGACATATCGTATGTTTTCGAATTAGTTTATGTTCTCCTACACGTGACTAAAATAGACGCATTGTTTTCATTTCCAGTTTCTCCATGCAATACGTGTACTATATAAAATGTCAGGGTTAATCAATGTTAAATCTGTAAGGACACACAGTTCATACAATATTAGTATTCTACGTATCAATGCCATTGATATCAAATCAATTGCCAAATGCATAGTTCGCCATATTGGCTTGATCGGACCAGGCAGCGTGCTGTGCACCATCCATTTCACTAGCCAGTCTATTGTCCGATCTCAGTTGATGGCTACCACCGCCAATAGTCATGTTGCACTCCGGACACCTACTTTCCCTCATAGCACCTCCACACTCGCCGATAGCATACACGTGACCTGAAGTGAGGAAATAATGTTAATTTATATAGAGGATCTTAATGAGTGACTGTGTATTATTTACTTTAATAAACGAGTTGGATAAAATGATAGGATAAGAGGCTCTGCCGAGTATCCTATCTTTTTATTCAACGTGTTTATTAAAATCAATAATACACAGTCACGAATGTAAGATTCTGTTTACCACATAACTTACCTACGACGTGATAGTTTCACTTTAGTGTTGTAATTTACCTTATATACGGCGGCAATTTGTAAGACAAATCATGACGTCGTTTTGTTGTTTACATGACGTCGCTACGTTACGCGGCTGTAAATGCGTTCGCCAAATAATGCGACACATTGAACCAAATTTAACGTTACTAACATACATTTTATGAAGTAAGATTTCAAATAATGATATAATAGTTAGGTGTCTGAACGTATCGTATGATATACCATGCAAACAATTGGGATTATATGTTTTATATGTATACAAACACGGTGGATCGGTCCTCATTTGCATCTGTAATACAATAGTGTATTACGAGAAACAAGTCATGGCTTTATTGCACTCTCAAAAGCCATGTTATGTGATAAATTTTGATGAATAATAAAAAAACCAGAGACAGTGCATTTTTTTTTTAAATAATGTATGTTTTTAATAGCGTATGCTTCTGTAAGAGGTGTCTTGAAGCAGTGTAGTAACGGAACTTCATTGGTAATGACATTCAGTGCAGGCCACTTTCTACAGTTTCTTTACATATATCTAAAAATATTGTTGATGGTGTTTTCCAATGAAAATATTCAAGACGAGGGTCGACTTTACTAAAATCTAACATCTCGCGTTCTCTAGTACATTCAAAAAAAAAATCCGAGTTTCTTAAAACTATCAATGAAGTCTTAAAATAAAGATAGTAAGAAAATACATTGGATTTGCCATATTAAAGTACATATTGTTAACTACCTATTTTGTTTTTTAAAACTATTTACAAATAAGTGTATTTTTAAATTGCGTAAACACTTATTTCTGGCACATTTCATTTTTATATTTTAATAAATGTTCATTTAAATAAAAAAGAAATAGTTGCTTTTGAAAATTTGAGACATGAACTTTCCTAAATGACAATTATCCTTAAATACAATGTCTCGTGTTTTAAAATTTAATGACAAATATACTATAGCAAATTTGCTTCACAAATAATTTACCTAAAATGAAAACACAGACTTGATTTCACCGCTGTGTAGATTATCACGTTTGTGTTCCAATATGTCACTGCTTAGTATAAAATGTATCTTAAAAGCCACATTTATATATTGTGTAAAAGAACAATGCATCTTTAATGATATTTTCTTTGAAACATTAATTATATTGTTGTGAAAATACGCCGATATTGGGGATGTTCGAGTTTGTGTCATGGCAGTCATTTGATCACGCGTGCGTAAAACATGGCCTTTTAACTGCAATATACAAATCGGTGTACTCAAGCAGATAAGCAGTCGATTGTCTTATGCGACCGGTTTAGTGCCCTCACCCCACATCCTCTCTCCCCACATAGTTTTCTTCCGACGTGCATTTATTGTGTGATATATGAAGGCGAATATACTGGTTAAACAATTGTTAAACTCTTTCGCTGCCGTCGACGAAAACATTGATTTACAACTAGTATAAATCCAGATCAACATGCACGTAACGTGAAGGCTGATCAGAATTAACACTGACTGTTCGCGACTTAGCAAAACGGTTTTCCATACACTTCATTTATAACAATTATCGGAAGGTTTGAATTCAAATTTAAGCGGACGACATTCGATTTGAATTGAATGTTGTTTAACGGCTTATCAACACAGTATAGGTTATTTAGAGCCGTCCCAGACAGAGGGGAAGGATACATAGGAATCCGGGAACGGACGACATTCGAAATTTGGCGGCAAAATAGTTCAATAAATGGTAGTAATGATATTATTTTTTGAAGAAATAAGGCATTGTAGCTCTTACAGTGATTAGTATTCTATATAAGTCGCGACAACACCCCCAACGTGGTATGAATTATGTAGATTTAAAGTGAAATATACTAGTTTGCTTATACTGGGTATTACGTGTATTTTTACCTTGTGGACACGTGAACCAATGTCCTGTTGGCAAGTCCATTGCTTTTACAATCATCAAACGCTCTTCTTCTGATATACCAAGTCCTTTGAGTGGCACAATTTCCTTTAGTTCCGCGAGGCAGCTTTCTACATTTACTCGGCTGTTTTCTATGTATTTTCCACTCCCCGTAAGTATCCGCTCTGCTTCTCTGATTCTCGCTGTCAATCCTGCATCAACCACCTTACGTGTTTCTTGCAACTTCTGCTGATGTGAAAGCAGCTTGAGATAAGCTCGTGATCTTGCTACTTCAAGCTCTGCATCTGCCGTTTCCTGTGATGTCATAATAATCCGTTCTTCTAACACCCATTTCTGGAAGAGTTGCAGAAACTTCAATGCGATCTCCTTCTCTTCACGAAACGCGATTGCATGCATTTTTTTCCAGTCATCCTTTAAGGTTCGGATGGATTTCATAAACGTCAATTGATTTCTCATAGCTGCAAGCGCGTTTTTTGATTTTGGATTTTCCATCTCAGTCAATCGTCTTTTCAAAGTAGTCCTTGTTTTTAAAGTCTCGTTGACAAGTTCTTCCCCTATATCCTCTTCCAGTTTTTTCATTCTTTCATTGCTGGTCAAAACCTTATTTTTAACGGATTCAATATCTCTCAGGTATTTGTTTATAAGCGTACCGTATCTGTTACTTTTTCGAATTGGCGTTTTGCATTTAGGGCAACATTTCAATATTATCTCACCACTGTCATTTCTTTGGTCCATATATTTATCCAATGCTCTAGACTCAATAATACATTTTTTTCGACAATCCACCAAGAGTACAAAAAGTGAATCTGGTTCATCCTCATCACCAAAAAATAGCTCCATGACCTTTTCACTATCGCAAATCCGACAATCCGTCGGACATAGTTCTCCGCACAATCCAATACAGCCGTGACCACAAGCCAGTACCTTTTTGCAAGGTTTGTTGCATCTTGGTCGGGCACATGGTTCGCTACACAACTTGCGACATGTAAAATGCTCACATCTCCATTCGCATGGCTCCATGCAAGGGAAGCACAACTCACCACAGCGTTTACCACACTTGCTGTGTATACACCGGTTCTCGCAGTTGCGCGTGCATGGCGGGCATTGGTTACATCGACTAGTACACACGTGACCACACACACGGTTTCTGTTGCAGTCATTTTTGCATGGTTGGTGAAGTCGACCCTGGAAGCATCTTCCACATGATCCAGTGCAGAGATGTTCACAGCCGAGTGGAGTGCCACAAGGGTTAGGGCAAAGAGCTTTGTTCTTCTGGTAGCAAACTATTTTTCCTTTATGACCACATGGCCATGTTTTATCAACCGTGACTTTGCATTCATCGGTATGTGCACTTCCACAGTATGCTTGACATTCGTGTCCACATGGTAATTTGTCCCTGCATTTTTCTTTGCAAGTAAAAGCTCCAGGTTGCATATGACAAGGTACTTGTTGTGTATGGCCACACAGTGGTATATGTTTCGGTACTTTGGTCATACAGTTACCGCAAGGTTCGAAACATCTTTTCGTGCATCGGTGACTGTTACTGCACACTATTTTCCCGCATTGTCTCGAACATGTATAATCCTCGTGCTCCTGGTTCTTTACGTGACAGAACATTTTACACCCGTGACCACATGGCAACCGGAAATCGCACTTCCTATTGCATCCTCCTTCTGGTGCGCCGTCAAAGTCGCCGGCCTTCTTCGCAACAATTTCACCTGAGTCTGGATGATTCTGGCAGAAGAGAACCAGGCCTTCGCCCAATAGCCTTTTCTTTTTCATGTCAATGGTGATTTCATTCCAAAGATTAGACTTAGCAGACAAAAGGTCAAGATTTCCAATGACATAAAACCCTTTCTTCGCACGAGACAACGCCACGCAGACTCGGTTGTCAATCTTCAGAAACCCAATATTGCCTTCGTCGTTACTTCGGACAAGTGAAAGTAACACGATATCGTTTTCCTCACCTTGGTAGTTGTCAACAACTGTAACCTTTACTCCTTCAAAGCGCTCCTTCGGCATGAGTTTTCGGAGACAAAATAATTGCCCAGCGTACAAGGTGAGAACAGTGATCTGTTCCGGCTTATAGCCTTGAAGTAGTAGATAATTACAAAGACTTACAATGTACTTTGCTTCGTGTTCATTAGAATGACTTCTCAAATCCTCATCATGATGCTCTGGAAAACTGTGGTTTATGAAAAACATGTTGGACGAAATTCCTTTGATGTTTTCGTGCTTCTTCACGTCTTCATGGTTTTTTAAGTTTGGGTAAATGTGAATCATTATTTCTGCGATCTCTGGCCTCATTCGGTGTTGAAGTTCAAGGCAATCACACTGAACTCCGTTTGCAACCATTCTCTCAAACAGTGACAAATCTAGGTTGTAGTCCGTGGCTAGTTTGTATACTGTTGGGTTCGGCTTTAACTGTTTATGATCACCAATCAGGATCAGCTGTTCACAGCCTCTACTTAGAGTTGTGATGATATGTGCTTCCAGGACCTCTGCCGCCTCTTCTACAACAATTATCCTAGGGCGAATCTCCTGTAGGATAGACTGATACCTGGCGGCTCCGGTAGTGGTCATACCAATAACTGTAGACTGCCTCATTATTTCCTTGTCCTCTTGCATCAAAGCCTCTTTATATCGTCCAGCAGCAGCTTGAAACGCATCCTCCTTATCTGCAATCTCTTTAAGTAGGTAGGCGCAGTACTTCCAAATCCAAAAGCGGTACAACCGCCACTTATCTACCCGAGACAGCCTCCACAAGTCATGAACATTAGCTGCCTCTTCTTCTGTCATTAAATCCGTTGATGACAAATTACTTTGTATGTCTCGTTTCATCTTCCTTCTTGGTTTCATTTGTGTCTGCCATTCCCCTTCATTCATGCCTTTTGGCTTGTCAGCCATTGTCCCCACGTTCAATGCCACTGCTTTCGTATGTTCAGTAAAAGCTAGCTTTGCTCTTATTTCGTTTCTCTGCTTCGGAGTCAAATCCTCGTACACATCAAAGTCTGGAAGAGAAAGGTCGTCGTCGTCGTCATAATCATCATCATCGGTAAGTTGCCTTTGGGCTTGAATAGCACCAATTTCGTTCTCCACGTCAATCAAACCTTCCTCTGCCTCTTCATCGAATTGCTGTCCTGGTTGGTCAATCTCAGGCTGCATGTTACCCTCTATTTCCACGATAGGTGCAAGGTTACCAAGTCCTAACCACTCCACTATAATTGAGAAACTTTTCCTGTTGACAAACTGTCTGCCCGCCGGGTTTACCTGCAATATCATCTCAAACTGTTGAGTCAGAGCGTGGTAGTGGGTAGGTCCAATGAATGGTTGTAGAAACTCTTCATGAAGTATTCCCGTTGATGCTACCTGTATTTTCCCGCATATTGTGTTAATTGTTCCCGTCAGAGTGTTCATTTCGTTCTTGGATTCACGTCTTCCTTGGAATACGGCAACCGGAATCTTTTGCGCATGCCTAAATCTCTGCCGGAAATTGTGAAGATTGTATTCTTTCAACACTTCACTTTGACTCCTTCCCCCTACTCTGAGGACATCTCCTTTAAAAAAACTGACGATTCCCTCAAGGAACTGATCAAGCGCGTGATTAGTGTAGCATACGACTAACATTGGCCGGTGATCTTGCTAACCGGTGACTGGATGCTTGGACCACGCGTTTCGGTTGTGCAACAGAGCTTTAACAATTTTGAGACCAATGTAAGTCTTCCCTGTACCCGGTGGCCCTTGCGTTATCACAAACTCCTTCGTCAGTGCCGTGTGGATTGCCTTGTATTGAGAATCGTCTAGGTGAAGAAGATCAGCTGGTGGCCATGTGTCTCTATCCAGCACAGTAACATCCTTTGCCGGTTCAGCCCTTTCACTGAAGGCATAGTTTCTCTGTACAGCTACTATCTCGCCAAGATGTTCCAATAGAGTATCCCCTTGAAGGACAATATTATCGTCAACTAAAGGGCGAAGGTCGAAGGTTGTTTCATGACCGCGCCTCAGATAAGCTGGTGCCGACACTTGGCTTTCACAGGAAATTATGTACTTTTCGAACGGTAGATCGCCCTGTCTTGTCTTCTGTAACCCCGACAACACGTGTCGATACGATTCAAAGTATTCGGTTGTCTCGGCCATCGTATACAGTTGGCCGAACAGTTGCCTTATTGCAACATGGTCAAGCTCGAACTGGACCTTGACAATTCCCTTCTCCAGTTCCTTAGGATCCCTGTTCGTAACCGTGGCGAAAAAGAACGTTTTGAAGTTATCGGGGGACAGACACACCAGAGAGCCATATATCAATCTTTTACTTATCTTCCAGCGAATATTTCCAAGACGGCTGACGTCAAACTGTAACACATGTAAAAGACACGCATCTCCGCATTCAGAGGCAATAATCTTAACGTCATGATAAATCCTGACGTCTTGGAGTTTGCTTGTATTCTTTCCCCTTTCTTCGACTGTTTGGATATAATTGCTAATTCCGTCACGAAGTGGTCCGACAAAGTCTTCACGTAGAAGGCGGAATTGTACGTCCAGATAATGGTCAAGATCATCGTATCGCCCTTTCTTTTTGTTAGCTCTTAAATACTGGTCATCGTTAGTCTGAAACGAGAATATACTATGTATGCGTTATGATTTGTTAAATATTAATTAACATAATCACATACATATTGCATTATATTGTGGCGGGTTTTCTCGCTAGATAAATGAGTTTGAACGTCATATAATCTGCGTGGGAAACAGAAGGCAAATAAGAAGACTTCCTCTGTAATTCATCTGCTTACTGAACTTTTGCGTTGCGCTTTGCAGGTAGACGAACGTATGTATGAACTGACAGGGCTATATTTTAAACTTTACAATTTACACAATACAAAGTCTCTTGTATATGGTATGGAATTTCTGTTTTTCCAGACCTTGAGTAGGTAATATGCAATACACATACATATACATATTTTACATATTGCGTTCTGCACAATAGTATACGGCCACATGAGATTAAATAAAATAGAATGGCTTGTTGTATAAAATAAATGAGTCAGTGGGATGCATAGAAAACAGAACATTTATATCTATTTCATAGTGGACCTATGAATAACAACGAAATTAAATATTGTTTAAAACGTTAACTGACTACCTATAATTAGAATGGGCCTATCATTTGAGGGTTATAATCTGAACTTTTAAATGTTGCTAAGGTCTGATTCCAAAATGATCCTTATTTTTGTGAGCGCTAAGATTTTAGCAGAGTCATCTGTGTCCCACGGTCATATTTTTAAATAAACGGCAATAATGTGGTCGTCATCACAAGTGTTGCCCACTACTGCAGGCAAGAAGAACCAGATACGAGGTTCGTTGTGAGCCTATTTCTAATTTACGTTGGTTATTCCGTTTACTATGAATTATTATCACATAATGCGCTTTAAAATAAGGTCTCGCACAGTATGTTTAAACAAAATTATTTTCCAAACCGAAGCCAAATTTATTTTTAAATAATTAACATGTACGCTTTAAATCGGTCAAAACAAAGTACGCACTGAGTAACGACAGTAATAGGCAAACATCACGATAGTACATCACGATAGTATATTCCTCTATTCAAGTTTAACAGTACTATTCTGAGAACCATATGCGATGAAAGTATAAGTTCAACCTGCATATCTGCGGTTTGTGGGAAGATCGCAATGCGTCTGAAATCATCAGGTGGACCATCGGTGTATTGCTGTCTTTCTCTATCTTCTGGGGTAGGAATATACTTTCTATAATCAGAACAATTGAAATTGAACTTTTTTAATTAATAGATCATGGTAAATGACGATTTGTTAATACACATTCGCAAAATTTGCGATTTGTTTATTTCTATATTAGGCATATTTTGTTTCTAAATATTTAACAATACATGGTTAGTTAGTGTTAGCTATGCTAATAATGTGGGAAAATGACTAAACGTGTTTATCATTTGATGGTATAGATGCACATTATGAGGGTACGAGTTTCAAGAGGTGTTCTATAATCAGAACAATAGAACATAAACGTGTTTAATTAATAGATCATTGTAAATGACATTTTGTTAAATACACAATTGCAAAAGTTATTACTATATATGGCATACTCTTGTTTCGTTTGCCGAAACGACGAAACTTGATCATTTGACAGTGTTATATATACAAATTATGAGTGTATGTACACACGTATGAAAAAAGTAACTTATCAACGACGATACAATCACAGACTGTTGGTTAAAAAGGCAAACATATTTTATGTGCGAAGGTTTGGTTATCAACAAGATATGTAATACCGTTTGTTTTTATTAAACATCTTTTCTTTGAGTTCTGTGATTTCCCGGAATCTTCTGCGAATGTCCTCGTCCTCGTCAATAATAGTAGACGACCTCTTGAGCGAGTCGATCACTTCTTTCAGTACACCGTGTATACCTGTAAAATATTATTATTATGTTGATAACCTGCATTATTATGACGATAGTAGACGACCTCTCGGCGAGGCGATCCCTACCGGTAGGACAGCGTGTATACCTGTAAATAGCAGTTGACGACCCTTCAGCGAGTCGATCTATACATTCAAACAAGAGGCCCAAAAGGGCCTGTAGACGCTCTACTTCCTAAAGCTAAAGTTTGTGTTTAAGGGGCCATAACTCTATCAAAAATGCACAACACGGCTTGGTACTGATCATCCCTGCCATGTTTCGCTGATATCTGGCTAGAGGTTCAGGACAACTAGTTTGTACAAAGTTAGCGTATTAAAACCTTTAAATTGCCATAACTCTGCTAAAATTCATTCAACTGCAACAAGGCGTTTATATACGCACCTAGGCCAAATTATAGCATATTTCAGAAAATCAAGGGCCATAACTCCGGTGTAAATTGTCTGATCTGACTGGTTTTCGAGCGCGTCCAAGCTTTCATTGATATCAACAATCTGGTAATGCTTGAAAAAGATCTGATGAAAAATGAAGGCCCTATCGCGTTAACGAGGCTAAATATTGCAATTTTAACTAAATCAAGGGCCATACCTCTGATGTTACTCGACCGAACTGGCTGGTTTTTAAACTCGTCGGAGCTTTTATTGATATCAACAAATATCTGGAAAGTTTGAAAAAGATCGGATGAAAAATGGAGGCGCTATCGTGTTAACGATGCAAAAGTTAACGGACGACGGACGATGGACGGACGACAAACATATCGCCATCCTATTAACTCTGCTGGCCTTCGGCTAGTAGAGCTAAACAGCAGTAATTTAGGTTTAGATGTGACATATTGAATCAATTAATACAGAGTCACCAAAAAACCTTCGTCACGGATGTAGTTTGTTTGCTTATTGATACTCATGTTGGGCTCACCTTTAAACTATGTAAACTCCTGTTGGACTTGTCTACACACGGCGTCGATGATGTTGTGTGTTTGGCTATTAATACTCAAGTTTGACTTATTTACAAACTGCGTCATGGATGTAGGGTATCTGGCTATGAACAATCGTGTTAGACTTACATTTAAACTGCGTCACGAAAATAGACTGGCTATGAAAATTTCTGATGGACTTACCTGCAAACTGCGTCAATGATGTAGTGTGTTTGACTCTTAATATTCATAAACGTAGATATCAAAGTCGAACAGGAAATGTAACTTTTACAGA
Source organism: Cyrtodaria siliqua (assembly GCA_037043455.1). NCBI lineage: Eukaryota > Metazoa > Mollusca > Bivalvia > Adapedonta > Hiatellidae > Cyrtodaria > Cyrtodaria siliqua. The sequence goes on along the minus strand of JAWPHD010000679.1, from coordinate 377,248 downwards.
ACACAGTCAAAAAACAAAACAAACAAACACCCACCCACCAAAAAAAAAGAAAGAAAAAAGAAAACGCATTAAAACCGTGTTGGACGTACCTACAAACTGCGTCACGGATGTAGGGTGTTTGGCTATCAACTCCTCCATTATGGATATCATATCTTTGAGTGGCTGCTTAAAACCGTCTTGTTTGTGGACAGATTCCTCGTTCTGCATATCCAGAAAATAAGCCATTGCAGTATCGAAAAAATGCGTTTCTTTTATAATTGTAAATATTCTGCTCAAGGTATCGAAGGTGGAAGTTGAGCGGAACGCCTTTGCCAAGACGTTAAGTAGCAGTTTAATCATGTCCGGCTTAGTGGAACTCAATTGTAATGCGTCTCTTAAACCACTTTTTGGGTGTGCGAGTGTTAAAACGATATCACCCGCGTCCCTTTCTTGTAATTGTTCCAACATTTTGAAACCCAGAACTCGTGGTCTATCTCCACCTTTTCTCCCAGCATCTCTGTTTCCCTGGTCACCTCTTCCGCGTACACCTCTGTCATATGGCTGTCCTCTGTGTTCACGCTCTTCCGGGATGCAACGGTTGGGTCGTGCATTACGGGCGACATGGCGACCTTGGCGACCTTCGTCATCCCAGTAATCATTATCGGCCCGACCGCGGACTAGTGGTATGCCTGCACGCAGTCCCCTCCTGCCTCTATCGCCGCCTGATCTGCGTCTAAAATGATGTTGTTTGAAAGGTGTTAGTCGAACAGTTGAACGTACTCGTACAAACGCTCTCTATCTCTATCTCTCTCTCTCTCTCACTCTCTCTCTCTCTCTCTCTCTCTCTCATACACACAAAGTGCACACCCTTTCATTTATATGTTTACAATCTTGATATTAGGCGGCAAAACACCAAAATATGAATTCTGATTGAAGCAATGTTTGGTTTCTGGAGGTTTGCATTTTGACATTATCTCTACGCCATCACAGGGTTTAAATACTCTATATACGCAGAACATGTAATCAGTCTTACCCCTGGTGGCCTCTACCATAGCCGTCAGCCATGTTTTCTGGGCCTCTACCGTAGCCGTCAGCCATGTGTTCTGTTAATGACAACAGCTGCTCTTTATCGACCTTGATCAGGGCATACACATAAACCTATCTGCAAATATCAAACAAAATCAGGGCATACACATAAACATATCTGCAAATACCAAACACAATCAGGGCATACACATAAACATATCTGCAAATACCAAACACAAATATGTTAGGTTACTATTTTATAATACCTGGCTAAGCGATGGGAAAGCGTATACAAGCAGGGTTTTAATAACGGATATTTTGACAATACAACACATTTAAAAACATGTTTTACTGAACAAATGCGATAACATGTTCAAAATTACCTATTAAATGTTTTTAATTTACAATATGCAAACTTTTTAAGCAGAAATTAAGTTTTCTTTCATACTCAAGCCAACCCCGGTTTCGCTTCTTGGAATAGGGTATGGATGGGGTATGAAAGGTAATACTCGGACCACGTATTGTAACGTTTTCCAATCATGTTTTTCTAGTGAGAAACTTTCATGACGTCTGTAATATTTGTTTATCTTTATTTGTGTAAAGTTTCAAGCTATTGCATGACCATTAAGTAAGAATTTTTCAACATGTTATAGCTGAGCTTGAGCTAGAATTTTCTAGAATACGGGGCCTGATGTCATGTCAATGGACCGTGTGTCACTCCTGATACGGGGCCTGATGTCATGTCAACTGACCGTGTGTCACTCCTGATACGGGGCCTGATGTCATGTCAACTGACCGTGTGTCACTCCTGAATGTATTTTCCATAATCCGGCCTTAAAATGCAAAACCGCTTTACGTAGTAAAGAAAAACTTCTTGCATTCCACTTCTAAAAATAAAGTGCTAGGCTAAAACCCATAGTTTCTAAAAATAGACTGTTAAAAAAAAAAAAAAAAAATTATAAATATTATTTAAAGGGACACTGTCCGTAACTTACGTGTATTTTGGTCATAATCAAATAACTGTCTGATTTTTTTCCAGTGAAATGTATCTATAAAAATATGATCTTACACCCAAATAAGTCTATGGTAATAAATTCCTGAATTTGAAAAAAAACACTTTTAGTTATTTATTTGTAAATATTGTGGGACCCACTTTATTTACATCACGGAAATCGTATTATTCCCGAACTCTTGCCGTAAAAAGTCGCGGAAATTTACGATGCCGATCACGTGACTACGGCCATCACGTGATTTAGCTATGTACAATTAAAAACATGGCCGATAAAGGCAAACGGAAAAGAGGTCGTCCACTGTTTGATGAAAATATCAGCAAAAGAAACCGATCGGAGGTAGAAGCTTCGCGCAACCAAACGCGGATACGACTGGGGAAGGAAGCGGACCGTTGGCGACTGTTGAAGGCAGAACTCCAGATTGACTCAGATGTAGAACTTGCCACCGTTCTGTTAAACAGGTTCGTTCGAAATTTTATTTATTATGATAAGCTAAACTTTCACCGCTGCACATCTTGAATTCAGTTGTCAACGTTCGATGGAAGTGCTTATTATAATTATATTTGGTAATGCGTTTCTTTATTTAATAATTGCATGGATCGTTTACAAAACTCGTTTCATAATATGCATTCGTCCTCGTCTCGATTCGACAACGCAAGGCTCTGCCACTGGTTTCTATCAGCCTTTCTCACTGTTAACTGTTATGAAGAAAAACAAATTGCTGTGTATTTATTTTTATATAAAAAAAACAACGTAGGGATAATGTTTTTATTTCTAGACTCTTATTTATCCAATCAGATATAATGAAACAAGGAGAACAGCTGGTCCTTCCACATCAACAACAGTAGTAGGTCCTGCCACTTCAACACCCGCAGACAAGTCTGTCAAACCTACGGATTCATTGACGCCAGTTGTGTCTGAAATATCAGCAGCAGAGTCGACTGAGTAAGTGATTTCATTTTTTTTTTAATTCAATGATTTTTTTTTTTTAAATAATGGCTCATTAACACATTATAGTGTATTCCTGGTTATTTAGAGCTGCCACAGAAAGAAAGGATGGATATATATTAATCCGGGAAATTTTTTGTACTCTATTAGAATCACCGAATAGATTCCTATGCAATGGGCTAGTCTTTATCATCCACACACACTCGAGCTGACTGCGAGCGTTAGCGAGCGTCTGAACTCAATGTTCTTTAAAAATTTTGACCGATAGATGGCGCCAACCGTCAAAACTAACTGCGACGTGACGTCATTTTGATTGCAACATCAAAGTGCCTGTTGAATTACGCGCAACATTAGTTCCAATGGGATGTGTTTACGTCCTTATTAAATATACAATAAACTTCGTTTTATTGTAGTTTCTCCAAAAACTTAATATAATCTTACAAATGATGTTTACTTTTTAGCATTAATCGTGATCCGCTGACTATGTTTAGAGTAATTTTATTGCACAATATTGCGCGTAACGTCACATATTTTTTGAAGCCGTCGTGACGTAGGGGGAGATTCCCACGGATTTCCATGGCAAACTGAAGTTGACCAATCATAGGCCGGTGATTTTTTTTTGTCCACACCTCGTTTTACTCCAGACCATCGTTTGTACTTCTTTGAGAGAAGTCTCGCGAGAGGTCTGGATGATCGAGACTACCATGGAGCATACTCTGTGACAGGATGTTGCATGGTATACATTGGGACTTTAGTTTCAGTGAAGTTGCTTCTGTAATTTTGCATTGTTTACACTTGGACAGCAGTTTCTTTAATTTTGCATTGTTTACACTTGGACAGAGTTTTCCATAATAGTGCATTGTTTACACTTGGACAGCAGTTTCTTTAATTTTGCATTGTTTACACTTGGACAGAGTTTTCCATAATTGTGCATTGTTTACACTTGGACAGCAGTTTCTGTAATTTTGCATTGTTTTCCATAAGTGTGCATTGTTTACACTGGGACAGCAGTTTCTGTAATTTTGCATTGTTTACACTGGGACAGCATCTTTTATGACGTTGCAGTGTTTACACTTGGACAGTAGTCTATAACGTTGTATTGTTTACATGTTGCATTGTTATACCCCCACTTTCACAAAGTGAAGTGGGGGCTATATAGGAAACACATTTGTGTTGTGTTGCTGCCCCCTGTGGAGCTTGTTTTAAAAATGAACACTATTTTTCAGTGAGGTGACCATGTCTGGTGTAGAGGAAATAGCAGAAGAAGTAATACCAGTGCCACATGCTGCTAAGGCAGGAAGCAGGTAATTATAACTTCAAACCTAAACTTTTTTTCTATCAGGCAGAGCAGTTTTTATAATTTGACATTCCCAAAATAACACAAGAAAAACAACAATTGCTTTTCAACCAATTACTGCATGTCTGCACTGTTCATGAATGTAAAATTAAAACGCTTATGTTTTGCAAGTGACGTGTCAGAGGAAGAGCCTCAGATTACAGATTTGAGGGGTGGGTTCGATCCTCGCTGGGTCATGCTATTTAGTATTTATCCTTGTCATTCCTTGAGCAAGACAATTAATCCACATTGGTTATTACTGGTTCTACCCAGAAAGCCATTAAATTTTGCAAGCATTGTTTTTTTTAGCACTTAATTTTTATACATGTTTTGTAAGGCAACATTTTGTAATTTTAAATACAATGAGAACAACCAAAAAGCGGCAAGCTATGGTAATTTTAAAAATATTTTTAACTTTGAAGCAATTATGTGCATATTTTTGTGGTACATGTTATATAATGCTTTGTTTATAAATTATCGTATTTATTGTGTTGGGCAATAACATGATATTATTGTAAATGGAACCTGTGCAAATGCTGATCAAGCAAACTGTCTTCTAGTTGACATTTTAAAAAGGACTGGCTACTCATTTTTAAATATTTTATAATATCATTTTTGCAAATTCTAACTTTTTAATATTTGATTGCAGTAAAGACATAGAAAGGGCTGGATCACTGGATGATGGCACTGGATCACTGGATGATGACAAGCGACACTCAAAGAAAGCTTTGTCTGCTTCATTTGTAGATCCATGCCAGTAAGTTTGACTATTATTTCCTTTTTGTGCCGTCTGCGTAGCATGGCAGACACTTAGGGATATGTTCATGAACTTCACACACATGTAAATCTAAGGAATGTTGTTACATATGTCCAATAACTCTGACTTTCATTTTGGCGGAGTTATGCTCCCTTTCATAAAACTTTAACCTGTAACCTATCCAAGCACATAACTGGCCATAACTTGAAAAGTATTTGACCTATGTTCATGAAACTTCACACACATATTCATCTTACAAAACAAAATAGTGTTACCCATGACCAATAACTCTGACTTCATTTCAGCAGAGTTGTGCCTTTTTTCATCAAACTGTGTACTTCCTGAAATAAGCACATGGCAGGTGACACTAGTGTTATCCCAACAGTAAACGTTTGGGGTATATAGCTATAAGACTGATGATTGCTTTGCTGTCTGGCTTGAGACAAGCCTGTCTCTGCTTAAGCAGTTCTTGGCCAATGATCATAAAACTTAACTGGTAAATCATGCACCGATGTAATTGTAAGATAACTAGGTCATGGTTTGGGCCAGACGGTCATTTGTCAAGGTCATCATCATACTGGTATACCTTATCTGCACAATGCATCTTAAAACGTGTAGCTAAGTTTATCACATTTATCCAATTGTTGGTTCAAGGTCATTGACATCTTGTTTCTATTGATTTCAGACTGACTCTGGATATATCGGAAGTACAAGAGGAGGACGACATTGATGATCCTAGCTACATACCAGAATACGATATTACTATCATGTAAGCATTTTGTAATGGCAGTCATTGAAGATGAAGATAGATCCTAGCAAAAATTCATGTTGGTGTGAAATCCAAGATGGCCACCACAGCTAAAAATAGATTAAAAAAAACAAGTTTGTAGTAACTACTTCTTGAAAACTAAGTGATATGGGACTTTTTCTAAAATGATCAGCATGACATGATGTTGAACCTTGATGAAAATCATTTTGATTCAACGTTAAACATGGCTACCAGCGGCCATCTTTCTTTAGAGTTGTATAGTAACTTGTAGCGACTACTCCTTTGAAAATACTTACAGGAATGTTGCTTTTGATGTCTAATCGATCCTAGCAAAATTTCAGGCCGACCAGAAATTCAAGATGGTCGCCACGGCTAAAAATAGATTTTTAAAAAAACAAGTTTGTAGCGACTACTTCTTGAAAAATAAAACTGATATTGATATGGGACTTATTCTAAAATGATCAGCATGACATGATGTTGATCCTTGTCAAAAATTGTTTTGATTTGACATTAAACATGGCCGCTGGCGGCCATCTTTGTTTACATAGTGTGATATAATAAAAATTAGTAGCCACACAAAAATGGATTTTCATGAAACTTCACATGATTGCTGATCTAGCTATCAAAAACCTATCAGAAAAGTTTGACCTCTTGTTTTATGCATTTGGCAGGTGATTCAATGGGAATGATTGAAAACACATGGTTACACCAGTAGGCTGCTCAAAATTCGCTGAAATTGCTTGTGTTGCCTTGTTGTCATAGCTTAATTATTTTGTTGAAAAGGGCCACCAGTTTTGAAACTGTCAAGATTGCCATGTTTCTCGTTAAATGAAAAACATTAATCATTTCGAATTTCAGGCCAGAAGGAATAAATGATGACATTGACGAGTTAGCTTTTGAGGAGGCAGAGTTTGGTCAGGAAATAGAAAGAGAAGGCGACACAAGTGTAGAACAAATGGAAGAGCTAGAGGAGGAGGTTGGGCCAGGATTAAAAAGAATGAAAACAGAAGGAGACTGTGAGGAGTTGTTGGACGATAGATGCTGTCTAGCTTATGTGGGCCAGCTTGTTACCCTGGCCAACACAGTGAGAGAGAAATGTTCGTTATGTCAGTCAAGATTGTCCATTGAAACAGAATGTATTGGTTCTGCTGTCTATTTAAAATGGGTAAATATTTTCCTTTGTTTACAGTTATTTCCTCAATAGAACTGTGAGTTAGCTTATCATGTATGAGCTCATTAGCTTTACTGATCTAAATCAGAATAGCTTATGTTGTTGTGTGGTGTTTGTAAATCTTTTTGGTGACAAGTTTTCCTTTAACACATTACATAAATATAGCACTTTATGTCTAGTTCATCCCAAATGAAATTCAGGTCCTTCATAAATCCAGAAAGACAACTGACCATGGTCATGATGGTAATAACAAAATTATAGGATCATTATTGAAGATCTTGGTATTTCAAGTAACAGTCAAAATATTTGTTGACCTGTCCTTTTAGTGAAAAAGTTTGCCTGTTTTTTTATAAATGTATTTTCTGTTTACAGATCTGTCCCCAGAAACATATTGAGCATAAGTGGTGTTCCCAACCCATAATGAATAGGAGACTTCACAGTGGTGACCTACTCATAGCTTCTGCCTGTGTGATGTCGGGGAACAACTACGGCAAGTTATCATTGTGGTCGAAAATGCTGAACCTTGCTTTTCCGAGTGCTTCTGTCTTTCACAGGATACAGAATTGTTATATCGTTCCTGCTATCGACAAGGTTTGGGATGATCATCAGACAGAGGTTATTGAAGGATTCCAGGGAGAGGAACTGATATTGATGGGTATGTCTTCTTTGACAAACAGTAATTGTAATTCTTTGAAAATATATGAATACAAGTGATGGACCAATAATTTCTGTAATTGTGTGGCAAAAGTAGAATATGTCTTTTATTTATTTCGCTTTCCACCTACTTTTAAACAGGCCTCAGTATCTTAGTTTGTTTGGTGTTTTACGTCATCTTCAACACATGTACGGTTATATATGGCGGTTGATTTTTTGTGGTTGAGGCAGACCATCCACTTTTCCTGGGTAAAACCAGTACCGTACACCTCCAGCCATCCGTAAGAATCGACACTTCCTCACAAGTCGAGCTCCCAGTGGGATTCGAACCCGCATCAGTGAGAGTTGAAGGTTTACAAGGCAATGTCGTTGACCATTCGGCCACGGAGACGTTTGCAGTACTTAAGTATATAAGGCCTTGCCTTGAGAGCTACATGGATATATTCGGCTTAGGTTCACTCCTTGGTGGAGCATGTCAGATGAAAAAACTTTATATCATCTCCTTCTGAGGTTGCTGTTCCAATATAACCTAATATCATGTGTTTCCACAATCTCATTAAAATCGTATCCTAATTATGCTTTGATACTCTCCGCTTTTGGATCTGACAACTTTGTCTTTGAGGTCACGTCAGATCGACCTTTCATCTAATCAATATTCATGAAAAGATCAACTAAATTCAACCAATGAAATCGCACGTTTCATATGCACTCCAGATGACATTCGAGTGAACTGAACAAACGAAAATCTACATAAAACACATCTTTTTTCGAATAAAGATAACATCTGCATGTGTTATGGCATGATAAATTAAGAAATGCACTACATGGCATGTTTACATCAAGATACGAAGAAAATCATCGCTGTCATGAGTATTTTGAAAACATATATTCCACCGAGGTAAAAAGTCTGTGTAGTAGAGGAATGAAATGCACGCTATGCAATAGTAGTCGGTAACAACATATTTGTGAATATAATCATGACTTTTAGTCCATGGCAATAATGATGACGTAAAAAAATCATACTTTATTCATTCATTTGCTATAACTCAATGTGTATTTGCTCTATGTTTACACTTCTGTCATCTTGTAGGAGATGGGAGGATGGATAGTCCTGGGCACTGTGCGCAGTATTGCAGCTACACATTTATGGAGTTCCATACGAAGAAAGTCATATGCCTGGCAACTATGGATAAGCGTGTTGTAGACAGGAAATCCTCAGCAATGGAAAAGGCGGCATTTCAGAACAGTTTGCAAGGCCTAAAGGACAGAGGAGTTAACATCAAGGAGGTTGTAACAGATGGTCATATGGGAATTGCATGTCTAATGAGTAAGTGGATTCATTATCGAGTATTTGAGAAAGGTTTCTTATATGAATGTTTTTAACTGAGAAATATATTTCTCTTAGTCTTCATCGACCATTGGCTGTCATATATATATATATTATATAGCCTACAAACTGTTAAGCTTGACATATTATATAAAAAGGGCTGTCGTTGTGGCCCAGTGGATAGCACAAGACTTAGCCAACTAGGAGAAAGTATCTAGACTTTCAACACAAAAAAGAAACTTGGTGGCACAAGGGCCCAGAGAGGCTAAAACCCGGGCCCTCCTAAGCCACCGAGCTTAGTTGGGAATGTTCTTGAGCAAACGCCTTCCCTGAGTCTTGTCCATGTAATTGGGATGTTAACTTCATTATATCAAACAAGCTGCTATATGTTTTTGTAAAATTGTTATTCTGATTGTTTTGTAGATGTGTATAGTTTTCCATTTTATTGCAGAGAAAACATACCCAGAGATCAAGCATAGCCATGACATTTGGCATGTGGCCAAGAACCTGGGAAAGAGAATTACGAAGGTATTATATAATACATATAAATTGTGGCCTACAATATAATGATGACCAAATATAATAGTCCGCCAAATACCCAGCGTGATGACCATTGTTACCTCAAGTTTGTTTGAAAACGTGTGCATACAACTTGCTGATAACATAAATGTGTCGCCAAGATGGCTGCCAAAATGACCATTTGCACTTATGACAATTTCTTCAAATTAAAAAAAAATATGTTGTGCGTTTGTTTTATATCTTCAATCCTGTCAATTGCTATGTTAAAAGCCATAAACTTCAAATTAAAGAACTTTTATATTGCTTATGTCCTACAGGATTTGCTGAGCATTTGGTTCTCCTAAATTGATAATGTGGCAACAATTGGTGAGGCGCATAACAAGCTTCTTCCGGTTTAATTGAAACGACATACAGACTTGCCATAATCCTTGAGAATGGCATAAGTGAAGTAAATGTATTCACATTGCCACTAATGAAGAACTTAAATCATTAATTATTGCATGTTATGTAAATTGTCCATACTTGATTTTCCTATGCCTATCTGTGTCATTACAGTACTTGTATTAACCATTTCAGGCTGGACTAAAGAAAGGTTGTAAAGACGTTTTACAGTGGGCAAAACATATTGTCAATCATTTTTGGTATGCTTGTGGCGAAGCTGGAAGTTACTCGAGGTTCATTGTAAGTACATTATAATCATAGCTCTCTCTCTGGTCCTAACTTTCAGGTGTTAGCTAATGGAGTTACGCCTTACATTAACGTTGGATTAGAATTAAGGATTTAGCATTCATTTGCATTGCTTTTTTTTTTGTTTAAATAATAAATTCCTTTTAAATGCATGTTGGCAGATCTGCAATTAAACAAAAAATAAAGTTAAACTAATCCAACTTCCAAATTGCTCTACTCTCAGATTATATTCAGCACTTACAATCCCTCATCGTGTATTCTCTCTCTCTCATACACACACAGAGGACAGAAGCTCAACAAACGAAACTGATTAGCTAGATACATATACAGTCACACTTTCTTTTTCCAGAACATATGGGGACAAGTACGACATCATGTCTGCAATGAACATGATTGGATACTTGCAGATGGCGACGGGCCAGCGGAGTGTTCGCATGGTGACCTGGAAGCTGACCCAGGAAGACCAAGCTGGATCTCGAAAGAGACTTTGGCATCAAAAGCCGTCACTGGAATAGTGCTTGACAAGAAGCTGAGAAGCAACTTCAGCTACTATGAAAATTTCAGGTATACAAACAGTTCTAGATGCAGTGTCTCCAATTAGTTACTTCTTTACTGTATAAAAATAAAATACATTCAGTTCCTGCGATATGCATTGGTCTGGAGAGACAAAAGCATTATACTACATGGCTGCCGATGGTCCATCAGAATGCTGGCCATTATTGTATTGTTTCTGTAAAATGATGTTATATTCATTTGCAAGTGATTTTCACATTTCTTGCTTTGATTTTCCAGCATGAATGAGAATTCATTAAAAAGTTTGAGCATTGTCATAATAAAAATGGATTTCTGGTAACTATTGCATATCGTTTTTTGCAGGTCCACAGCCGAAATTGAGGTATTTAATAACCTCATCATAATGTATTGTGCGAAGCGCTTTGCGTACAGTCCACCAGCCTACAGAATCAGAAATCTGCTAGCTGCCCTTGACAACAATCACCACATTGATAGACCATTGAAGCTGAACAAGAAGGGTGAAATTGTGTAAGTAATGGTTACTAGAGGCCACTAAACCAAATCTTAATTGGGCTGTTCCGGAGTCGACCTGTTCGTCCAAGTTTGAATGTCCTTATACTGAAACGACAGCTGCTCGTCTTTCCATCTTGTGTTTTGTGTTATACCCCAAGTTCCAACACACAGGCTCACGAAACTTGTCATCTAGATTGCCCTTGATAACTGGAGTAAAACTATTGCCTTTGGGTCAGTAAGTCTAGGTCACCCTGATCCGATCATAAACAAGAGGTCAGTGACCTTGAAGCTCTACTGATTGATTTTGGTTTCAGGAAGTAGTCGCTACACTTGTTTTTTGAAAATCTATTTTTAGCCGTGGCGGCCATCTTGAATTTCCGGCCGACCTGAAATTTGCTAGGATGAATGAGACATCAAGAGCAACATTCCTCTAATGTTTCATGAAAAAACCGTCGAGTAGTTTAAGAGGAGTAAACGCTACAAGTTTTCATTATATAACCCTATGTAAACATAGATGGCCGCTGACAGCCATGTTTAACATTGAATCAAAATAATGTTCGACTCGGATAACTGTCATGTCATGCTGATCATTTTAGAAAAAGTCCCATATCAATATCACTTCGGTTTTCAAGAAGTAGTCGCTACAAACTTGTTTTTTAAAAACCTATTTTTAGATTTGGCAGCCATCTTGGACTTCACATCAACATGAATTTTTGCTAGGATCAACTAGACTTCATGGGCAACATTTCTGTAAAGTTTCATGAAAATCTATTCAGTAGTTTCAGAGGAGTAGTTGCTACAAAAAAAAGTTTGCGGACGGACAGACAGAGACGGACATCGCACCACGGCATAAGCTCTGCTGATCTCTGATCAGTCGAGCTAAAAACCTTTCAATGTAACTCTTCAACCATTGTTTACCCATTCATGAAATTTCCCAGGTGGACGAGTTACAAAACACGCCTACAATTGAGTGAAATATTATAACCAAATCCACCTTTATTTCATTTTAACAACACTTGAGTGTATGATTATGGCCAGAATTGACAACTATTGACGAGTTGGTTAAAATTTGCGATTATTTTTTCCATCAATAAATGTTTTTCTTTCACCCATAGCAATTTAATAACTAAAACTGTCGCCCATAATAGTTGCTGGGACCATGCTAGTGTGCCTTTGAAGTGTCATGAGTGTGCCTATAAATGTTATGGGTCTTTTTTTATCAGCTGACCTTGATCTTGAACCTATTGACCCCAAAATAGGGATAATTCTCTCATCACGGGCTTGGCTTGGCCTAGTAAAAAGCGGAGGACCGGGTTCCAGTTTTGGTCTGTTGGATGGCACCCTCATGTATCGGAGTCTATAGGAATCTTTTTGTTAGCAAGAGTAAGAGGTCAGGTATCCTTCATTGCTCTCTGGTGTAGATACAAGTCTCCAGAGTTACAGCCCTGTGTGGATGCTTGGGTATAATACAACCACTGCAATCTGACCCCCGCCCACTAAGAAGTTTCTAGGCCCATTCTCCATATTTTATCTAGCGTCTCCGTGGCCGAATGGTTAACGACTGGGAGCCAACAAACCAACCATATTTTATCTTTATGTAAATGGAGGATGAGCCTGGCACATTCATTCCTGTTGGGCGCCAGATAACCTTTCATGTGTTGGTGCGCCTTAAAACCCAATTCAGTTCAGTTCAAGAGTTAACAGAACAAGGTCTCACAAGGACGAATTGAAATGAATAATCATAGATTTACATGTGAAGACATTATAAATGTAAAACTTTCTTGATTTTAGAATTCTTTCATAACTTTATGTTTCAGTTACCATAGATCGTTTAATAAGAAGAGTGGACGGTGGTCGGTTTACCCATGCAAGGAAGAGAAGAAATACCAGTATGTGAAAGACATCCTGTCAAAGATCCTGGTGACTCGACTACAGGACAAAGTGGGAATGCACAAACCTAGAACTCTGGAAGTGGACGATCCGAGACGTATAGGACCCCACTTAGCACCAGTAAGCCCCAAACCGAGTAAGGAGATCGCCCTAGAGCAGAAATCTCGTAGGAAATGAACTGAGAAAGTGCCACGTTGAATGCGTAGAAGACAGTGTTATCTTTATATATAACTGTAGCGTACATTGTCATGAATAAATATCTGTTATAATTTTCAGTTAGCATGTTCTATTTCGATTCATATACTCCCATGACAACACTAGTATATTCTGGGTTCAAAGGTAATTTTTGGTCATGAACACTAACACTAGGTCTTTTTTATGCTACCCAAAATATTTGGGGGAGCATATAGTTGCCGTCATATCCGTCTGTATGTATGTTCATCCGTATGTCCAGTTTTCTTGTCGCCTTAACTCCTACGTGTTTCATCCAATTTTCATGAAACTGCGTAGGAAGTATCAGTATGATATCTAGTAATGCATATTGTCGGGACTTTCTGTTCGACTGATTTTTGGCAGAGTTACGGAACTCTAAACCTTGTCTGCTAAACTCATATGTTTTTCACTCGATTTTCATTAAACTTCATACAAAGTTTCAGTATGATGTCTAGTAGCGCAAATTGTCAGGAAGTTCTGGTTAAAAAGAAATTTGGCGTATTTTTTACATTTATCATCCGATTGTATTTCACGTTCCTTTATTCAGGGAGCATTCATCGGTTTTACCGATTTCTTATTATTCATGTATGCCCGTTTGAAAAATGGCAAGTATTTTTGTATGGCGTATTACACACATGATCGTGAAACATAGACTAGACTACCCATTGACAAGGGTAGTTACGTCCATCCGTCTACAAACTGTTTTCATGACTACTCCTCTGAAACTAATCGATGGATTTTCGTGAAACTTCAGCAAAAATTCAAGTTGATGTTAAATTAATGTCATTAACAGTTGGGGATGTAGGTCGTAGGAGACCGGAGGTGACCTACATTCTTCAAAAGTAGGTCACAGAGACCAAACATTTTGCACATGATGTTAGATGCATATAAGGAACATTCTGGTGAAAATCTAGTGAGAAAGAAGCAAGATACACATGTCAGCTGAGATGTGACCTATATTTCGTCAAAAAGTAGGTCACATTGACACGAAATTCTGCACATGATGTTAGATGCATATAAGGAACATTCTAGTGAATTTGGTGAAAGTCCGCGAGAAAGATGCAATATACGCACATCCTATTTCTTGGAAAGTAGGTCACAGCGACCCAAAAGTTTGCAGGTGATGTTGCAACCATATAATGAACATTTTGGTAAAAAGTAGTGAAGAGAGCGGTTGATGCACTATTTTCAAAACAATATTTATTTAAAAAGACTCTCATACACATGAAAAATTATCAAAATGCCATGAAAAAGAAAAAGACATATTGAAAATTTTCAAAGAACATACATGGAGGCGGCCGACATGGACCGATGACGTCATCACCCGTTTGCTTAAAAATATATGCCAAAGAAGATAACGTCGTTCCAAGATGGCGGCCTCCATTTATGTTTCTACAAATTTTCAATAGGTCACATCTCCGTCAAGTAGTTTCAGAGGAGTAGTCGCTACAAGTTTTTACTATGTAAACAAAGATGGCCACTGGTTTTTAAAAATCTATTTTTAACTTTGGCAGCCATCTTGGATTTCAACAACCCGGACACCTCAACATAAGATCTGCTGATCTTTGATCTATAGAGCTAAAAACAATAACTCTGCAACAGATGCATCGGTGACTTTGTAGAAATAAAACTTCAGTCTTGCCTTCAACAACAGTTCGCTTACAGACGACGGACACTGTGCCATCACATAGGCTCGCCAGGCCTTTGGCCAGTAGAGCTTGGAATAAAATGAAAAATAAAGCTGAATTCATTAGAACATATTTATAATCAATGCATAAACTAATGAGCATATAAACGAAATGTTAATTAAGCCGTCCTGGCAGGTACCCAGTGTATTGACCAAAAGCATCAGGGAAGCGGTCCCTGATCTTCCATACACAGCAACTTGGCACCGCTCGTCTGTTTCCAGCCCCAAGTCGTCCGTGTTGCCACAGCGTGAACTGCCTGTAACCCTGATGACGGTTGGCTCTCATAAGGTCAACTTCCTCATTCAGGACCAGGACATCGTTCCGATATATCCTGGCCAGGGCTAGGACTGCCTCGTCCAACACAAGGACATCAAAATGCTGAAAAAATAATAAAAACTATGATATAAGGAAAAATTACACTTCAATTATATGGATATGGAGCATGTTTACTGCAGGCTAACAAATATCCCCGCTAAAGGCTTTTACTATATAGGGAAGAATGTTAGCAGTCTATGCTAACGATAAAAGAACAAATTTGGTGCAAATAATATAATAAATTAGGCATACGGTATAACATTTTATAAATTATTAACCATGTTTTACTTTTATTTTTGTAACTGATAGTTAAAAGGTTATGTAGGTGCTAAATATGCAGAGAAATGCAGAATTGGGAAAATAATAAGGCTATCTTTATAAATGTAATAATGAAGTCTTCTGTTTGAAGATCTGATCTTTTTTCCTGGGATATAATAGTCTAATCAACAAGAAACGTGGAAATTCCATGAAAACCATTTTCCGAGCGGAAACTTTCTATTTTTTAATAACGGTGACCTTGAACTTTACCTCGGTGACTCCAAATGCAATTGAATCCTAAGCTTAATTTACATATAAAGTACCTACATAGCAAGTTTCGTTCCAATATCTCATTCCCAACTTAAGTTATCGGGAGGAGACTATTTTTCTATTTCAGTGACTTTGACCCTGACCGCAGTGACACCAAATGCAATCTCATTTTCAGGATCATATAATCTACCTACACAGCAAGTTGCATCGCAATACCTCATTCCTAACAAAAGTTATTAGAAATATTTTTCTATTTTTAGTAACAGTGACCTTGACCCCAAATGCAATCCCAAGCTTCCTTTCCATATAAGCTACCTACCCTGCAAGTTTCATCGCAAAAGCTCATTCCTAACAGGTTACTGAGCGGAAACAGTTTTTCTAATTTTATTAAGAGTGGTGACCTTGATCCGTGACCCCAAATGCAATCCCAAGCTTCCTTTCCATATAAGTTACTACCCTGCAAGTTTCATCACAATACCTCTTTCCTAACAAAAGTTATTTAGCGGAAACTGTTTTTCTATTTTCAGTAACAGTGACCTTGACCCTAGTGACCCCATATGCAATCCTTAGCTTCCTTTCCGTACAGTGTATTAGGCAGAAATTCAAGAACTGGGTGTGCAAATATGCAAACAGGGTATTTCTTCTATAAATGTATGCAGAACATAACAATATTGAGAAAGTAAGAGTTTGGAAGTGTTGTTGAACAATTTTTTTTTACCCCACCCACTCCCCCAAATATTGGCTGCGATTTTTTCAAAAACGCCCGTGCAAAAGACTGCTGCACGGTTGGCTGGCTAATTAATACACTGTTTTCTTATAAGCTACCTACCCTGCAAATTTCATCGCAATACATCATTACCAACAAAAGTTGTTAATTAGACAACATTGCATCTACAGACAGACAAGCCGAATCCGTATCCGGGGTATAATGAATTCTAGTTTGTCTGTTTTTTGGCAAAATCAACTTACCGGAAGTGTTGACAGACATCGGTCCCTTCGCTTTCCACAGCAGACTCTCTCAGGGAGTGTTGGCATCTCACGACACCTCGTACAAACGCACCAATCTGGAACAGGAGCGCCCTCTGGAGGGTGGTAGCCTCCTGGCTGAACTTGGGCTGGTTCAATGACATCAAAGATCA
The DNA here is from genome assembly GCA_037043455.1 of Cyrtodaria siliqua. NCBI lineage: Eukaryota > Metazoa > Mollusca > Bivalvia > Adapedonta > Hiatellidae > Cyrtodaria > Cyrtodaria siliqua. The sequence goes on along the minus strand of JAWPHD010000679.1, from coordinate 360,266 downwards.
GCCCTGGATGACTTTCAAGGGCCTCCAGCAGCAACTCCTTTGCCCGATCTCCAGTCATGCCCAAGATAACACCCTGAAGACAAATGAACAAGCATTCAAATTTCAATACTAAAATACCTACGAATTGTAAACAATAAGTTCATGAGCCCCGAAGGGAGAGTGAACTTAATGTTTACAATTGAACGACACGCCGTGATATATTACAAGATAATTCACCGTTAAGAATGTTCTATTTCTATTCTAATACCCCTAAAATGTGAAAATAACGCACACATCTGAAATATTTCGCATTGATTTGCTTACTCTCCTAACGTTGCAGTGATATCTTTCGCATTGCCTTGCTTATTCTCCTAAAGTTGCAACCGTTACAGTGATATATCGTTGAATATAACGAGATATTTTAAACTAGCTATATAGTGCGGGTATATTAGAATAAACTATATACTATATATTCTGTGATGAATTTCTTTCCAATCGTCTTTTGACGCAAGTATTCCTTCTTCTGTCACTCCATTGCGACAGCGCGGAGTAATATTATGACGTCTATCGTTTAGTTCATAACATTTGGCTATTTTGCTATCTTGCACACTAGGCGAGATAGCACAGTAGAGGAAGGGATATGTTATAGATTTTCTCAAACTGTGAAATTTCTATAATTCATCACAGAATATATAATATATATATATATATTGCATTCCAGTAAGTGAGAGTATAAACAGATTTTCCAACCTGCAGAAGATGTTGCCGGGCGACAGTGAAATTGTCAACCCAACAGTACTGTATCTGGATTTGACTCGATTGTCATTTGCTTATTTTCTCAATAAAAGAGAACAAAGAAACTGAATAATTTTAATTGAAAATAGATAACAACAAAGAAAACTTCACTTTAAACTAAGGAAGACAAAAAAGTAGGTCAGCGTTATTCATACTGACCTACTGTTTGCATGGAATAATGTTCCATTACATTTGGTAAAATAATGAAAAAGAGCCAATTTGGAACCATACCCGCATTCTTTCCCTTCTCGTCTGCACTGTGTGCAGTGCTTCGTCTGCCCGGTTCCTTTCAGCGGCTGCTGCCCCACGACCTCGCGCTCTGCCTCTGCCTCGGACACCCTGGCCTCTTCCTCGGCCACCCTGGCCTCTTCCTCTCCCATGTCCAGCATCTTCACTAGTAGAGGAATCTTCTTCACCTTCTTCCATAAGTGTCTGAACTCTTGGTTGTCCTCTACCTCTACCTCTACCTCTCCCTCTCCCTCTTCCTCTCCCTCTGCTTGTACCTGGCAAAGGAGCCCATTCACTGTCACTGTCACTCTCATTGTCACTAAGTAATGCTGATGATGTCTACAAGTAAAAATAACATGAGTGTCAACATGCAGCATCATGCAGAACCTTGTAGCGGACATCAATTAAATACTAGATATATTATTGCACCAGATCAGGACTCTCAACATTATGTTACTCTAATTATAAAGTGCAGCAAAGGAGATCCAAGTATATATCACCTACTGTGAAACTGAAACAAATGTCTCTTCTCTAGAATGACCTTTACATAAAATAAACGCCGTCATGTCCACCACAACTTGTACTTTAATAACGAAAATGTCGCACTACAGTAGGATAATTTCAGCCAGAACGTGTATTATGAAATGTTTCTGTTTCAGCATGCATTTCTTTACTATCGACCAATCAGTCTTACACCAATCAGTCTTACACCGATATCCTGTCGGATAATGGAAAAAATTGTTCGAATGGAAATGGTTGACCATTTAATCGAGAACCAACTATTATCAATTCACCAACATGGTTTCAGACGGGGCTGCTCCTGTGCTACTCAGTTATTGGAGTGTCTCGATGACTGGTCAGAGGCAATTGACTGCGGTCAAGAAGTCGATGTCATTTATCTGGATTTTAAAGCGGCTTTCGACAAAGTACCCCATAAAAGCTTAATGAGTAAGGTTAAATCTATGGGAATAACTGGTAAACTTTATGACTGGATAGAGGACTTTTTAACAAATAGAAAACAGAGGGTGATGGTCAATGGGCAGGTCTCAGAACTCAGGGATGTCACAAGCGGGGTTCCCCAGGGCAGTGTTCTTGGGCCTGTTTTGTTTCTTATTTATATCAATGACCTCCCAGATGCCATGTCCTGCACCGCCAAACTTTTTGCTGACGATACTAAACTGTATACATGCATAAATAGCCCACAGCGTGAGATAGACTTACAAGACAGTATCTTCACTGCATGTGAATGGGCTAAAAAATGGCAAATGATATTTAATGCCAAAAAGTGCAAACACTTACATATTGGTAATAATGATGAAGAATCCGATGTATTCTACATCAAGGATAATTCGAATAAAATAGAAGAAATTACCAAGGTAATACATGAAAAAGACCTGGGAGTAACATTTGACTCAAAATTAAAGTTCTCCTATCATATAAGTGGTAAAGTATCTAAGGCCAATAGAAACCTCGGTCTAATATATAAAACTTTTACATACATGGATAGAGAAATGTTTCTGTGTTTATATAAGTCCCTTGTTAGACCACACCTTGAATATGCTACGGTGGTTTGGTCTCCATACCTAAAAAAGGATATAATTGCCATAGAAAATGTCCAAAAAAGAGCGACTAGGATGGTGGAAAACCTCAGTAACTTTTCGTACCATGCTAGACTCACTATGCTAGGACTACCAACCCTTGAGTATAGAAGAGAGCGGGCTGACGTGATTCAGGTTTATAAAATCTTAAATAATATCGATACAGTTGACAAAAATAAACTGTTCACTCAGGCCCCTGAGCTTGGAACAAGGGGAAATTCCAAGAAACTATTTAAAAAAAGAGCAAGAATTGATATTAGGAAAAATTCATTTGCTTACAGAGTCGTAGAATCTTGGAATAAACTCTCTAACACTGTGATTGAGGCACCCACCATCAATTCCTTTAAAAGTAGGCTAAATTTACATTGGGCAAATCATCCAAATAAATTCAACCCGAAAAACTAATAAGGAACCGGAAGTCCTTCACTATGATATAAATCATAACTAGACTGGGAAAACAACATCAAAAAGGGCCTAAGAAACCTGTTGGTTTAGACTGGCTTCTACTACAGTATGAACAGTATGAACAGTATGAACTAGACGGCTCGTTGAATTTCAATCAGGGTGCACATCAAAGGGATTTGTTTTATTCGTTTAATTTATCTATGTATTGGCGGGATAGTTAAGTTGGAAAAGATCACTGCACAATCACGAAAAGCAACACGAAAAAAATCGTGTTCGCTAAGTGTTTACACGATATCTAACCAGGATCATTACACAACTGTCTACTTTCCTCCAAAAACAGCCATAAGGCATAACTGTAATTGATACCTTGCTAATACATAAAACATGATAACACTACTAATGTATCACATTTCTTACTCTAAAGATACATTTATCGAATAAGTTCATTGGAAATAAAACTGTTTTTCACTTACCGATGACATTTTCGCGGGTAACACTGCAAATAACAACACGAGAAGTGGCGCCACCTTAGTGGCTGCATTAGTTGCTATTTTTAGCGTCGTCTGTTTTCGGTGCTTTTCGTAAATATTTCCGATTTTGATTCGGAACATACCGGAGAGTTCAATGGCGGCGTATTCAAGTCGGCAATGTTATGATATCGTTGGTTTGAATGTCGACTAGGATGGTCAGTAAACGTTCAGATCAGGCGTAAACTTTGCGTATGAACATGTTTTGTATCAACATATATAGTGCGTTTTTATTTTAGTGATTTAAACACTAAAAGTTACGGACAGTGTCCCTTTAAATGAAAAGTAAATAAATAAAAATAATAATAAATTAATTAAATTTATATTGAAATACTTTTGTTAAAAGGGTGATTTTATTTAAGGGTCAAAATAAAAGGTATTTGACCGTCTGCAACTACTGAAGCTCAAAACACATCATCATGTCAGAATTTCTAGACTTTTTATCTTACCAGCAGGTTGAAGAACTGTTAAAAACTTCTGAATTTGAAGAAGTAAGTGTCCTGAAATGCCTGTGAAACCAAAAAATGCTGGAAATGCCCCTGAACCCCAGCCATCATCGTCTACAGGACGGTTCCAGCCTGTGCAGCATTATCGTGACGTCACATAGGGTGAGTGACGTCATGATATTTATGTATTACTCCGCGCTGTCGCCAAAGGAGTGACAGAAGAAGGAATACTTGTGTCGAAAGACGATTGGAAAGAAATTCATCACAGAATATATAATATATAGTTTAATTAACATTGTTGTCGTGATACGGAAAATAATTCCCTCGTGAGAAAGATTCTTGCGATATAGAAACGAGTGCGCTTGCATTCTTGCGCTTGCGCACGAGTTTCTATATCGCAGGGATCTTTCTCACGAGGGAATTATTTCCCGTATCACGACAACAATGTTAATTAAACTCTATATATTGCATAATTTACGCATTTCATTTCTTTGTAAACATGTAAAGATACTGTAGACTCAATAGTATTTGTTCAAATCAAACATAGAGTAAATGTAAACAGTAACTGGTGATTAAATGGTAAGCGTAAACCGAAAGATCAATCGGAACTGCCTCGTCTTATTCCGTCACACACATTTATCGACTACGGAAATTACCGAAGATTTCCGATTACCCAAAGATCAATCGGAACTGCCTCGTCGGATTCCGTCACTCGGGATTCCCGAGTACGGAAATTGGCGAAGAGTTCCGATTGACCCAAAGATAAGCCCACCGTTTACGAAAATCAAAAAACGTGTTTGACGGAAATCGACGAATGTAGTTTAGCAATTATATAGATATCAAACCACCAATTATGTTTCCCATTGACATCAATGTTAAAATGCCACACATTAATGATTTGTTGCCACTTCAACTCTATTATGGATACTGCAGTAGTGTAATTTTCATATAGAATTATTTTTTTCATAATTTTGCATTGCCAAACATGTTGAGATTTGACCTTATTTCCACTAGGTGATACAAGTTGTGTTACTCGGTTTTTATCCTTAGGTTGTATAGTAACATAAAAATCTTTGGCAGAGTAAAAAGATGATTATTTTCAAGAGTTGATTTTGACACATACATATTTTGAATTAAATTGCATAAATGTTTATGAAATATGAAGGGTTTCAAAATAATCACTATGTCAATACCTTAATTTTAACAGTAAACTTGGTTGAACATCAAGGATAAACACCGAAATTATCACCTAGCAGGATTTAAAGGTGTGTCAAATTTCTGCTCACAGACTGGTCAGTTTATTTTTATGATGCTTTGTCAAAATTGTGAATAACCAAATCACCAGAAAAGGATAGGTCACAAGACATATAAGAACGTTCTTGTTTGTTTACTAAACAGGTCAAGGATACAGATGTTTTCTTTGCTAGATGCTCACAAAGTATATGCATATATTCGAAATTTGGAAATCTTCATCATTCATTCAGTAAAACCTATCAATACACTTCTTATTCATACAACAGCAAAATCAAATAGAAAGGGGGATATGTTCCCCTAATCACAAATGTCTATTTATGACAGCTACTTACACTTAATATAATGGACTTTATTACTAGTTATATATAGCTGCTAAAAGAAACTCACATTGAATATATTGGACTTTATTACTTGTAACATATAGCTGCTAAAAGAAACTTACACTTAATATAATGGATTTATTACTAGTTACATATAGCTGCTAAAACAAACTGACACTTAAAATAATGGATTTTATTACTAATTACATGTAGCTGCTAAAAGAAACTCACACTTAATATAATGAACTTCATTACTAGTTACATATAGCTGCTAAAAGAAACTCACACTTAATATAATGAACTTCATTACTAGTTACCTATAGCTGCTAAAAGAAACTCACACTTAATATAATGAACTTCATTACTAGTTACATATAGCTGCTAAAAGAAACTCACACTTAATATAATGAACTTCATTACTAGTTACATATAGCTGCTAAAAGAAACTCACACTTAATATAATGAACTTTATTACTAGTTGCATATAGCTGCTAAAACAAACTCACACTTAATATAATGGACTTTATTACTAGTTGCATATAGGTGCTAAAAGAAACTCACACTTAATATAATGACCTTCATTACTAGTTGCATATATCTGCTAAAGGAAACTCACACTTAATATAATGAACTTCATTACTAGTTACATATAGCTGCTAAATCAAACTCACACTTAATATAATGAACTTCATTACTAGTTACATATAGCTGCTAAAAGAAACTCACACTTAATATAATGAACTTTATTACTAGTTACATATAGCTGCTAAAAGAAACTAACACTTAATATAATGAACTTCATTACTAGTTACATATAGCTGCTAAAAGAAACTCACACTTAATATAATGAACTTTATTACTAGTTACATATAGCTGCTAAAACAAACTCACATTTAATATAATAAACTTCATTACTAGTTACATATAGCTGCTAAAAGAAACTGACACTTAAAATAATGGTCTTATTACTAGTTACATATAGCTGCTAAAAGAAACTCACACTTAATATGTTGAACTTCATTACTAGTTACATTTAGCTGCTAAAAGAAACTCACTATTAATATAATGAACTTTATTACTAGTTACATATAGCTGCTAAAAGAAACTCACACTTAATATAATGGAATTATTGCTATATAAATGTAGCTGCTAAAAGAAACTCACACTTAATATAATGGATTGTATTACTAGTTACATGAAGCTGCTAAAATAAACTCACACTTAATATAATGGAATTATTGCTATATAAATGTAGCTGCTAAAAGAAACTCACACTTAATATAATGGATTGTATTACTAGTTACATATATCTGTTAAAAGAAACTCACTATTAATATAATGAACTTTATTACTAGTTACATATAGCTGCTAAAAGAAACTCACACTTAATATAATGAACTTTATTACTAGTTACATATATCTGCTAAAACAAACTCACATTTAATATAATGAACTTCATTACTAGTTAAATATAGCTGCTAAAAGAAACTGACACTTAAAATAATGGTCTTATTACTAGTTACATATAGCTGCTAAAACAAACTCACACTTAATATGTTGAACTTCATTACTAGTTACATTTAGCTGCTAAAAGAAACTCACTATTAATATAATGAACTTTATTACTAGTTACATATAGCTGCTAAAAGAAACTCACACTTAATATAATGGAATTATTGCTATATAAATGTAGCTGCTAAAAGAAACTCACACTTAATATAATGGATTGTATTACTAGTTACATGAAGCTGCTAAAATAAACTCACACTTAATATAATGGAATTATTGCTATATAAATGTAGCTGCTAAAAGAAACTCACACTTAATATAATGGATTGTATTACTAGTTACATATATCTGTTAAAAGAAACTCACTATTAATATAATGAACTTTATTACTAGTTACATATAGCTGCTAAAAGAAACTCACACTTAATATAATGAACTTTATTACTAGTTACATATATCTGCTAAAAGAAACTCACTATTAATATAATGAACTTTATTACTAGTTACATATACCTGCTATAAGAAAATCACACTTAACATAATGGACTTTATTACTAGTTACATATAGCTGCTAAAACAAACGCACACTTAATATAATGGACTTTATTACTAGTTACATATAGCTGCAAAAAGAAACTCACACTTAATATAATGAACTTTATTACTAGTTACATATAGCTGCTAAAAGAAACTCACTATTAATATAATGAACTTTATTACTATTTACTTATATCTGCTACAAGAAAATCACACTTAATATAATGAACTTTATTACTAGTTAATTATATCTGCTAAAAGAAACTCACATTTAATATAATGGATTTCATTACTAGTTACATATAGCTGCTAAAAGAAACTCACACTTAATATAATGGATTTTATTACTAGTTACTTATATCTGGTAAAAGAAACTCACATTTAATATAATGGATTTTATTACTAGTTACATATAGCTGCAAAATGAAATTCACACTTAGTATAATGGACTTTATTACTAGTTACATATAGCTGCTAAAAGAAACTCACACTTAATATAATGAACTTCATTACTAGTTACATATAGCTGCTAAAACAAACTCACTCTTAATATAATGGACTTCATTACTACTTTTATACAGCTGCTAAAAGAAACTGACACTTAAAATAATGGACTTATTACTAGTTACATATAGCTGCTAAAAGAAACTCACACTTAATATAATGAACTTTATTACTAGTTACATATAGCTGCTAAAAGAAACTCACACTTAATATAATGAACTTTATTACTAGTTACATATAGCTGCTAAAAGAAACTCACACTTAATATGATGAACTTCATTACAAGTTAAATATAGCTGCTAAAACAAACTCACACTTAATATGATGAACTTCATTACTAGTTACATATAGCTGCTAAAACCAACTTAAACTTAACATAATGGACTTTATTACTAGTTACATATAGCTGCTAAAAGAATTTCACACTTAATATAATGAACTTCATTACTAGTTACATATAGCTGCTAAAACAAACTCACACTTAATATGATGAACTTCATTACTAGTTACATATAGCTGCTAAAAGAAACTCACACTTAATATAATGGCTTTTATTACTAGTTACATATAGTTGCTAAAAGAAACTCACATTTATATAATTGTCTTTATTACTAGTTACATGTAGCTGCTAAAAAAAACTCACACTTAATATAATGGACTTTATTACTAGTTACATATAGCTGTTAAAACAAACTCACACTAAATATAATGAACTTTATAACTAGTTACATATAGCTGCTAAAACAAACTCATACTTAATATAATGAACTTTATAACTAGTTACATATAGCTGCTAAATCAAACTCACACTTAATATAATGAACTTTATAACTAATTACATATAGCTGCTAAAACAAACTCACACTTAATATAATAAACTTTCTTACTACTTACATATAGCTGCTAAATCAAACTCACACTTAACATAATGAACTTTATAACTAGTTACATATAGCTGTTAAAACAAACTCACACTTAATATAATGGACTTTCTTACTACTTACATATAGCTGCTAAATCAAACTCACACTTAATATAATGAACTTTATAACTAGTTACATATAGCTGTTAAAACAAACTCACACTTAATATAATGAACTTTATAACTAGTTACATATAGCTGCTAAAAGAAACTCACACTTAATATAATGAACTTTATAACTAGTTACTTATAGCTGCTAAATCAAACTCATACTTAATATAATGAACTTTATAACTAGTTACATATAGCTGCTAAAAGAAACTCACACTTAATATAATGGATGTATTACTAGTTACATATAGCAGCTAAAAGAAACTCACGCTTAATATAATGGATTTATTATTAGATACATATAGCTGCTAAAACAAACTCACACTTACTATGATGAACTTCATTACTAGTTACATATAGCTGCTAAAAGAAACTCACACTTAATATAATGAACTTCATTACTAGTTACATATATCTGCTAAAAGAAACTCACACTTATTATAATGCATTTATTACTAGTTACATATAGCTGCTAAAAGAAACTCACACTTAATATAATGGATTTATTACTAGTTACATATAGCTGCTAAACGAAACTCACACTTAATATAATGGACTTCATTACTAGTTACGTATAGCTGCTAAAGGAAACTCACACTTAATATAATGGATTTATTACTAGTTACATATAGCTGCTAAAAGAAACTCACACTTAATATAATGGATTTATTACTAGTTACATATAGCTGCTAAAAGAAACTCACACTTAATATAATGGATTTATTACTAGTTACATATAGCTGCTAAAAGAAACTCACACTTAATATAATGGATTTATTACTAGTTACATATAGCTGCTAAAAGAAACTCACACTTAATATAATGGATTTATTACTAGTTACATATAGCTGCTAAAACAAACTCACATTTAATATAATGAACTTCATTACTAGTTACATATAGCTGCTAAAAGAAACTGACACTTAAAATAATGGTCTTATTACTAGTTACATATAGCTGCTAAAACAAACTCACACTTAATATGTTGAACTTCATTACTAGTTACATTTAGCTGCTAAAAGAAACTCACTATTAATATAATGAACTTTATTACTAGTTACATATAGCTGCTAAAAGAAACTCACACTTAATATAATGGAATTATTGCTATATAAATGTAGCTGCTAAAAGAAACTCACACTTAATATAATGGATTGTATTACTAGTTACATGAAGCTGCTAAAATAAACTCACACTTAATATAATGGAATTATTGCTATATAAATGTAGCTGCTAAAAGAAACTCACACTTAATATAATGGATTGTATTACTAGTTACATATATCTGTTAAAAGAAACTCACTATTAATATAATGAACTTTATTACTAGTTACATATAGCTGCTAAAAGAAACTCACACTTAATATAATGAACTTTATTACTAGTTACATATATCTGCTAAAAGAAACTCACTATTAATATAATGAACTTCATTACTATTTACATATAGCTGCTAAAAGAAACTCACACTTAATATAATGAACTTTATTACTAGTTACATATACCTTCTATAAGAAAATCACACTTAACATAATGGACTTTATTACTAGTTACATATAGCTGCTAAAACAAACGCACACTTAATATAATGGACTTTATTACTAGTTACATATAGCTGCAAAAAGAAACTCACACTTAATATAATGAACTTTATTACTAGTTACATATAGCTGCTAAAACAAACTCACTCTTAATATAATGGACTTCATTACTACTTTTATACAGCTGCTAAAAGAAACTGACACTTAAAATAATGGACTTATTACTAGTTACATATAGCTGCTAAAAGAAACTCACACTTAATATAATGAACTTTATTACTAGTTACATATAGCTGCTAAAAGAAACTCACACTTAATATATTGAACTTTATTACTAGTTACATATAGCTGCTAAAAGAAACTCACACTTAATATGATGAACTTCATTACAAGTTAAATATAGCTGCTAAAACAAACTCACACTTAATATGATGAACTTCATTACTAGTTACATATAGCTGCTAAAACCAACTTAAACTTAACATAATGGACTTTATTACTAGTTACATATAGCTGCTAAAAGAATTTCACACTTAATATAATGAACTTCATTACTAGTTACATATAGCTGCTAAAACAAACTCACACTTAATATGATGAACTTCATTACTAGTTACATATAGCTGCTAAAAGAAACTCACACTTAATATAATGGCTTTTATTACTAGTTACATATAGTTGCTAAAAGAAACTCACATTTATATAATTGTCTTTATTACTAGTTACATGTAGCTGCTAAAAAAACTCACACTTAATATAATGGACTTTATTACTAGTTACATATAGCTGTTAAAACAAACTCACACTAAATATAATGAACTTTATAACTAGTTACATATAGCTGCTAAAACAAACTCATACTTAATATAATGAACTTTATAACTAGTTACATATAGCTGCTAAATCAAACTCACACTTAATATAATGAACTTTATAACTAATTACATATAGCTGCTAAAACAAACTCACACTTAATATAATAAACTTTCTTACTACTTACATATAGCTGCTAAATCAAACTCACACTTAACATAATGAACTTTATAACTAGTTACATATAGCTGTTAAAACAAACTCACACTTAATATAATGGACTTTCTTACTACTTACATATAGCTGCTAAATCAAACTCACACTTAATATAATGAACTTTATAACTAGTTACATATAGCTGTTAAAACAAACTCACACTTAATATAATGAACTTTATAACTAGTTACATATAGCTGCTAAAAGAAACTCACACTTAATATAATGAACTTTATAACTAGTTACTTATAGCTGCTAAATCAAACTCATACTTAATATAATGAACTTTATAACTAGTTACATATAGCTGCTAAAAGAAACTCACACTTAATATAATGGATGTATTACTAGTTACATATAGCAGCTAAAAGAAACTCACGCTTAATATAATGGATTTATTATTAGATACATATAGCTGCTAAAACAAACTCACACTTACTATGATGAACTTCATTACTAGTTACATATAGCTGCTAAAAGAAACTCACACTTAATATAATGAACTTCATTACTAGTTACATATATCTGCTAAAAGAAACTCACACTTATTATAATGCATTTATTACTAGTTACATATAGCTGCTAAAAGAAACTCACACTTAATATAATGGATTTATTACTAGTTACATATAGCTGCTAAACGAAACTCACACTTAATATAATGGACTTCATTACTAGTTACGTATAGCTGCTAAAGGAAACTCACACTTAATATAATGGATTTATTACTAGTTACATATAGCTGCTAAAAGAAACTCACACTTAATATAATGGATTTATTACTAGTTACATATAGCTGCTAAAAGAAACTCACACTTAATATAATGGATTTATTACTAGTTACATATAGCTGCTAAAAGAAACTCACACTTAATATAATGGATTTATTACTAGTTACATATAGCTGCTAAAAGAAACTCACACTTAATATAATGGATTTATTACTAGTTACATATAGCTGCTAAAACAAACTCACATTTAATATAATGAACTTCATTACTAGTTACATATAGCTGCTAAAAGAAACTGACACTTAAAATAATGGTCTTATTACTAGTTACATATAGCTGCTAAAACAAACTCACACTTAATATGTTGAACTTCATTACTAGTTACATTTAGCTGCTAAAAGAAACTCACTATTAATATAATGAACTTTATTACTAGTTACATATAGCTGCTAAAAGAAACTCACACTTAATATAATGGAATTATTGCTATATAAATGTAGCTGCTAAAAGAAACTCACACTTAATATAATGGATTGTATTACTAGTTACATGAAGCTGCTAAAATAAACTCACACTTAATATAATGGAATTATTGCTATATAAATGTAGCTGCTAAAAGAAACTCACACTTAATATAATGGATTGTATTACTAGTTACATATATCTGTTAAAAGAAACTCACTATTAATATAATGAACTTTATTACTAGTTACATATAGCTGCTAAAAGAAACTCACACTTAATATAATGAACTTTATTACTAGTTACATATATCTGCTAAAAGAAACTCACTATTAATATAATGAACTTCATTACTATTTACATATAGCTGCTAAAAGAAACTCACACTTAATATAATGAACTTTATTACTAGTTACATATACCTTCTATAAGAAAATCACACTTAACATAATGGACTTTATTACTAGTTACATATAGCTGCTAAAACAAACGCACACTTAATATAATGGACTTTATTACTAGTTACATATAGCTGCAAAAAGAAACTCACACTTAATATAATGAACTTTATTACTAGTTACATATAGCTGCTAAAACAAACTCACTCTTAATATAATGGACTTCATTACTACTTTTATACAGCTGCTAAAAGAAACTGACACTTAAAATAATGGACTTATTACTAGTTACATATAGCTGCTAAAAGAAACTCACACTTAATATAATGAACTTTATTACTAGTTACATATAGCTGCTAAAAGAAACTCACACTTAATATATTGAACTTTATTACTAGTTACATATAGCTGCTAAAAGAAACTCACACTTAATATGATGAACTTCATTACAAGTTAAATATAGCTGCTAAAACAAACTCACACTTAATATGATGAACTTCATTACTAGTTACATATAGCTGCTAAAACCAACTTAAACTTAACATAATGGACTTTATTACTAGTTACATATAGCTGCTAAAAGAATTTCACACTTAATATAATGAACTTCATTACTAGTTACATATAGCTGCTAAAACAAACTCACACTTAATATGATGAACTTCATTACTAGTTACATATAGCTGCTAAAAGAAACTCACACTTAATATAATGGCTTTTATTACTAGTTACATATAGTTGCTAAAAGAAACTCACATTTATATAATTGTCTTTATTACTAGTTACATGTAGCTGCTAAAAAAACTCACACTTAATATAATGGACTTTATTACTAGTTACATATAGCTGTTAAAACAAACTCACACTAAATATAATGAACTTTATAACTAGTTACATATAGCTGCTAAAACAAACTCATACTTAATATAATGAACTTTATAACTAGTTACATATAGCTGCTAAATCAAACTCACACTTAATATAATGAACTTTATAACTAATTACATATAGCTGCTAAAACAAACTCACACTTAATATAATAAACTTTCTTACTACTTACATATAGCTGCTAAATCAAACTCACACTTAACATAATGAACTTTATAACTAGTTACATATAGCTGTTAAAACAAACTCACACTTAATATAATGGACTTTCTTACTACTTACATATAGCTGCTAAATCAAACTCACACTTAATATAATGAACTTTATAACTAGTTACATATAGCTGTTAAAACAAACTCACACTTAATATAATGAACTTTATAACTAGTTACATATAGCTGCTAAAAGAAACTCACACTTAATATAATGAACTTTATAACTAGTTACTTATAGCTGCTAAATCAAACTCATACTTAATATAATGAACTTTATAACTAGTTACATATAGCTGCTAAAAGAAACTCACACTTAATATAATGGATGTATTACTAGTTACATATAGCAGCTAAAAGAAACTCACGCTTAATATAATGGATTTATTATTAGATACATATAGCTGCTAAAACAAACTCACACTTACTATGATGAACTTCATTACTAGTTACATATAGCTGCTAAAAGAAACTCACACTTAATATAATGAACTTCATTACTAGTTACATATATCTGCTAAAAGAAACTCACACTTATTATAATGCATTTATTACTAGTTACATATAGCTGCTAAAAGAAACTCACACTTAATATAATGGATTTATTACTAGTTACATATAGCTGCTAAACGAAACTCACACTTAATATAATGGACTTCATTACTAGTTACGTATAGCTGCTAAAGGAAACTCACACTTAATATAATGGATTTATTACTAGTTACATATAGCTGCTAAAAGAAACTCACACTTAATATAATGGATTTATTACTAGTTACATATAGCTGCTAAAAGAAACTCACACTTAATATAATGGATTTATTACTAGTTACATATAGCTGCTAAAAGAAACTCACACTTAATATAATGGATTTATTACTAGTTACATATAGCTGCTAAAAGAAACTCACACTTAATATAATGGATTTATTACTAGTTACATATAGCTGCTAAAACAAACTCACATTTAATATAATGAACTTCATTACTAGTTACATATAGCTGCTAAAAGAAACTGACACTTAAAATAATGGTCTTATTACTAGTTACATATAGCTGCTAAAACAAACTCACACTTAATATGTTGAACTTCATTACTAGTTACATTTAGCTGCTAAAAGAAACTCACTATTAATATAATGAACTTTATTACTAGTTACATATAGCTGCTAAAAGAAACTCACACTTAATATAATGGAATTATTGCTATATAAATGTAGCTGCTAAAAGAAACTCACACTTAATATAATGGATTGTATTACTAGTTACATGAAGCTGCTAAAATAAACTCACACTTAATATAATGGAATTATTGCTATATAAATGTAGCTGCTAAAAGAAACTCACACTTAATATAATGGATTGTATTACTAGTTACATATATCTGTTAAAAGAAACTCACTATTAATATAATGAACTTTATTACTAGTTACATATAGCTGCTAAAAGAAACTCACACTTAATATAATGAACTTTATTACTAGTTACATATATCTGCTAAAAGAAACTCACTATTAATATAATGAACTTCATTACTATTTACATATAGCTGCTAAAAGAAACTCACACTTAATATAATGAACTTTATTACTAGTTACATATACCTTCTATAAGAAAATCACACTTAACATAATGGACTTTATTACTAGTTACATATAGCTGCTAAAACAAACGCACACTTAATATAATGGACTTTATTACTAGTTACATATAGCTGCAAAAAGAAACTCACACTTAATATAATGAACTTTATTACTAGTTACATATAGCTGCTAAAAGAAACTCACTATTAATATAATGAACTTTATTACTATTTACTTATATCTGCTACAAGAAAATCACACTTAATATAATGAACTTTATTACTAGTTAAGTATATCTGCTAAAAGAAACTCACATTTAATATAATGGATTTCATTACTAGTTACATATAGCTGCTAAAAGAAACTCACACTTAATATAATGGATTTTATTACTAGTTACTTATATCTGGTAAAAGAAACTCACATTTAATATAATGGATTTTATTACTAGTTACATATAGCTGCAAAATGAAATTCACACTTAGTATAATGGACTTTATTACTAGTTACATATAGCTGCTAAAAGAAACTCACACTTAATATAATGAACTTCATTACTAGTTACATATAGCTGCTAAAACAAACTCACTCTTAATATAATGGACTTCATTACTACTTTTATACAGCTGCTAAAAGAAACTGACACTTAAAATAATGGACTTATTACTAGTTACATATAGCTGCTAAAAGAAACTCACACTTAATATAATGAACTTTATTACTAGTTACATATAGCTGCTAAAAGAAACTCACACTTAATATAATGAACTTTATTACTAGTTACATATAGCTGCTAAAAGAAACTCACACTTAATATGATGAACTTCATTACAAGTTAAATATAGCTGCTAAAACAAACTCACACTTAATATGATGAACTTCATTACTAGTTACATATAGCTGCTAAAACCAACTTAAACTTAACATAATGGACTTTATTACTAGTTACATATAGCTGCTAAAAGAATTTCACACTTAATATAATGAACTTCATTACTAGTTACATATAGCTGCTAAAACAAACTCACACTTAATATGATGAACTTCATTACTAGTTACATATAGCTGCTAAAAGAAACTCACACTTAATATAATGGCTTTTATTACTAGTTACATATAGTTGCTAAAAGAAACTCACATTTATATAATTGTCTTTATTACTAGTTACATGTAGCTGCTAAAAAAAACTCACACTTAATATAATGGACTTTATTACTAGTTACATATAGCTGCTAAAACAAACTCACACTAAATATAATGAACTTTATAACTAGTTACATATAGCTGTTAAAACAAACTCACACTTAATATAATGAACTTTATAACTAGTTACACATAGCTGCTAAAAGAAACTCACACTTAATATAATGAACTTTATAACTAGTTACTTATAGCTGCTAAATCAAACTCATACTTAATATAATGAACTTTATAACTAGTTACATATAGCTGCTAAAAGAAACTCACACTTAATATAATGGATGTATTACTAGTTACATATAGCTGCTAAAAGAAACTCACGCTTAATATAATGGATTTATTATTAGATACATATAGCTGCTAAAACAAACTCACACTTACTATGATGAACTTCATTACTAGTTACATATAGCTGCTAAAAGAAACTCACACTTAATATAATGAACTTCATTACTAGTTACATATATCTGCTAAAAGAAACTCACACTTATTATAATGCATTTATTACTAGTTACATATAGCTGCTAAAAGAAACTCACACTTAATATAATGGATTTATTACTAGTTACATATAGCTGCTAAACGAAACTCACACTTAATATAATGGACTTCATTACTAGTTACGTATAGCTGCTAAAAGAAACTCACACTTAATATAATGGATTTATTACTACTTACATATAGCTGCTAAAAGAAACTCACACTTAATATAATGGATTTATTACTAGTTACATATAGCTGCTAAAAGAAACTCACACTTAATATAATGGATTTATTACTAGTTACATATAGCTGCTAAAAGAAACTCACACTTAATATAATGGATTTATTACTAGTTACATATAGCTGCTAAAAGAAACTCACACTTAATATAATGGATTTATTACTAGTTACATATAGCTGCTAAACGAAACTCACACTTAATATAATGGACTTCATTACTAGTTACGTATAGCTGCTAAAAGAAAATCACACTTAATATAATGGATCTATTACTAGTTACATATAGCTGCTAAAAAAACTCACACTTAATATAATGGATTTATTACTATTTACATATAGCTGCTAAAAGAAACTCACACTTAAAATAATGGATTTATTACTAGTTACATATAGCTGCTAAAAGAAACTTACACTGAATATAATGGACTTTATTACTAGTTACATATAGCTGCTAAAAGAAACTGACACTTAATATAATGGACTTTATTACTAGTTACATGTAGCTGCTAAAAAAACTCACACTTAATATAATGGACTTTATTGCTAGATACATATAACTGCTAAAAGAAACTCACGCTTAATATAATGGATTTAGTTACATATAGCTGCTAAAAGAAACTCACACTTAATATAATGGACTTTATTGCTAGTTACATATAGCTGCTAAAAGAAACTCATACTTAATTTAATGGATTTAGTTACATATAGCTGCTAAAAGAAACTCTCACTTAATATAATGGACTTTATTACTAGTTACATATAGCTACTAAAAGAAACTCACACTTAATATAATGGATTTAGTTACATATATCTGCTAAAAGAAACTCACTATTAATATAATGAACTTTATTACTAGTTACATATAGCTGCTAAAAGAAACTCACATTTAATATAATTGATTTTATTACTAGTTACTTATATCTGCTAAAAGAAACTCACATTTAATGTAATGGAATTTATTACTAGTTACATATAGCTGCTAAAAGAAACTCACACTTAATATAATGAACTTCATTACTATTTACATATAGTGGCTAAAAGAAACTCACATTTATATAATTGACTTTATTACTAGTTACATGTAGCTGCTAAATCAAACTCACACTTAATAAAATGGACTTATTACTAGTTACATATAGCTGCTAAAAGAAACTCACACTTAATATAATGGACTTCATTGCTAGTTACATATAGCTGCTAAAAGAAACTCACATTTAATATAATGGACTTCATTTCTAGTTACATATAGCTGCTGAAACAAACTCACCCTTAATAAAATGGACTTATTACTAGTTACATATAGCTGCTGAAACAAACACACACTTAATAAAATGGACTTATTACTAGTTACATATAGCTGCTAAAAGAAACTCACACTTAATATAATGGACTTCATTGCTAGTTACATATAGCTGCTGAAACAAACTCACACTTAATAAAATGGACGTATTACTAGTTACATATAGCTGCTAAAACAAACTCACACTTAATAAAATGGACTTATTACTAGTTACATATAGCTGCTGAAACAAACTCACACTTAATAAAATGGACTTATTACTAGTTACATATATCTGCTAAAAGAAACTCACACTTAATAAAATGGACTTCATTGCTAGTTACATATAGCTGCTGAAACAAACTCACACTTAATAAAATTGACTTATTACTAGTTACATATAGCTGCTAAAAGAAACTCACACCTAATATAATGGACTTTATTACTAGTTACATATAGCTGCTTAAAGAAATTCACACTTAATATAATGGACTTTATTGCTAGTTACATATAGCTGTTAAAACAAACAAACACTTAATATAATGGATTTTATTACTAGTTACATATAGCTGCTAAATGAAACTCACACTTAATATAATGGATTTTATTACTAGTTACACATAGCCGCTAAAATAAACTCACACTTAATATAATGGATTTTATTACTAGTTACATATAGCTGCTAAAAGAAACTCACACTTAATATAATGGAATTTAAAACTAGTTACATACAGCTGCTAAAATAAACTCACACTTAATATAATGGATTTTATTACTAGTTACATATAGCTGCTAAATGAACCTCACACTTAATATAATGGATTTTATTACTAGTTATATATAGCTGCTAAAATAAACTCACACTTAATATAATGGATTTTATTACTAGTAACATATAGCTGCTAAAAGAAACTCACACTTAATATAATGGACTTTATTACTAGTTACATGTACCTGCTAAAATAAACTCACACTTAATATAATATAATTTATTATTAGTTACATATTGCTGCTAAAAGAAACTCACACTTAATATAATGGATTTTATTACTAGTCATATATACCTGCTAAATGAAACTCACACTTAATATAATGGACTTTATTACTAGTTACATATAGCTGCTAAAAGAAACTCACATTTAATATAATGGATTTTATTACAAGTTATATATACCTGCTAAATGAAACTCACACTTAATATAATGGACTTTATTACTAGTTACATACATCTGCTAAAATAAACTCACACTTAATATAATGGATTTTATTACTAGTTACATATAGCTGCTAAAAGAAACTCACACTTAATATAATGGACTTTATTACTAGTTACATGTAGCTGCTAAAATAAACTCACACTTAATATAATTTATTTTATTATTAGTTACATATAGCTGCTAAAATAAACTCACACTTAATATAATGGATTTTATTACTAGTTATATATACCTGCTAAATGAAACTCACACTTAATATAATGGATTTTATTACTAGTTACATATAGCTGCTAAAAGAAACTCACATTTAATATAATGGATTTTATTACTAGTTATATATACCTGCTAAATGAAACTCACACTTAATATAATGGATTTTATTACTAGTTACATACATCTGCTAAAAGAAACTCACATTTAATATAATGGATTTTATTACTAGTTACATATAGTTGCTAAAAGAAACTCACATTTATAGAATTGTCTTTATTACTAGTTACATTTAGCTGCTAAAACAAACTCACACTTAATATAATGAACCTTATTACTAGTTACATATAGCTGTTAAAACAAACTCACACTTAATATAATGGACTTTATTACTAGTTACATATAGCTGCTAAAAGAAACTCACACTCAGTATAATGAACTTTATTACTAGTTACATATAGCTGCTAAAAGAAATTCACACTTAATATAATGGATTTATTACTAGTTACATTTAGCTGCTAAAAGAAACTCACACATAATATAATGGATTTATTACTAGTTACATATAGCTGTTAAAAGAAACTCACACTTAATATAATGGACTTTATTACTAGTTACATATAGCTGCTAAAAGAAACTCACACTTAATATAATGGATTTATTACTAGTTACATATAGCTGCTAAAAGAAACTCACACTTAGTATAATGGATTTATTACTAGTTACATATATCTGCTAAAAGAAACTGACACTTAATATAATGGATTTATTACTAGTTACATATAGCTGCTAAAAGAAACTCACACTTAATATAATGGATTTATTACTAGTTACATATATCTGCTAAAAGAAACTCACACTTAATATAATGAACTTTATTACTAGTTACATATAGCTGCTAAAAGAAACTCACACTTAATATAATGGATTTATTACTAGTTACATATATATGCTAAAAGAAACTCACACTTAATATAATGAATTTATTACTAGTTACATATATCTGCTAAAAGAAACTCACACTTAATATAAAGGACTTTATTACTAGTTACATATAGCTGCTAAAACAAACTCACTTTTAATATAATGGACTTCATTACTACTTACATACAGCTGCTAAAACAAACTCACACTTAATATAATGGACTTGATTACTAGTTGCATATATGTGCTAAACGAAACTTATATTTACTATAATGGACTTTATTACTATTTACATATAGCTGCTAAAAGAAACGCACACTTAATATAATGGACTTCATTACTAGTTACATATAGCTTCTAAAAGAAACTCACACTTAACAAAATGGACTTTTTTACTAGTTGCATATATGTGCTAAACGAAACTTACATTTAATATAATGGACTTTATTACTATTTACATATAGCTGCTAAATGAATCTCACACTTAATATAATGGACTTTATTACTAGTTACATATAGCTGCTAAAAGAAACTCACACTTAATATAATGAACTTTATTACTAGTTACATATAGCTGCTAAAACAAACTCACTCTTAATATAATGGACTTCATTACTACTTACATACAGCTGCTAAAAGAAACTGACACTTAAAATAATGGACTTCATTACTACTTACATATAGCTTCTAAAACAAACTCACTCTTAATATAATGGAATTCATTGCTACTTACATACAGCTGCTAAAAGAAACTGACACTTAAAATAAAGGACTTCATTACTACTTACATATAGCTGCTAAAAGAAACTGACACTTAATATAATGGACTTTATTACTAGTTACATATAGCTGCTAAAACAAACTCACTCTTAATATAATGGACTTCATTACTACTTACATACAGCTGCTAAAAGAAACTTACTATTAATATAATGGACTTCATTACTACTTACATACAGCTGCTAAAAGAAACTTACACTTAATATAATGGACTTTATTACTAGTTACATATAGCTGCTAAAACAAACTCACTCTTAATATAATGGACTTCATTACTACTTACATACAGCTGCTAAAACAAACTCACTCTTAATATAATGGACTTCATTACTACTTACATACAGCTGCTAAAAGAAACTTACACTTAATATAATGGACTTTATTACTAGTTACATATAGCTGCTAAAACAAACTCACTCTTAATATAATGGTCTTCATTACTACTTACATACAGCTGCTAAAAGAAACTAACACTTAATATAATGGACTTCATTACTACTTACATACAGCTGCTAAAAGAAACTTACACTTAATATAATGGACTTTATTACTAGTTACATATAGCTGCTAAAACAAACTCACTCTTAATATAATGGACTTCATTACTAATTACATGCAGCTGCTAAAACAAACTGACACTTAATATAATGGACTGTATTACTAGTTACATATAGCTGCTAAAACAAACTCCCTCTTAATATAATGGACTTCATTACTACTTACATACAGCTGCTAAAAGAAACTGACACTTAATATAATGGACTTCATTGCTAGTTACATATAGCGGCAGAAAGAAACTCACACTTAATATAATGGACTTTATAAGTAGTTACATATAGCTGCTAAAACAAACTCACTCTTAATATAATGGACTTCATTACTACTTACATACAGCTGCTAAAAGAAACTGACACTTAAAATAATGGACTTATTACTAGTTACATATAGCTGCTAAAAGAAACTCACACTTAATATAATGGACTTGATTACTAGTTACATATAGCTGCTAAAAGAAACTCACACTTAATATAATGAACTTCATTACTAGTTACATATAGCTGCTAAAACAAACTCACACTTAATATGATGAACTTCATTACTAGTTACATATAGCTGCTAAAAGAAACTCACACTTAATATAATGAACTTCATTACTATTTACATATATTTGCTAAAAGAAACTCACATTTATATAATTGACTTTATTACTAGTTACATGTAGCTGCTAAATCAAACTCACTCTCAATATAATGAACTTTATTACTAGTTACATGTAGCTGCTAAAAAAACTCACACTTAATATAATGGACTTTATTGCTAGTTACATATAGCTGCTAAAAAAAACTCATACTTAATATAATGGACTTTATTACTAGTTACATATAGCTACTAAAAAAAACTCACACTTAATATAATGAATTTAGTTACATATAGCGGCAGAAAGAAACTCGCATTTAATATTATTGATTTTATTACTAGTTACTTATATCTGCTAAAAGAAACTCACATTTAATATAATGGATTTTATTACTAGTTACATATAGCTGCTAAAAGAAACTCACACTTAATATAATGGATTTAGTTACATATAGCGGCCGAAAGAAACCCACATTTAATATAATTGATTTTATTACTAGTTACATATAGCTGCAAAATGAAACTCACACTTAATATAATGGATTTTATTACTAGTTACATATATCTGCTAAAAGAAACTCACACTTAATATAATGGACTTTATTACTAGTTACATATAGTTGCTAAAAGAAACTCACACTTAATATAATGTATTTATTACTAGTTACATATATCTGCTAAATCAAACTCACACTTAATATAATGGACTTCATTACTATTTACATATAGCTGCTAAAAAAAACTCACACTTATATAATGGACTTTATTACTAGTTACATATAGCTGCTAAAAGAAACTTACATTGAATATAATGGACTTCATTACTATTTACATATAGCTGCTAAAAAAAACTCACACTTATATAATGGACTTTATTACTAGTTACATATAGCTGCTAAAACAAACTCACACTTAATATGATGAACTTCATTACTAGTTACATATAGCTGCTAAAAGAAACTCACACTTAATATAATGGATTTAGTTACATATAGCGGCAGAAAGAAACTCACATTCAATATAATTGATTTTATTACTAGTTACATATAGCTGCAAAATGAAACTCACACTTAATAATGGATTTTATTACTAGTTACATATAGCTGCTAAAAGAAACTGACACTTAATATAATGGACTTTCTTACTAGTTACATATAGCTGCTAAAACAAACTCACACTTAATATGATGAACTTCATTACTAGTTACATATAGCTGCTAAAAGAAACTCACACTTAATATAATGGATTTAGTTACATATAGCGGCAGAAAGAAACTCACACTTAATAAAATGGACTTTATTACTAGTTACATATAGCTGCTAAAACAAACTCACTCTTAATATAATGGACTTCATTACTACTTACATACAGCTGCTAAAAGAAACTGACACTTAAAATAATGGACTTATTACTAGTTACATATAGCTGCTAAAACAAACTCACACTTAATATAATGGACTTGATTACTAGTTACATATAGCTGCTAAAAGAAACTCACACTTAATATAATGAACTTCATTACTAGTTACATATAGCTGCTAAAACAAACTCACACTTAATATGATGAACTTCATTACTAGTTACATATAGCTGCTAAAAGAAACTCACTCTTAATATAATGGCTTTTATTACTAGTTACATATAGTTGCTAAAAGAAACTCACATTTATATAATTGTCTTTATTACTAGTTACATGTAGCTGCTAAAAAAAACTCACACTTAATATAATGGACTTTATTACTAGTTACATATAGCTGCTAAAACAAACTCACACTTAATATAATGAACTTTATAACTAGTTAAATATAGCTGCTATAACAAACTCACACTTAATATAATGAACTTTATAACTAGTTACATATAGCTGCTAAATCAAACTCACACTTAATATAATGAACTGTATAACTAGTTACATATAGCTGCTAAAACCAACTCACGCTTAATATAATGGACTTTCTTACTACTTATATATAGCTGCTAAATCAAACTCACACTTAATATAATGAATTTTATAACTAGTTACATATAGCTGTTAAAACAAACTCACACTTAATATAATGGACTTTATTACTACTTACATATAGCTGCTAAAACAAACTCACGCTTAATATAATGGACTTTCTTACTACTTACATATAGCTGCTAAATCAAACTCACACTTAATATAATGAATTTTATAACTAGTTACATGTAGCTGCTAAAAAAAACTCACACTTAATATAATGGACTTTATTACTAGTTACATATAGCTGCTAAAACAAACTCACACTTAATATAATGAAATTTATAACTAGTTACATATAGCTGCTATAACAAACTCACACTTAATATAATGAACTTTATAACTAGTTACATATAGCTGCTAAAACAAACTCACACTTAATATAATGAACTTTATAACTAGTTACATATAGCTGCTAAATCAAACTCACACTTAATATAATGAACTTTATAACTAGTTACATATAGCTGCTAAAACAAACTCACGCTTAATATAATGGACTTTCTTACTACTTACATATAGCTGCTAAAACAAACTCACACTTAATATAATGGACTTTCTTACTACTTACATATAGCTGCTAAATCAAACTCACACTTAATATAATGAACTTTATAACTAGTTACATATAGCTGCTAAAACAAACTCACACTTAATATAATGGACTTTCTTACTACTTACATATAGCTGCTAAATCAAACTCACACTTAATATAATGAACTTTATAACTAGTTACATATAGCTGTTAAAACAAACTCACACTTAATATAATGAACTTTATAACTAGTTACATATAGCTGCTAAAACAAACTCACACTTATATAATGGACTTTATTACTAGTACATATAGCTGCTAAAACAAACTCACACTTAATATGATGAACTTCATTACTAGTTACATATAGCTGCTAAAAGAAACTCACACTTAATATAATGGATTTATCACTAGTTACATATAGCTGTTAAAAGAAACTCACACCTTATATAATGGATTTATTACTAGTTTCATATAGCTGCTAAAAGAAACTCACACTTAATATAATGGATTTATTACTAGTTACATATAGCTGCTAAAAGAAACTCACACTTAATATAATGGATTTATTACTAGTTACATATAGCTGCTAAAACAAACTCACACTTAATATAATGAACTTTATAACTAGTTACATATAGCTGCTAAAACAAACTCACACTTATATAATGGACTTTATTACTAGTTACATACAGCTGCTAAAAGAAACATACATTTAATATAATGGATTTAGTTACATATAGCTGCTAAACGAAACTCACACTTAATATAATGGACTTCATTACTAGTTACATATAGCTGCTAAAAGAAACTCACACTTAATATAATGGATTTATTACTAGTTACATATAGCTGCTAAAAGAAACTCGCACTTAATATAATGGATTTATTACTAGTTACATATAGCTGCTAAAAGAAACTCACACTTAATATGACGGACTTTATTACTAGTTACATGTAGCTGTTAAAAGAAACTCACACTTAATATAATGGATTTAGTTACATATAGCTGCTAAAAGAAACTCACACTTAATATAATGGACTTTATTGCTAGTTACATATAGCTGCTAAAAGAAACTCATACTTAATATAATGGATTTAGTTACATATAGCTGCTAAAAGAAACTCACACTTAATATAATGGACTTTATTACTAGTTACATATAGCTACTAAAAGAAACTCACACTTAATATAATGGATTTAGTTACATATAGCTGCTAAAAGAAACTCACACTTAATATAATGGACTTTATTGCTAGTTACATATAGCTGCTCAAAGAAACTCATACTTAATAAAATGGATTTAGTTACATATAGCTGCTAAAAGAAACTCACACTTAATATAATGAACTTTATTACTAGTTACATATAGCTGCTAAAAGAAACTCACATTTAATATAATTGATTTTATTACTAGTTACTTATATCTGCTAAAAGAAACTCACATTTAATATAATGGATTTTATTACTAGTTACATATAGCTGCTAAAAGAAACTCACACTTAATATAATGAACTTCATTACTATTTACATATATTTGCTAAAGGAAACTCACATTTATATAATTGACTTTATTACTAGTTACATGTAGCTGCTAAATCAAACTCACTCTCAATATAATGAACTTTATTACTAGTTACATGTAGCTGCTAAAAAAACTCACACTTAATATAATGGACTTTATTGCTAGTTACATATAGCTGCTAAAAAAAACTCATACTTAATATAATGGACTTTATTACTAGTTACATATAGCTCCTAAAAAAAACTCACACTTAATATAATGAATTTAGTTACATATAGCGGCAGAAAGAAACTCGCATTTAATATTATTGATTTTATTACTAGTTACTTATATCTGCTAAAAGAAACTCACATTTAATATAATGGATTTTATTACTAGTTACATATAGCTGCTAAAAGAAACTCACACTTAATATAATGGATTTAGTTACATATAGCGGCAGAAAGAAACCCACATTTAATATAATTGATTTTATTACTAGTTACATATAGCTGCAAAATGAAACTCACACTTAATATAATGGATTTTATTACTAGTTACATATATCTGCTAAAAGAAACTCACACTTAATATAATGGACTTTATTACTAGTTACATATAGTTGCTAAAAGAAACTCACACTTAATATAATGTATTTATTACTAGTTACATATATCTGCTAAATCAAACTCACACTTAATATAATGGACTTCATTACTATTTACATATAGCTGCTAAAAAAAACTCACACTTATATAATGGACTTTATTACTAGTTACATATAGCTGCTAAAAGAAACTTACATTGAATATAATGGACTTCATTACTATTTACATATAGCTGCTAAAAAAAACTCACACTTATATAATGGACTTTATTACTAGTTACATATAGCTGCTAAAACAAACTCACACTTAATATGATGAACTTCATTACTAGTTACATATAGCTGCTAAAAGAAACTCACACTTAATATAATGGATTTAGTTACATATAGCGGCAGAAAGAAACTCACATTCAATATAATTGATTTTATTACTAGTTACATATAGCTGCAAAATGAAACTCACACTTAATAATGGATTTTATTACTAGTTACATATAGCTGCTAAAAGAAACTGACACTTAATATAATGGACTTTCTTACTAGTTACATATAGCTGCTAAAACAAACTCACACTTAATATGATGAACTTCATTACTAGTTACATATAGCTGCTAAAAGAAACTCACACTTAATATAATGGATTTAGTTACATATAGCGGCAGAAAGAAACTCACATTCAATATAATTGATTTTATTACTAGTTACATATAGCTGCAAAATGAAACTCACACTTAATAATGGATTTTATTACTAGTTACATATAGCTGCTAAAAGAAACTCACACTTAATATAATGGACTTTATTACTAGTTACATGTAGCTGCTAAAATAAACTCACACTTAATATAATTTAATTTATTATTAGTTACATATTGCTGCTAAAAGAAACTCACACTTAATATAATGGATTTTATTACTAGTTATATATACCTGCTAAAAGAAACTGACACTTAATATAATGGACTTTCTTACTAGTTACATATAGCTGCTAAAACAAACTCACACTTAATATGATGAACTTCATTACTAGTTACATATAGCTGCTAAAAGAAACTCACACTTAATATAATGGATTTAGTTACATATAGCGGCAGAAAGAAACTCACATTCAATATAATTGATTTTATTACTAGTTACATATAGCTGCAAAATGAAACTCACACTTAATAATGGATTTTATTACTAGTTACATATAGCTGCTAAAAGAAACTCACACTTAATATAATGGACTTTATTACTAGTTACATGTAGCTGCTAAAATAAACTCACACTTAATATAATTTAATTTATTATTAGTTACATATTGCTGCTAAAAGAAACTCACACTTAATATAATGGATTTTATTACTAGTTATATATACCTGCTAAAAGAAACTGACACTTAATATAATGGACTTTCTTACTAGTTACATATAGCTGCTAAAACAAACTCACACTTAATATGATGAACTTCATTACTAGTTACATATAGCTGCTAAAAGAAACTCACACTTAATATAATGGATTTAGTTACATATAGCGGCAGAAAGAAACTCACATTCAATATAATTGATTTTATTACTAGTTACATATAGCTGCAAAATGAAACTCACACTTAATAATGGATTTTATTACTAGTTACATATAGCTGCTAAAAGAAACTCACACTTAATATAATGGACTTTATTACTAGTTACATATAGCTGCTAAAACAAACTCACACTTAATATGATGAACTTCATTACTAGTTACATATAGCTGCTAAAAGAAACTCACACTTAATATAATGGATTTATTACTAGTTACATATAGCTGCTAAACGAAACTCACACTTAATATAATGAACTTCATTACTAGTTACATATAGCTGCTAAAACAAACTCACTCTTAATATAATGGACTTCATTACTACTTACATATAGCTGCTAAAAGAAACTCACTATTAATATAATGAACTTTACTACTAGTTACATATAGCTGCTAAAAGAAACTCACATTTAATATAATTGATTTTATTACTAGTTACTTATATTTGCTAAAAGAAACTCACATTTAATATAATGGATTTTATTACTAGTTACATATAGCTGCTAAAAGAAACTCACACTTAATATAATGAACTTCATTACTATTTACATATAGTTGCTAAAAGAAACTCACATTTATATAATTGACTTTATTACTAGTTACATGTAGCTGCTAAATCAAACTCACACTTAATATAATGAACTTTATTAATAGTTACATATATCTACTAAAAGAAACTAATTTAATATAATTAATTGTATTACTATATATCTGCCGCCATGGACATCAAAATTTAACATTTGACCAATCACGTTAAAACTAGATAATTCCGTTACATGTCAAATACGGATGCGCCCACCGTTCATTTGTCGTCTTTATATTTTGTTAGGTCTCTCGCCTGAGCGACTTAACCAAAATGTCGGTATATAAGCCAGAAGTCGATGCATAATATATATATTTTTTATTTATTTTTCGTACAGGTCAAATCAATAAATATATGGCTTGCGATTATATTTCATAATTTGTGTTTGGTTGGAGTGGGATTTGAACCAGGGACCCTGCAGATTTATTTGTTCTATAATAAATGTAGGTATAACCACTAGGCCACTTTTTTTGTCGGTACTAGCATTTTTAACCTTAAATAGGTATACGAAATAACTAGCGTACTTATCAACCGCTAAATAATAAATCGGGATAAAGTTATTTTGAGACAGAATCCAAGTTTCAGTATGATAAAACATAGTATTATACCACGCAAGTTTAATTTACATGTCCGACATTATGGACTATATACTGATATGCGTTCAAATATATTGTTATTTTGCAATATAATATATGTTACTAAATATACATGTTCTCAAATTCCCATAGCTCAGTGATTGTTCTGCCTGCCTGTAAATTATGTCGTTAGTTAACTTTTACTTTCTGTAAATTACCGTACCGGGATTCGCTGGTGGGATATGGGTGGATGGACTTAAAACCTTAGAAGAACACGCACACACGCACACATACGTCGTTTCAATCCGTCGTTCGTTGTAGCAACATCGACCTCAATAAACATCGCTGTTCTTGAAAATTGATTCCCTCAACACGGGATTCGAACTCAAGACCTCCGAATTAACAATCCATAAACATAACCATTAGCCACAGAGCCAACTGAAATACTACTTTTCATTTGAACTATATATTCGTTTAATAATGGACTTTGGGTTACTTCTCAATGTTATTTCAACACAGCAGAGGCAGAACATATTTAGAGCATAATTATACTATTGAATTGTTGGAAATTGTAATCTTTCTGTAGGGTTTTATCGAAGGTGTTTGTGTACATATGTACTTAAAAACGCATTTAATCACACACAAAACGTGAACAAAGGATAACGTCTACAATGATAACAGTATATCGAAACAAATAACGCTATTGATCACAGACATATTAATATTAATCAAAATGTTTTATTAGGTATGTGTATTGATCTACAACTTAGTATATAGCCCAGAGTTAAAGCTAACGGATTGTCAATCCGAAGGTAATGGGTTCAAATCTCGCTTAGACTATACTGTTTTTCAGTGAATGGGTGTGTGTTTTTGATGTTACTAGTATGTCGATCGCAGGTAAAGAACTGAAACAAGACTCGCTATAAAACTGCCGTATATACGGGTTTCCAACCATGTTTCCCGTGCTTGAATTTGGTAGTAAACAAATCGTTAAACCGCTCCCATTTGCTTTAGGTATACGCCCACTAGCCTTATATACACCTATAGTAGCTTTAAATATTCGATTTTGCCATGAGCTGATGAAAATGAAATATAAATAAAGACACACATTCAAAGTGGTATACGATTTAAGTATACCGCTTAAACTGTGCAGAACCTCGTATCTAACTCGCTTATACACTATATATAAGTGGTTAACAGTTGGCTGTGAATGTGAGATAGTGTGATTGAGATAACTACTGTCCTGACCATATAGTTTAATATACGCAAGTGGTCCAGTACATAAAGAGATAAAACTTGCAATGTACAAAATGTCATTTATCCTAAACACAGCCATTTTGCAAGACGAACTAAAACATAGCACCTTGTAAAACTCGAACCATTGCGGGTTACCTTTAATATAATGGTTTCAATCACAGACTGCTAACTACCGAGCTAAGAACATTATCGTTACACTACATAATCTTCACCTGCTTTATATTACCTGTCGGTTGTATATTAATGGATAGAATCAAAATAATGAATAAAAAATAATAACGCCAAATTATATCAATTGACATGTGTTCAAAGGATAACACATTCAAATTAAAGGACAATGAGAAGTATGTATTTACGAGTATTAGCATCGCTTTTAACAATATTTCAGTCATATCACGACTATATCTACTTGTAGCACAGCAGCATTGAGTAATAGTGCTGCCACTCTGGAATCCAACATTGTAGACACAATACATGATACCCCACCCAGTTACATTATACGGACACCGGTCCGACCAATCATAGAACTACCCTTTATATGCTGAACGTCATTTAAGGGAGCTGCTAGTACTGTTTTTATGAAGTCTTTGAACCCACGACCTTCCGCTGTGAAGCGATCGCTCTAGCACCAAGCTGTCTGACACTCAGTAGATAGCTTGGTTTGATTAAGACGCATAGGCTGGTGAGGCTGGGGATCGAATCCACGATCAGTATTTTTATTCATTCCACGCCGCAGTCCTTTCTCTATCCCACGCCGCGATCACTGGTTTTATACATGTCAAGTCGCGATCCCTCGTTTAACATCCCACTCCGTGTTCTCTGGTTTTACTCATTCCACGATCTACTCATCCCATGCCGCCTTCCATATATTCACTCATCCTACGCCAACGATTCACTGGTTTTAGTCATCACTGCTTTTACAAATCCCTGGTGTATTCACACCACGAACATATAAGTAATCACTTCCCAACGTTCCACAGCATGCCTATAGTGACGATTTTGCGTGAATACACACATTTTTTTTAAAGCTTTACCCCAGTATAACAATTTTAAAATGCATTCACTAATGCAATATGCAATACAAAACATGTAAATTTGTATTAGCTGTAGAACCGCGGCGGTGGCTTAGGGGTAAAGCATTTGACTCGCATGTTGTAGGTCATGTGTTCGATTCCCGGTCAGATCACACCAACGACTTCATAACGCTGGCATTAGTACACCCCATGCTTCAGTTGCTGGACGTTCAGTGTATAAACGGTAGTTCTACGACTGGACTGCCTGCATGGTGCCAGTATGACAACACACTACACCACACCACACCGCACTGCATCGCACCGCACACACCGCACCACACCACACCACACCATTCCACGCAGGAGTTTGTTATATACCTTTTTGTTATTCATTCTTCCATCTATCCTTCTACAAATTCGCAATGAGCACCATTGATTCTTATATTGTTTCGAGGGTCATCAAAACATAATATCTAGCATAATAGCTATACATAGTAGCATATAATTATTATGTGACAGTTAATAACTACAGATACAACTAATACATATTTACCATTAAATATCCGCGCTGTTGATTCAGTGCACATCTATTAACCTGCTGTGAAACCAGTCATGAATTCTGGAAATCCCAATACAATTTTCACGAGTTCTACTTTCGCTTTCTAAATCATGCGATTATACGATTTGGCATGCTGACAAATTGCACAAATGTTAAGGTCATTGATATCAATACTACGTTTGCACATCTGATTCGCATGTGTTTTATTTCGGTTATATATCAATACACTCATGAATAAGGTATATGTAATTCGAAAGTGAAAGTAAAAGTAACGACATCGAGTAGCATGCAGGTCTACGCACATTAATAATGTGTCAATACGTATCTGTCAAGTCTCACGCATTGAGCGTGAGTCACACGCATTTGTTTTGTCAAATCACGCTCACTCGCATGCATTCTTCGTTCTAACGCATTCTAAAAAAAAATGACCAAAATGTTTTTTGTATGTGATTTTTCAAAAAAAAAATTAGAATAAATATGTTATACAAAAAGTCGATAACAGTTTAGTGCAGTGTGGCGGCTGTAAAATGTCTCCTCGTGCTACGGATCAGTAGTGTTATTTTTAGTGGTCCTTTGGGATCAACTAGCTCAATATAGGTGCATCCATATAGGTGCATTTGAAGTAGAATACCGATTTAAGCCTGTGTTAGGTGGCATGAGAGGTGTTAAGCCTTACATGATCTATCATGAACCGTTTCAATAAAACCGAGTCTGCTACTTTATTATTTTTGTTGTGTTTGCTGCTTCCAAGGGATCTCCCTTATCAGTTTTTATTGTAACCTTTCGCCTCTCACGGGTTTGAATCCCACTGGAAGCTCGACATGTAAGTAAAAGATGTCGATTCTAAGGGATGCAGGGTTATACAGTACTGGTTCCTGGTTTTACCCAGGAAAGAGTGGGTGGTCTGCTTCCACTAAACGATATACTAGTATATATCCTAAATGTACTGCAAATGACGTAAACCACCATTCAACCAACCAACCAACCAACCAACCAGCCAGCAAGCCAGCCAGCCGTTAAAGAGAAATTGCTCCTTGAGGTATTTCATAGGCAGAGCAAATTGCAGTGTGAATGGAGAAACATAGGTTAGACAATGAAATAAGTTTGTTGGCCAATTTCATATAAGTAGGTATAACAGTCGAACAGAAAATATAGCTTCAACAGTACACAGTCAAGCAAAAACATACATGGAAACAAACAACAATTACACTTTTAAAAAGAAGCAATGTAATATCACAAACACAAACGGATTGACAATATGGCTACCGCATTGGAACGGTCAGTGCCGCTATGGCTACCGCATTGGAACGGTCAGTGGCTACCGCATTGGAACGGTCAGTGACGCTATGGCTACCGCATTGGAACGGTCAGTGGCTACCGCATTGGAACGGTCAGTGACGCTATGGCTACCGCATTGGAACGGTCAGTGACGCTATGGCTAACGCATTGGAACGGTCAGTGACGCTATGGCTACCGCATCGGAACGGTCAGTGACAATATGGCTACCGCATTGGAACGGTCAGCGGCAAAAAGGCAGCTGGAGGTTTAATCCAGGTTTTATGGTGCACCAAACCTCACTCTTACCATATTGTCACCCCCAAATACAACGGGACAGTGTAAATAAAGAAATCCCCACCAGATTATATGCACTAACAGACAAGGCAACATTCATAGGGAATATAAGTATAACACATAGATGATCATGTATATATGACCATAAAACAACAAATCCTATATAACCACAATGCAAGTACTTATTGACTTGGCAGAAGTCAGAGCAACAAGAGAACAAACCATTAAGATTAGACAAGACAATATTTAAGACAAACATCAAACGATACAGTCCTTTGAGCATTAAGGTAGACTTCATCATAGGATAATATTTGCTCTGAGATCAGCTCGCTAGAAGAAACGGTTTAACCTTTAGACAGGGCTTCCGTTAACGGGCGTACGGCCGTAAATAACGTCCAAAATTCGTAGTTGTACGGCGAAAATTAACATCAAAGGCGTACACTGTACTTCCAAAAACTTCAAAGTACGCCGCGATTGTTTACTACGGACGTCCCATAATCTGTAAATTACCGATTATAGCCCCGCCCATCTAATCTAATTTCATTTGAGACTGCCGACGTAACAAGTTGTAAAGCAATTAAAACTCAGTGGAGCCTGTAATTGACAGGTTAAACCGGTTTTGTCCAGTTTTTATCAAGGGTCACACGCATGGCTGGTGAGAGGAGAGAGTGTTAATTAGATAATTGGCCAAGCCGCGCATTTTAGCAGTATAATCTCGATGCCAAATTGCTAAATTTATATTCATTAACCACAAAGTTGAAACTCCTTACAAAAACAGATTATACTTTTTAGGCTATTTCTTTTATATCTTTGTTTAATTTTTCTATGTATTTATCAAAGTTACAAATAGAAACGAAGTAATGATAGACAAACAATATTTAATAATCTCTAACCTAGGGGAAAGAACTCTTCGCGAATGGAGACTAAACACGGAAGTGAAATTATCACTGGCAAAAACAATCGATTGCTTTGATAATAAATTAAAGAATCTGTTACATTTATTCCTACACTTGACAGTTTTACATGCCTTTCATTAATGTATGCCAATTTAAAAGCTTTCCTGGACTGATAAATTGAAAACTGTTTGCAAAATGTAATTCACTGTATAAAACTTGTGGGTGGGGTATGGCACGCAAAGGCAAATTAAGTATTTTTAGTTTAAAACCGTTTATATAATGATGTCATCAAATATTTTCTTTTATATATAGATGATTATAAATATCCTTTTTTTCTTTTTAACAATTTAGATGTGTTGTTTCCCTCACCACCACGCGGAATCACTGACTCAAAGACTGAATATGAATGCCATGCCCAAACACTGGAACTTCCTAAATTTTCCCCATGAACTTCCAAATTTGATACACAGGAAGTTCGAACTTCCTAAATTTGAACCTTAGTGGAAGCCCTGTTTAGATAGAAACGTTAAGCAG
The DNA here is from genome assembly GCA_037043455.1 of Cyrtodaria siliqua. Classification (NCBI taxonomy): domain Eukaryota; kingdom Metazoa; phylum Mollusca; class Bivalvia; order Adapedonta; family Hiatellidae; genus Cyrtodaria; species Cyrtodaria siliqua. Next base: position 323,614 of record JAWPHD010000679.1, on the reverse strand, counting down.
CTTTGTCCGCAAATTCAAAACATGGTCAACTCTCTGACTTGTCAAGTTAATAATAATCAAATTAAGTCTCAGTTTGTATCACTGAATAAAAACCTTAGCTATGGTGCAAGTCAGCGCAAACAAATATGTCAATCACAGGAATCTTTTTTATTATTGGTCAAATACTGGGACATGCGCATGCCCGAGAAAACAGCTGACTTCCTTCCAAGCTTTGCACAAATGTAAACGTTTTCACACCAAAGCAGATTCTGTAACTTAGCAGTTATACCTTACTTGATCAGTTTAAACTGATTTACGAGCCATATCACCTGATTTCGCTTCAGATACAACATTTCTACTATTTATTTCCCCCTGAGTCCGTTCTCACAGAAGCTCGAATGCTCATGATTGACATTGATCGCCAAGTTACATTACTACTTCCGGTTTAGGGTTTGAAATGTAAACAGACCATGATGAAGCTTAATCTGTCTTTGCTTGTTGTTATACTGCTAGCGGGAATACCACACTTAGACCTGAGTCCACACACTGACATACAAGAAGAATGCACAACCAGAGAGAACCACTCATTCAGCGTTTACTCCTACTTTAAATGAATCGACCATCAATAGCTTCACACATCAGTACTACTTCTTAAAGCACATGCGAAGCTATCCACTGTCCATCCCAATAACATGCTACAGAAGCTATCCACTGTCCATCCCAATCACATGCTACATAAGATCACATGCTTATGAGTGGCATCGAGTCGAACGCTGGACCCAGAACCCCTAAATACTGTAATGATTGTGACCACAAGCCCCTGTGCTTTACTCGTTGTTGATGTTGTTGTTGTTGTTGTTACTATTTTTAGAATGACCGAATATTGATGAATATTTAAAGTTGTTGACGAACGGTTGTTACTCTCATAACTTAAATTAACTGCAAATGCTGTTGTAATAGCATATAATACGATAAACATTGATTTGGGACAGATTCCGAAAATTAGCAGACGTGACATGCTGTGCATGTACACACAAACTCGATCACTATTATTGCGTTCGTTGTAAAACATATCGGTTATCCGATATCACGATTCATTACCTGCTATAGTGTTCCATTGATGTCAATCGCTCTTTTAATTTAACTTTATCCATGTTCGACATAATTTAAGTATTTTTTTGTCTTTAGGAAACACAGTTTTTCTGCCAAAATGTCAGCCTCCAGTTGTTATTTCACGCGATAGAATAAGACGACGCTTTTCATTGGTTAATTGTTGTTAGCGTCAATTTCATTGGATAGAATAGACTATATAAGTTCGGCCTTAGAATGTTCGTTACAGAGAGAACGTTTTGAATGTCATATACTCAAAAGAGAGATCTGTCGAAGATATTCTGAGATGGTATGAATATTTTTATTTCATAAATTCAGAAACAGACAAATTTAATTATTTAAATTTGTAGTATATTGAATAAGTAGGATTATTTAAATAAATTTCTGACAAGTTGTCAGAAATTAGAGACTGAATTTAAAGATTTATAATACCAGTTGTTAGAATTTAGACAATTGATAGTTATGACATAATCTAATATACTGCTTACATCTCGTTTGATAATTAAGAGATGCATGATAAATTTATTTACTGAAGTTGTATGTTTTCTTCCTTTTCTAAAATCCTCACATTATCAGTATAAGACGAACCCCTTAATATAAGTTTGTGACTGTGGGCAAAACTCGGCATCCTAAATTAGGCATACAGTTACAATACCCATGCGGAGTATGCTCCAAGGCAGTTCTAGCAGCACTAGCATGCGATGAGTGCGACAAGTGGTGCCACATGGCATGCTTACAGATGAACACTCAGGAGTTTGAAGAATATCACGGAAACAACGTACCAAGGTATTGCCCAAGTTGCAGTTCCCTTAACCATACCACTTTTATTTATGACCTGCCTATAGTTGATGGGCATGATTCCAGTGTCTTCTTAGAGATACCCTCTCATCACTCCTCCCTTCAGTCTAGTGGCATTATCGACAGCTCTGTTAGCCAGTCAGCCCAAGAACAATCATCCTCTGTATCTACTCACCCTAGTTCTAGCGACATGTAGCTCGACTGGTAGCCCCACAGTAGCATCTTCACCTATGCCAGGTATAACGACCACTGCAAACACCAAATCGACACGTAACAGCAAGGCCCAGCGTTTTTTAATATCAACTTTAGGAAAAAAAGCAAGATATCTCTACTTTGATTGAGACAGTAAGACCGGACATCATTTTCGGCACAGAGATAGGCTGAGTGATGACATTCACACAAGTGAGGTATTTGATGAAAGCCTTGGTTATGATGTTCACCGAAACGATAGACCGGACAACCCACACGACGGTGTTTTACTAGCGGTAAAGAGAGACCTTGAATTATCAGATGTCAAGCGAAGTAAATATATAGAGCTGATCAGCGGAACCATCAAAATCCCCCAGAGAAGAAAGTGGTGATTGCAGCCTTCTATAGACCCCCATAACACAAGATGACCAGTACCTTAGCAGAACCCGTTCTGAGCTACTGAACCTTCAACAAGCGAACAAAAGATCTGTACAGATATTTGGCGGCAAATTCAATGCACCAGATATCTCCTGGAAAGATAACACCATCATCAGCTCCAGAAACTACCCACTCAGAGTGAGCCAGACTTTCCTTGACATCGCAGCTGAATTAGGCGTTGAGCAGATGGTATATTTCCCCCAATAGACTAGACAGCACCCTCGACCTCATATTTACTTGACATCCAAGCTACAAAGAAAGATGTAAACCTCTCCCTCCGATTGCAGGTAAAATTTACCATGACATTGTATTATTCGACACAGGGCACAAACCAGTTCGAACTCGTCCAAAACGTAGAACCATCTACCTATGGTCGAAGGCAGACACACCCTCCATAAAGGATTCTTTGGAACGATACAGTGACACCTTTTTCACCTGTCAGTTTGATTCAGTCAGCGACATGTGGAATAACATCAAGGCTGTCATCAACAAAGCCATAGAAGACTTTGTTCCAACCAGACGCACCCTGGCTAGGAACACACATCCATGGATTGACGGTAGCTTACGAAGAGAAACCCGCTTCAAGCTAAGAGCGTATAGGAAAGCCAAGAAGACGGCAAACCCTGCAGACTGGGCCCGTTATAAGAAATTTCAGACCCAAAGCCAAAGGGAAATCAGGACTGCCCACAGAAAGTACATGGCATATGTCGCCAGCAACGACCATAAAGAACAACCTAAACGATTCTGGGCTTAAATAAAAAGCAAAAAATAAGAATCTTCAGGAGTGGCACCTCTCAAAAACAAAGATGGGTTTATTATAGCGACAGCAATATGAAGGCTGAGGTCCTGAATGGTCAGTTCAAGTCTGTCTAAACCAAAGAAGAACTCACAAATATTCCAGATAAAGGCCCCAGCCTTCACTCAGACATGGACAATGTCACCATACACTGGAAAGGAGTCCTAAAGTTAATTCTTGACTTAAAGGTACACAGGCAACGGGTCCCGACAGCATACCAGCATTCATACTGAAATCAGCAGCAGTCATCCGGGTAATAACTAGCAGGCACCATATGATATAAACCCAATACAGCTTCCCTGGTCACACACTAGACGTCGTGGATGGCAGTAAATACCTGGGGGTAGCCATCAGCGAAGACCTCACGTGGAAGCATCACATAGACAATACAGACGCCAAGGCCAACCAGACCATGGGTTTCATAAGACGCAACCTCGGTGACTGTACCAAACCCGTGAAGGCACTATGGTTCGCCCTACCCTTGAATATGCAGCAACAGTATGGGACCCACACTCATCAAGCGATACCCACAACTTGGAGCAAGTCCAACGCCGTGCTGATCGTTTTGTACACAACAACTATACCGAGCGCACACCAGGCTTTGTCACTGCCATGGTAAAGAACCTTAACAGGGAACCCCTGCAGTACAGACGGTACACTAACCGAATGTCAGTGCTGTATAAAACTATCCACGGAGTAGAAGACATCAGTCCGGATTTCATCCAACACAGCGACAGCCGTACAAGGGGCACACAACGCATATGCCAACTAGCAGCTGCAAAGGACATATATCAGTTCTCCTTCTACCCTCGAACCCTTGGGGATTGGAACCTGCTGCCAACTATGATCACAGAATCACTGACGATAGAAGTGTTCCGAGCCAGACTTACCACACTGCCGGCTCCCCTCTTCTCCACCTACTAGATGCTTCATGCCTTGTAACTAATTTTATTGTATATAGCGACGATGGAATTCGACTGTTTTTACCGGCATAGCGCTAGTTTTACACAGAAAAATTACATTCTTTAAAGAATCAGTCCTTCAACAGGAAGAAGAAGAAGAAATAGACGTTTTAGGGGGGAAAACTCGGTTCAAAATAACAGAAATGTCAAATCAAAGAAACAGAAGCAATGCAAGTGTAAGTTATTTTCTCTTCACACTAATACTAGTATACGATAATCCATCCTATAACAACGCTTGCTGATTGTAGTGCAAATGTTAGCATTTATATATAGTAGAGAGACCATTGTAAATTGGCATTAAAACTACAGACTCTATACTTAAAGACCATTGAAAATTGGCATTAAAGCTACAAAATCTATACTTAAATCGCATGCCTCCTCTGTGTTCAACAGCTAATAATTCGGGTATTTACGCATTCAAATTTATAGCGGGACATCAGTTGCTTTATAGACATTGAGTAGAACACAGGTAGCGCTCTATGTTTGAAAGTTTGCCTTCCTCGGAACTCAAACACACGACCTCTGATTTGCATTGAGGTATTGTATTCACAGAGCTGTATGGACGGATTGAAACATCTTACATTCATGCATTGCGATGAAAAATATATTTATATACTGGAACACACATCAAGATTATCAGTATATAGTGCAACATATTTCGCACAAGTTAATTAAGCCTGCTGGTGTAAACCTATATTTTATCGATTAGAACTAGGATTCTGTCTCCAAATCACTTAATTAATGTAAGTGCGCAAATTTCTGATGTAATGCAAATTGCCTTGTTTGTTAAACCTGGCGGGAATATCTTTATTTACACTGTCCCGTTTAATTGGGATGGCAATATGGTAAGAGGGATGTTTGGTGCACCCTAGAACCTGGTTTAAACCCCCAGAGGCCTTTTTGGCAACCTGCCGTTTAAAGCGGCAGCCCTATTGTCAACCCCTTTATGTTTGTGATGTCTTATCTGGCCTTTTATTCATCTTTAAAGTCGTTTTTGTTTCTGTGTGTGTTTGTGGTTGACTGTCGTCCTTGAATGCTACTTTTTCCTGTTCGATTTTTATATCTACTTTTAGAAATGCTACAACGTATCAACAAATAATCGGTGGCGTATCTTCATGCATTACTGGGTACAGTAGAGCGTAACGTGTCAGGATTAAACTCCGCTCCGGGTATATATTTGTATGTAATATATTCGGAACCGTATACCTGTAAGAAGGCTAGATAAACATAATAAATTATGCTATTTTCTGGCTTATATACCGACATTGTGTATATTGCTCGAACTGAAACTACTTAGCCTTATCATTAACTACTTAAATATAGGGTATGTAGCGTTAAGCAACTAGACGTTATCACATATTTATACTCACGTTTTTGAAAAAATCAGAGTATATTAAAATCGCCTCCGTCTGTCCGTCCGTCCGTCCGTTACCGCATCTCCTCCTAAACCACTGAACGGAATTAAACCAAACTTAGGGTATGACTTCGCCATATGATGACGGCGTGCAAGAGCAACATTATATTTGGCTCCGAGCCCGGGAGCCCTCAGGTCAAAAGGTCAAATACACTAAAAATTCTATTACACTGTCATTTTTCTATATTCTTTCACATAACTTGGTGTATGTAATCGTCTATGAAAGATAAACAACATATCCAACGATTTTACTATTTCGAACTCGGACGTCTCCCAGTGGGGGAGTGGGGGGGTGGGGGGGGGAGGGGGAGTATTTATGTCTCAAATGAAACATTATGATGATGGGATTACACTGTATACATTTGTTTCCTCCTACGTCATCGGTGGCGCCCGGAGGAAGGGGCATCAAATACACTAATAATTCAATTACGGTGTAATGTTTTCATACTTTTGCACATTAATTGGTATAATAGTGGTCTATGAAAGAGATACACAGCATGTCAAATGATTTATTATTTAAAATTCGGACGTCTTCCCTGGGGTTGGGGTTGGGGTTGGAGTGGGTGGGTGGTGGGTTGAGGGTGGAGGGTAACAAGAGGTATTTGTTTAATTATGTCTCAAACGAACATTCTGATGAAGGGATTACAGTGTATATACCTAGGGGTTGGGTTTGTGTGGGGGTGGGGTATGGTGGGGTGGGGTAGGGGGTAGTGTGAGGGGTTGGTTGGGGGAGAGAGGTAAATTGGGTCAAATATCTTTATTTCATTCTCAATAAAATGTAATTATTTTGGGAATATCAGTATCATTTGCTCCAGGGTCAAACGTTCAATTACACAAATACCCTAAACATTTTTATACATTTGCAGTGTCATAGAGAAAAGCATAAATAATACTATTTCTTATCCGAATATCAAAGAACGATCAAAACAATTACATGTTAAATGGATACAGAGTTAAAGGGAATTGACCCGTGTGAAGAAAACGTGAGTATTTTGCGATGGCGCGCCGTCGAATTCGTTCTAGTTATTAGTTATAAAGACCATCAATCCAAACACATGTAAGATATGCCGTACACATGGAAATAAATATATACGTGATTTGGTTATACATTTTTAAAAACACTTAAATTGTGTTGAAATACCAATTAAGCTATTTCGATTTCAAAAGTTAAAGTTATTATCAATAATTCAAATTTCCTTTTTCATCAAGCCATAATAAGCAAACAGGGCAAGATTCTTAATTACCTATTCCTTTTGGAAATGTTAAATTTGTTCAATAAATTCAATGATTTGAAATCGCTCTATAAAGGGCATATCACTACAAAAGGATATTCCGTCTCCAAGCATGTTTTACAATACAAACATAAACGCCCTTCTTTAGGTATACCGGAGTGTCTGCCAGTCTCTAGGCCAAGGCAGACCTAAACTATTTCACACATTTGCTTTTGAATATGATATAAGCCATCTCATTTGCACCTTTTGAAAGACATCTATTTTCCACTTTTGAAAGTACTGCTCCTCAAGACTCCATTCACACTGTGTTACCTATGTCTGAATGTGTAAATGTATTTTTGCTAGTTTATTATTGATTTGGCCTTGAAGAAATTTAAAAATAGTATAGACCTAAACCTGTTTACTATATATGCAAATTATTTATGCAAATTCATTTATGATGAAATTTGGACTGTTCTCATTGGACTGTTTTATGCAAATTCATTGATGATGAAATTTTGACTATTTTCATTTGACTATATTAGTAGGGAAGCTTTTGGAACAATCTTTTGGCGGTATATAAACAGACTCTGAGAGCAGCTCAACAGTTGAGTTGAGTTCTTTTTAGTAAAAAGATAATTTTTAATTAGATACTTTTAAAAATATAAACTATATTTGTGAGAGGAATTACTTATTATTGTGCTCATTCATAATAATAGTGAAATTGGATATTTGGACTAAACCGGAAATACTGGAAATTAATTTAGACTGAAAAGACACTTAGAGTTTTTTTATTAAATAGACACTTACTGTTTTGGATTAAAGAGACACTAACTGTTTTGGATTAAAGAGACACTTGCTAATGTGAATTAAAGGAACATTGGATACTTTTATTTGGACTTAATTAAAAACTGGAATTATGTATTCTGTAAGTGAATATTTTATGTAAATAAATTTGTTAATTATAGTTTTGTGTTGCTGGTTTTGCTTTCTTTCCTGTTACATTTTACTCGTAACAACTGTTTCGAAAATAGCAAGTCAGTTTTCACACACTGGTTTTCCCATACTTAACCAAAGTAATTTGAATACAAATTGCATTTAGGTGTTGTAACATATCTACGGTTACCTAAAAAACAAACATGTCATATTAACATGTTTTAAAATATCTGTGAATTTTCATTTTAATAAATTTTGCAGCAGTACTTTACAAATACATTATTAACACTGAACAGGAAATGTAGCATTCAAGGACGACAGTCAACTACAAACACACCAGAAACAAATAACAACTTTAAAGATGAATAAAAAGGGAGATAAGACATCACAAACACAAAGGGTTTGACAATAGGGCTACCGCCTTGGAACGGTCAGTGGCAAAAAAAGGCCGCTGGGGATTTAAACCAGGTTCTAGGGTGCACCACACCTCACTGAGTTTATTGACATATCTGAAAACAAACAGACATGAAGCAAGGACAAAGTAAGTCAAAAGTCAATGTCGCTTTGACTTTAAATGGAAATATCTGTTTCACTTATGAAACATCATAGGTACATTGCTCTGATATTTGGCGTCAAAATTAAGTCAATGTTGCTCAGACCTTATATGTAAAACTTATTCCGCGCAATAACTTTGAAACAACAACAACCACAATCATTGAGTCCTTGAATGCTGTATTTCCTGTTCGCCATTTATATCTACTATGAACGTAATTTAATAATATGTAACCTTGATGTTAAGTGGTACCAGTATTAAATTGTGCAGCCAATCCTTGTGTAACCTATCGCAACAAATAACCAGAGGTCGTTGGCTTAAGATATTCCCTATGTAATGTTGCTAGAATTATCCGGCAAATGCTAGAAGTCAACCATGTCAGAGTTATTCCATGGCCTGCGAAAAGTCCGAATCTAAGTTCAATTGAACACGTATGGGACTTGTTACAAAATAACTTCCATAGCAACAAAATATCCGAGAAATTGGTCAAAGTGTCGCTTTAAAATGAAATGCCATTCCACAACGATACCTCCAGCGCTATAGAGTGTCAATGAGAGCCCTGTTCCAAGCTGAAATTGCTGCTTATGTTTGAAATTTTCGGTATTTTTCAATTAAATTTTCAGCAAATAAGTGAATAGAGTTGTTCCATATAATAGATTAATTATGATTTGATTTGAGCTTACTCCAGAATTCCTTTGGTTTGTTCATGGATGCTGCAAAAGAATCAAGAACTGACCTGTTGTAACTGTTCTTTTTTATTTGGTACAAGTTGTTTTAGATCACCTGAGCCGAAGGCTCAAGGTAATCTATTGGGGTCACTCTTCGTCCGTCGTCCGACCGTCCGTCGTTAACCTTTGCTTTAAACGACATTTCCACAGAAACCTCCTCGCCAGTTTTTACCAAATTTCGCATGAATGATACGGAAGCCAATGCCTTTCCAATTTTTACAAATTACGTCAATGCGACATCCAAGATGGCCGCCATTATTACCATATATGGTCAAAACATTAAGCAATATTCTTCTCAAGAATCGCTGTACAGATTTCGACAGTTTCAAGGGGGCGTCCGTGGCCGAGTGGTTAACGTCTCTGACTTGAAATCACTTGCCCCTCACCGCTGTAGGTTCGATCCCTCAGGGGCCTAGGAATCTTTATGTGAGGAAGCTATCCAGCTGGCTTGCGGAACGTCGGTGGTTCTACCCAGGTGCCCGCCCGTGCACGAAAATTGCCCGGAGGGGCACCTGGGGTCTTCCTCCACCAATGGAAGCTGGAAAGTCGCCATATGACCTTAGCTGTTGGTGCGACTATAAAATCCAATTCAATTCAATTCGACAGTTTCAAATGATCGCATTTGCCTAGAAATTCAAGTTTATTCAAATGAAGTCCCCGGGGTCAAAAATGGATTTTCAGTTTGTATATGGAGATTTGCATGTTTTCCATAGACTTAATATATAAAATATGTTTATAAACATAAAACATCTTCTTCTCTGAAACCACAAGGCACAGTGCTCTCATTTATTATATATAAAGCATCAGCTTACATTACTCTAGTAAGTTTGTTCAAATGTTGACCCTGGGGTTCAATTTGGCCCTGTTCCGGGAGTCACAGTTTTACATAGTTTTATATCGGGACAAACTTAAAATGTCTTCTTCTCTGAAACTTCTAGAGCCATAGCTTTAATATTTTGCATTTATTATAAGCTTATGTTCCTCTAACAAGTTTTTTCAATGGGGGTCACATTTAGCCCCGCCTCAGCGGTCACATGTTTTACATAGACTTATGTAGGGAAACACTTAAACAAATCTACTTCTTTGCTATTACAACAATCAGCGGTTTAATATTTTGCAATTGTTATATGCGTAGTTTGTTAAAATGGTGACCCTGTGGTCACATTTAGCCCCATCCAAAGGGTTCACATGTTTTATATAGACTTATACATGTTATATAGTGAAAAACTTTCTTTGAAAATACAAGAGCCAGAGGTTTACTATTTTTCATTCACTACAAGCTTATAGTCCTCTAAAAAATTTGTTCAAATGGTGACCCTGTGGTTCCATTTTGCCCCCACAAGAGGTCACATATTGTACATAGACTTATACAAGAAACAACTTTAAAACTCTTCTACTCGGAAACTGCAAGAGCCAGAGTTTTCAAATGAGTTAAAATTAGGTCAATGCGACATCCAAGATGGCACCGTAGAAAAAATACTTTAATTACTTTTTGTACACTGGGAACCTAGAGCTGTGGGTTCAAACCCCACTGAAACTGTTTTTATATAGATTTGCAATTCTTTATTTTTATTATAGTTTCCTGTTTGGTTGTTAAAGAAAAAATCTTGTGTTTATTTGATTTATTTTTTCAGTTTATCTTCTTTTTTTAAAAAATTAAAACCTTGAGCATGTTTTCATATTATTATTTTTTTCAAACTTGTTTCTTTTTTTTTTAATTCTTTTTTTTTAATTCTTTTTTTTTAATTCTTTTTTTAAACTGTAAGCATGTTGGCTTAAATTTTCGTTGTGGGTGTTTTTATGTTTTGCACTTCTAAAATAATATTGAAGGGAATTTACTGATGAAAGCCCTTGATATAAGTGCCATTTTAGTTTGTAGAGCATCCACAGGCCCTCATGAGCCTCTTATTCTTTAGTGTTATTAATGATCACTAACCCCTGCACTATCGAGTTTACTTATATGAAGTCCCTGAGGTCGAAACACTTAAGACATCTTCAATCAGCATTTGTGAGGGGACACTTTTTCCATCATTGAGAGATCCCCAGGTGATCTATTCAGGGATGGCCCTCTTGTTAAACACAGTTATTGCAGAATAGGAATGCATAAATATCGTCGTTTGATCTAGCATACATAAACCTCCTAAGACACCAGTTCTTATGACCGTTAAGATGTTCGCATTCGTCATCGAACTATTTACGTTGTGTGACAATTGTGCTATGATATTTTGAAAATCTTGAAAGAAGTAATCGTATCTTTAAACATGTTGATACATGTATGTATTACTTAATTAATACTTGAAATATCGTCATCAATTGTTTCATGTAGCAAGATTCGCATAACACAATTAGCCTCAGCTGTTTGTGAACGTAACGTTTTTAACTGAATTTGAAACTGAACCGGTTTTGACATCAACGTCATGACGTCGTATTGTTTATATGTACATTGAATGTAAGTCGGACCACTCAATCCACGTCAAGAAGTCCATACCTTACAGCCTAGGATTCCGTCTGAAAAGAATATACTCTGAAGACAACGATTACAAAATACACAGAACAGATCTTAAATGGCAACTCCGAAGATGTGGATACAATATGCGGTTTACAGGGAGACGGACGAGTTAAAAAGAGACGACCTCCTTCAGGTTGCGGTATCCTAAATATAGCATGGACTTGGCCACGCCCCTTTCCAGGAGTGACCTCAGCCAGAAGTGAAAGGTCACACAAATAAAAACATGCTTGTTTGTGATATACATTATAATTTGCGTGCTTCTGAGTAAAGGTAAATAAGTATACATCCACGTGTACATTATCATGTCTGTGCAAGACAAGTTTACTTAGGAAATGACTTTTCAAGAAAAGGTATTTTGGCTGTAAAACAGTAGTTATCATACAATTTTCAAAACTAAGGTATTTTATTTACATAACTAAAAATTCCAGTTACAAAATATAATTTAATCAAGTCAGGCGCGTATCCAGGCATACGCACGTACGCCAATGCGTACAATTCGTCAGCAAAAGTGAAAAAATAAAAGTTCAAAATGCCATATTAACGCTGAAATATAGCTTGAGAACGCATCATTTGCCTTAAACATTTCAAAAAACCCCACCGCCGCAAATCTGGCGTACATTTCAAAATGCTCCAGGTACGCCCCTGCAAGTAGATTACAAGTGTTCATGAACATGCTGAAAAATTTCATGAGCCGAAAACAATAACATCAAGTGTGTGCTTCTTAGAATAAAGATACCTTAATATACATGCATGTGTACATTTTCCATCCGGTGCTTCTTAGAAAAAGTAACTTAGTTTACAAAAAAGAGTATAATAATGGACCTTTGGAAACGGCCGAGCACGACACATACCAAATATTGCAGTCTCGGATGGTCTGAAATATGCTAGCTACCGCTCACGCCCTCTAGCCCCGGGTTGAGCAGAACTCAATATTCATCAAATCAATAATACACAATTTTAACTATCCCGAAGATGGCATGCATACGGCGGTGGACATGGAGTTAATTGCTTCCCCATGTCGTACGGCGTATGGTCCCAGTATCTAATAAAATTAAATGCCCCGAAGAGCGAAATAAACATAATGGAATTTAGTTGGGAGCAGCGGTTATGAAGCCTGCGTATCACAAGTAACAGCCAAAAGACTAAATTAAAAAGCAGACAACATATCCTATAAGTAGTTAAACAATACGCAGAGCCTTTTATCAGCCGGAGTAGTGGAACCACCGAATCAAAAATTAAGTAAGAAAACAAAAGAAATTGAAAATGTACCACCGATAACTAAATATAAGTATCGGGCTCAGCGATCTCCAAAGATCGAATGAATAACAGTACTGATTGCAAGCTAACATTATAACATAGAAATTATAGAAATTGATTACAAGTAAACATAGAAAACGCCCTATCCAAATGTATCTTGTCTGCAAAATAAAAAAAAATCAATTGTCAAAACAAAAGCATCTTTGTTTTCCTTTGATACATAGTTTAGACAAAGTAAATGCTGTAAAACCTTTGACTGAAGAATGTGCCCAAAAAAACAGTACATGCATTTCTGTGCTATTTGAATAAAGGTGCAAACATACACATTCACGTTTACATTATAAATCCCGTCCTACAGGTAAATTCACGTGTATATAAGCATGTCCATGCTTTTAGTTAAGGTATCTAACTATACCTTCATGTGTACTTTATCATATCTGCGCAACATAACTATACAAGTTAGTAAGATAGTAAGTAAATAAACGTGACGCGCGCATACCATTAACCCATTTTACAAAAAAATATCGTATTAAATGGACGTATATGCCACCTGCAAGAAAACACGCAATGTATGTACAATGATACAAGTATACCTTCATGAGAACATTAACATTTCATTTTACTCAGTATTGAAGGTCTCTCTCTCCCTCTCTCTCTATCTCTCTCAATGGGAATTAACATGCAAGCACATACAGTAAGTATATTCAAAATAATTCAACATAAGAAAACATAATAATAATAATAATAATAATATTATTAAGTTCTTTCCTTTTAGAATGCAACACGTTAAGCCAATGCAAATATATTAACAAGGTAATTATTTACAATGTGGCCTTCTGTAAAACAAACAAGGAACATATATCATAAATAAACAACACAATAGCACATCATCAATGCACTTTATGTCAAAAACAAAATTAAAAATTAAAAATACATTTCCACTGAGGACGGACCCACTTTCAGTTACACGAATTGTGTAAGGACAGTTTATACTGATACTTAAATGAATTAACAGAAGACGATAAACGTATAGTCATTGGTATATATTTTCCAAATTTGAAAACTAAAATAACGTATTTTTAAGATAATTTGTTTTTGGTTTGAGTTGAACAAAGTATTTTCGGGTTTCAGATCGGAGACAGTAGGTTTCATTGTTGGCAAAGTTTAACATATATAATATATAATTTGGAGTTTGATGTTGTATCTATTTAAATACAAAAACAGCTGCATTATATTTACATCTATCTTGAAAAGAAAAACCATTTAAGTTCAGTGAACAGTTCAGATGTAGGTGTTTTAGTACATTTGTTAAGAATTATTCTAGCTGCTCTTGTTTTGTATTTTAACAATTTTATTTATATCTGTATCGTTTCCTTTTCCCCAAACAGTACAACAGTAATCAAAAGTTGACATTATATACGCATAATAAAAACAATAATTGCATGTATGTAAGAAAGTATGATTTTCGCTTATTTATCCGAGTCTGCCAAGACAAGGAGTTTGTAATATATACACATAAAACTTTTTGTGTGGTAACATTTTTAATATAAGTGCCATCTCATGCTGTGTACCAATAACCATGCATGTCGTTTTACCTGGATGTATCAACATGTTGTTTGTTACACACCAGCTTGTTATTAAATATAAATGGTTTTGAATTCTGTTTTGTATATTCATACTTTCATAATCAGAATCATATAGCGCGGAGTCATCTGCATAAAGATCTATGTTCATTTCTTTAGATATAAACATTAAATCATCGCTGTACAACAGAAATAAAAAGAGGACCAGGAATAGACCTTTGCGGGCTACCGGGTGTGATTTGAAGTATATTTGATTGAATTGTGCCAACTTTCATATTTTGTTTCCTGTTTTTGAGATGATTCAAATAAACTAAGTGATCTTTCTGCAAAAAATGATAAAGTTTAAAATTATGGAGGAGTATCTCATGATCAACTAGATAAAAATTCTTTCGTAAATCTAAAAAGACAGCACATATTTACCAGAATCAATTTCCTTTAGCCAAGAATCTAATAGTCGTATGAGAGCTGTATGACAAGAGTGGACTTTTCAAAAACCATATGTAAGATATTAGATGTCTTTAAAAACGATTGAATTTTTATCGCTATGTGTCTAAGTGTCTTTCAAATATTTCATGAATTTAACTAGTTCCGTAAAGCAGCCGTCTTCAATCGCCACTCACTGCGATTTATGTTCAGCGTGCAGAATGTTAATGCACAATATTAAAGCCGTAATTCTCTAGATTAGCCTGCTCAGACCAGGCAGCATGTCGTGCGCCGTCCATTTCACTGGCAACCTCATTGCCCACTTCTAGCTGATGAGCGACGCCGCCAATAGCAGAGCGACATTCCGGACATCGACCAACCTGATTGGCGCCTCCACAATCACCGATAGCATACACGTGACCTGCAATAGACGAGAAATACAGGGACATGCGTATAATTAAACTACACGTGTGTATACATGCAATTCATAAGTTCCGAGCTGCCAAGCAAGCTTATATACCCTACAATTTAGTACAACTGTAACAACAGTTTATTTACAACTGTAACAACAGCTCAAGGTGTCTGACAAATAATGTAATAATAGAATGGAGCATATGATCAGTGTTGTTTTATAATTATTGCATAAAGGTTTACGGCTTACATAAATGGAATTGTACATGTAAAAGGCGTAATCGACAAGAGTTGTCCAATAAAACTGGCTTGTTGCAAAGAAAATTAACCACAAATATTAATGCAGAAAAAGTCACCTTTTGGGCACTTGTACCAATGTCCTTTCGGCAGGGCCATGGCAGATACAATCATCAAACGCTCTTTGTCTGTAATACCAAGTGGAGCGACCTTTTTCAATTCCGCTAGGCAACTTTCTACCTTTATTCGATTATTTTCCATGTACTTTCCGCTCCCCGTAAGTATTCTCTCTGCCTCTCTGATTCTCGCTTTTAATCCAAAATCAGCCACTGTCCTTGTCTCTTGCATCTTCTGTTGATGTAATAGAATCTCAAAGTGAGCCTGTGACCTTGACATTTCAAGCTCAGCATCTGCTGTTTCCTGTGACGTCATAATGGTGCGTTCTTCTAATACCCATTCCCGAAAGTGTTGCAGAAATTTTAAACCCTTAGCCTTATCGTCAGCGTACGCGAGTCCACGTAATGTTTTCCAATCCTCTTCCAAGGTTCTTATAGATTTCAGAAATGTCAGCTGATTTCTCATTGCAGCTAGAGCGTTTTCCGATTTTGGATTACCCATGACAATTAATCGCCTTCTCAAAATAGTCTTTATTTCCGATGTCTCGTCAACAAGTTCCTCTCTTATATCTTCTTCTAGTTTCTTTAACCTGTCCTTGTTAGTCAAAACCATATTTTTAACGGATTCAATTTCCTGAAGAGCTTTGTTTATAAGCGTACCATATCTGCTACTCTTTCGTATTGGCGTTTTGCATTTAGGGCAACATTTCAACATTATAACATTAATGTCGTCTGTATTGTCCATATATGCATCCATTGCTCTAGACTCAATTATACATTTTGCTCGACAATCCACCAAAAGTACAAAATGTGAATCTGGTTCATCCTCATATCCAAAAAGAAGCTCCGTGACCTTTTCCCTATCACAAATCCGACAATCTGTCGGACATGGTTCTCCACACAAACCAATACACGCGTGACCACAAGAAAGTCGCGCTTTGCAAGGTTTGTTGCATCTTGGTCGGTCACATGGTTCGCTGCATAACTGGCGACATCTGTAATGCTCACATTTCCATTCGCATGATTCCATACAAGGGGCGCACAACTCTCCACAGCGTTTACCACACTTGCTGTGTATACATCGGTTCTCGCAGTTGCGCGTGCATGGCGGGCATTGGTTACACCGACTTGTACACTCGTGTCCACAAACGAGATTTCTATTGCAGTCATTTTTGCATGGTTGGTGAAGTCGGCCCTGGAAGCATCTTCCACATGATCCAGTGCAGAGGTGTTCACAGCCAAGTGGAGTGCCACATGGATTAGGGCAAAGAGCTTCATTTTTCTGGTAGCAAAATATGTGTCCTTTATGTCCACATGGCCATGTTTTATCAACCGTCGCTTTGCATTCATCGGTATGTGCACTTCCACAATTTGCTTGACATTCGTGTCCACATGGTAATTTGTCCTTGCATTTTTCTTTGCAAGTGAAGTTCTCGGGTTGCATATGACAAGGTACTTGCTGGGTATGGCCACATCGTGGTATTTTCTTCTGCACTTTTATCATACAGTCGCCGCAAGGCTGGGAACAGATTTTCGAGCATCGGTGGTTGTTCTTGCATACCATTTTCCCGCATGGTTTCCTACATATATATTCCTCGTGATTCTGATCCTTCACGTGACAGAACATTTCACACCCGTGACCGCAAGGCAACCGGAAATCACACTTCTTATTGCAACCTCCTTCCGGTGCGCCGTCAAAGTCGCTCCTTTTCTTCACGACGATTCCATCTGAGTCAGGATGATTCTGACAATAGAGTACCAGTCCTTCTCCCAGTCGATTCCTTTTTCTCATGTCAATAGTAATCTCATTCCAAAGATTAGATTTAGAAGACAGGAGGTCAAAATTGCCAATAACATAAAACCCTTTCTTCGCGCGGGACAGAGCCACGCAGACTCGGTTGTCTATCTTCAGAAACCCAATATTGCCTTCGTCGTTACTTCGGACAAGTGAAAGTAACACAATATCGTTTTCCTCACCTTGGTAGTTGTCCACAACTGTAACCTTCACTCCATCGAATCCTTCCTTTGGCATGAGTCTTCTCAAACAAAACAATTGCCCAGAGTACATTGTAAGAACGGTGATCTGCTCCGGCTTATAACCCTGAAGCAGAAGATAATTACATAGACCAACAATGTACTGTGCTTCGTGCTCATTTGAGTGACTTCTCAAATCCTCATCATTAGTCTCTACAAAACCGTGGTTGATGAAAAACATGTTGGATGAAATTCCTTTGATTTGATCGTACTTCTTAACGTCATCATGATCCTTGAAGTTTTTGTATATATGGTGCATCAATTCTGCGATCTCTGGTCGCATTCTATGCTGAAGTTCAAGACAATCGCACTTAACCCCGTTTGCAATCATTCTCTCGAATAGTGATACATCTAGGTTGTAATCCGTGGCTAGTTTGTATACTGTTGGGTTCGGCTTTAACTGTTTATGATCACCAATCAGTATCAGATGTTCACAGCCTCTACTTAGAGTTGTGATGATATGTGCTTCCAGGACCTCTGCCGCCTCTTCTACAACAATTATCCTAGGGCGAATCTCCTGTAGGATAGACTGATACCTGGCGGCTCCGGTCGTGGTCATACCAATAACTGTAGACTGCCTCATGATTTCTTTGTCCTCTTGCATCAAAGCTTCTCTGTATCGTCCAGCAGCTGCCTCAAACTCATCCTCCTTATCTGAAACTTCTTTACGGAGGTAGTCGCAATATTTTCGTATCCAAAAGCGGTACAACCTCCACTTATCTGCCATAGCTAACCTCCACATGTCATGAACATTGTTTGCCTCTGCTTCCGTCATACAATCGGTGGATGAAAGATTCCTTTGTATGTCGCGTTTCATCTTCTTTCTTTGTTTCTTTTGCGTCTGCCATTCCCAATCATGCATGCCTTTCGGCTTGTCATCCAGTGTCCACACATTAAGTGCCACTTCTTTCATCTGTTCCGTATATGCAAGCCTTACTCTTATTTCGTTTCTTTGCTTCGGAGTCAAATCCAGGAACTCGTCAATATCTGGAAGAGAAAGTTCGTCATCTTCGTCACCGTCTTCGTCACCGTCTTCGTCTTCAAGCTGCCTCTGAGCTTGAATAGCATCAATTTCGTGTTCCACGTCAATCAAATCATCATCTGCCGCTTCCTCGCCCTGGTGTCCTGGCACTGCTTGTTGACCAAACTCAGGCTGCATGTTACTCTCCATTTCCACGATAGGTGATAGGTTCCCAAGTCCTAACCACTCCACCAGAACTGAGAAACCTCGCCTTTTCACTATCTGTTGAGCATCAGGATACACCTGCATCATCATTTCAAACTGCTGAATTAGAATCCGGTAGTGGTAAGGACCAATGAATGGTTGTAAGAAATCTTCATTAAGTATTCCGGTTGATGCCACCTGTATTTTCGCGCATATTTTGTTAATGGTTCCTGTCAGCATGTTCATTTCATTCTTGGCTTCACGTCGTAGTTGAAACACAGCCACCGGAACCTTTTGCGCATGCCTAAATCTCTGCCGGAAATTGTGAAGGTTGTAATCTTTCAGCACTTCACTTTGGCTCCGCCCCCCTACTCTGAGGACATCCCCTTTATAGAATGTAACGATTCCCTCGAGGAACTGATCAAGCGCGTGATTAGTGTAACAGACGACTAACATTGGACGCTGATCTTGCTCACCTGTGACCGGATGTTTGGACCATGCGTCTCTGTTGTGCAACAGAGCTTTAACAATTTTGAGACCTATGTAAGTCTTTCCAGTACCCGGTGGTCCTTGCGTTATCACAAACTCCCTCGTCAGTGCCGTGTGTATGGCTTCATATTGAGAATCGTCCAGATGAAGAAGATCAGCCGGAGGCCAAGTGTCTCTAGCCAGCACTGTCACGTCTTTTGCCGGTGCAGACCTTTCACTGAATGCATACTCCCTCCGTTCTTCAACTAGTTCGCCTAGATTTTCTAATCGAGTATCCCCTTTAAGGACAATATTATCGTCAACTAGAGGACGAAGGTCAAAGGTTGTGTCATGACGGCGTGTCAGATACGCTGGTGCTGACACCTGACTTTCACAAGTAATTATGTACTTTTCGAACGGCAGATCGCCCTGTCTAAACTTCTGTAACCCTGACAACACGTGGCGATACGATTCAAAGTACGCGGTTGTCTCGGCCATCGTGTACAGCTGATTGAAAAGGGTCTTAATAGTAGCGTGATCCAGCTCGAATTGAACCTTGACAAGTCCCTTCTCCAGATCCTTTGGGTCCCTATTTGTTACCGTGGCGAAGAAGAACGTTCTGAAGTTATCGGGGGACAGACATACCAGAGAGCCATATATCAATCTTTTACTTATCTTCCAACGAACATTTGCAAGACGGCTGACGTCAAACTGCAAGACGTGCAAAAGGCCCGTATCTCCGCATTCAGGGGCGATAATCTTAACGTTATGGTATATCCGGACATCTTGGAGTTTGCGTACATTTTTTCCCTTTTCTTCGACTGCCTGGATATAGTTACTTACACCGTCACGTAGTGGTCCGACAAAGTCTTCACGTAGAAGACGAAATTGTACGTCCAGATAATGGTCAAGATCATCATATCGCCCTTTCCTTTTGTTCGCTCTTAAATATCGATCATCGTTAGTCTGAAACGAGAATATGCTGACGTATTAAAAGAACAGACAAAACTGATGTTAAACTTTTGTAATGTGTTCAATATTCTCCTTTTCAATCTCGAATGGTATCTCCCTTTGAAGCTGAAAGTAAAGCAAATCTAACAAAATGCAGGTTTTTATCTCCGGTCTTCATGACTATTATGCCGGTGAAATTTAAAATATAAAGAGTTATATTGTCATATTTCAAATTTTCCAGATGAAACATACGGACACAATTCCTTCTCTACCTCTTTAAAGGGACACATGGCTATCTTGACTTTTTTTAAACTCGGGGCGTCCCTTAGTTGTTTTACATAACTTGCATTTGTTCAATCGATTATATTAATTATAAGAAACGTATAAAGCAGATAGTTTTTGCATATAACTAACTGTTAATTATTTCGCACCAATAATACATTTGAACATATGGCAGAATAAGAAGAAAAATGAAAACCCAAAATGTTATTTACTTGTATGCATGTGGGTTTAAAGTCAAAATGATACTGTATTAATAAATCTAGAGGCTAATTTCAATGTTTGATAAACACTTACAGATTGCCATGTGACCCTTTAAAAGAGAAATATAGTTTTATAATGTCTACATATTTATTCTTGTGTGCGTGTGTGTGTGTGTGTGTGTGTGTGTGAGAGAAAAATTGCTAAAGGTCGGACGGGCGGAAATAAAGTGTCTCCTTAGGGCAGTAGATAAATTGTATTTCACATAGTTCCTAATGGTAGGTATTATTGATTGTGTGTGGTAATATCTTAAAATTAATTTAAAAGAACTTCTAACCTGCATATCGACTGTTTGAGGGAAGATCTCTATTTCCCTAAAATCATCAGGCGGGCCCTCTATTTCCTGCTGCGTCTCTCGCTCTTCCTGATTGGGATTTGGTTTTCTAGAAATCAAAATAAATTAAAATATAAACTACAGAATATAAGTACATCAATAAATAATTTCGTCATAGATACAATGTATAATTTCAATAAAGGAGAAGCAATAAAAGCATGATAGTTTGTGTACTATTGGTAAGTATTAGCATATGTCATATTGTTAACTTTAAAACGAACTCTTCATTCAATCATTAAGCCCTTTTCTAAATAATTGCAATATACATTACCAAAACTAAAACTTTTGTTATTTAATTTGGAAAACTTACTGGTTATGTTTAATGTTTAAGTATGTTGAAAGTGACGTGGTGATAAAGAGAGCGTATTATAAGTTAGATGTAAATTGAATTACGTTCAGCTATCATGGAATTATGAAATAAAAGTAAACATAAAAGTGGATCTGTAAATGTATTATGCAAGGATCATATTCAATCAAAAACATGCCTAGAAACAAACAACAATAAGAAGGATAAGTAACAGGCAAGGTTCATGGCATCACACTAGTAAACGGGTTGACAATAGGGTTACCGCCTTGGAACGGGCAAAGGCAAACAAGGCCGCTATGGGTTTAAATCGATTATAGGGTGCACCAAACCTCACTCTTACCCTACTTTATTCCAATAAAACGGGAAATTGTAAATGAAGAAATCCCGACAGAAAATATCCTCTAACAATTTAGGTAGCATTATTAGACAAGTGTAACACAAATATGACCATGAATATATCTTTATAAAAAAACAAAAGCCTAAAAAAGCCACACAGGAAGTACTCTGACTTGGCAAAAGCCAGAGCAACAAGACAAGATTGGAAACGAAAATCAAACGTTACCGTCCTCTCAGGAGTTAGGTAGACGTCGTCATAGAGTCCACAATATGTCCGGTCATCGCACAATAAAAGATGAAAGCACAGTGGCGAACTGTAAATAAGCCAACCACTAAATATGCAGTGCGTTGCAAAATGATTCAGGTCGTAACACTATTTTGATAAACTTTTTAACAAGTTTAATATTTCATGACCAAGTATCTTACGAAGTTTGTAAATCACGTCACAATGGTGCTTTTAAATTCATGGTCATATACAGATATAAGCCAGTGAACTCGGGACTGGTGATCAAACTGTGAAACATCATGGTTCATCAATATTAGTTTTACTTGTACCGTGTAGTTCTTCTCAGCAAACGTTCTTTGTGTTCCGTAACTTCACGGAAACTTTTAAGGATATCGTCGTCGACGATATTTGTCGATCCTCTTAGGTCGTCAATTACCATGCTCAGGACGCTATGGATACCTAGAAACAATGACAACAATGATAGAATATATTTTAAATGAACACGAGCATGTATAGATAAACTTAGCTGGGCGCAATCCTGAATGTCGGATTCAAATGAAAATAACAAGCTTGATCCCTATTTACCGAATTCAATGATCTGCACATCAGAGAAATTGTGTGACAACTGATCCAGTAGTTTTGCAGAAGCTGTTCATATTTTCTAACGGGCAGTAGTTTTGCAGAAGCTGTTCATATTTTCTAACGGGCAGAAAGGCTGTCGCATAATCCCACCAGTCCTTAAGCGAATAGAGTTAATAACTGTCAACCTCTGTCCAGTGGTTCTTAAGATTAAACATTTCATTTTTGTTTGTCCTTATAGCGTTGAAATAGCTCTGAATACAATAATTTGACCCCGGGTCGGAGCCATCTGTTTTTCTCTCCATGTTATTAAGACATTTCATTCAACTGGCCCAGTAGTTGCTTTGAATATATTTTAAAGTGTTTCCTATATATCGCGTTATACAGCATGGGACCGATGCAAAAAAGAGTATGATAATGGACCTTTGGAAACGGCCGAAAACGACACATAAGAAATATTGCAGTCTCGGTTTGATTGAGACTGTTCATGAGCGGTAGTGAAATATGCTAGCTACCGCTCAAGCCCTCTAGCCCCGGGTTGAATAGAACACAATATTAACAAAATCAAAAGTTCAACATTTTAACCATCCCGAAGATGGCATGCATATGGCGGTGGACATGGAGTTTATTGCTTCCCAATGTCGTACGGCGTATGGTCCCAGTATCTAATAAAATTAAATGCCCCGAAGAGCGAAATAAACATAATGGAATTTAGTTGGGAGCAGCGGTTATGAAGCCTGCATCACAGGTAACAGTCAAAAGACTAAATTAAAAATCATACAACATATCCTATAAGTGGTTAAACAATACCCAGAGCCTTTAATCGGCCGGAGTAGTGGAACCACTGAATCGAAAATTAAGTAAGAAAACAAAAAGAAATGAAAATGTACCACCGATAACTAAATATAAGTATCGAGCTCAGCGATCTCCAAAGATCGAATGAATAACAGTACTGATTGCAAGCGCGGGGAGACGTTTTACTGCAAAGCCATTTTGTTTTCACGCTGACTTAAACAAAGGGGGCCTGGTCCAGAACGCCCGCCTCGCATGCGGGGGTAGGCGGTGGATTCGTGGGTTCAATCCCCGGTCGGGTCATACAAAGACTTCATAAAAATGGTACTAGTAGCTCCCAAACTTGAGTTTCATCATAAAAATGGTAGTTTTAGGACTGGTCGAACTGGTGTCAGTTTAATGTGACCGGGTGGGATATCATACCATGTGTCTACGATGTGGTATTCCAGTGTGGCAGCACTATATAAAGTTGAGCACTGAGCTCACTACTACATGTAGACACCGTCGTGATATAACTGAAGAATGTTAAAAGCGAAGTCAAACCCTATAGATATATAGTCTAGGATATAACGATCAATTCATCTAGGATATACCGATCATTCAGTCTAGGATATAGGCTAGGATATAACTATCATTTCGTCTAGGATATAACGATAATTTCGTCTAGGATATAACGATCATTTTGCTAGGATATAACGATCATTTAGGCTAGGATATGACGATCATTTCACCTAGGATATAACGATCATTTAGTCGAGGATATAACGATAATTTCGTCTAGGGTATAACGATCATTTTGCTAGGATATAACGATTATTAAGTCCAGGATATAACGATCACTTCGTCTAGGACATATTGGTCATTTCTTCTAGGCTATAACGATCATTTCGTCAAGGATATAACGATCATTTCGTCTATGATATAACGATCCTTTCGTCTAGGATATAACGATCATTTCGTCTAGGATATAACGATCCTTTTGTCTAGGATATAATGATTATATCGTCTAGGATATAACGATCCTTTCGTCTAGAATATAACGATCATTCTCGTCTAGGATATAACCACCATTTCATCTAGGATGTAACCATCATTTAGTCTAGGGTATAACGATCATTTCGTCTAGGATATAGCGATCATTTAGTCTAGGTTATAACGATTCTTTCGTCTAGGATATAACGATCATTTCATCTAGGATGTAACCATCATTTAGTCTAGGGTATAACGATCATTTAGTCTAGGGTATAACGATCCTTTAGTCTAGGATATAACGATCCTTTCGTCTAGGATATCACGATCATTTCGTCCAGAATATAACGATCATTTCGTCTAGGGTATAACGATCCTTTTGTCTAGGATATAACGATCATTTCATTTAGGATATCACGGTCATTTCGTCCAGAATATAACGATCATTTCGTCTAGGATATAACGATCATTTAGTCCAGGATATAACGATCATTTCGTCTAGGATATAACGATCCTTTTGTCTAGGATATAATGATTATATCGTCTAGGATATAACGATCCTTTCGTCTAGAATATAACGATCATTCTCGTCTAGGATATAACCACCATTTCATCTAGGATGTAACCATCATTTAGTCTAGGGTATAACGATCATTTAGTCTAGGGTAAACGATCCTTTAGTCTAGGATATAACGATCCTTTCGTCTAGGATATCACGATCATTTCGTCCAGAATATAACGATCATTTCGTCTAGGATATGACGATCATTTCACCTAGGATATAACGATCATTTCATTTAGGATATCACGGTCATTTCGTCCAGAATATAACGATCATTTCGTCTAGGATATAACGATCATTTAGTCCAGGATATAACGATCATTTCGTCTAGGATATAACGATCCTTTTGTCTAGGATATAATGATTATATCGTCTAGGATATAACGATCCTTTCGTCTAGAATATAACGATCATTCTCGTCTAGGATATAACCACCATTTCATCTAGGATGTAACCATCATTTAGTCTAGGGTATAACGATCATTTAGTCTAGGGTAAACGATCCTTTCGTCTAGGATATAACGATCATTTCATCTAGGATATCACGATCATTTCGTCCAGAATATAACGATCATTTCGTCTAGGGTATAACGATCCTTTTGTCTAGGATATAACGATCATTTCATTTAGGATATCACGATCATTTCGTCCAGAATATAACGATCATTTCGTCTAGGATATAACGATCATTTAGTCCAGGATATAACGATCATTTCGTCTAGGATATAACGATCATTTAGTCTAGGATATAACGATCCTTCCATCTAGGATATAATGATCATTTCGTCTAGGATATAACGATCATTTCGTCTAGGATATAACGATCATTTAGTCCAGGATATAACGATCATTTCGTCTAGGATACACCGATCATTTAGTCCAGGATATAACGATCATTTCGTCTAGAATATAAAGATAATTTCGTCTATGATACAACGATCATTAAGTCCAGAATACAACGATTATTTCTGGGGGAAAAATCGCGATCGGAAATATGTTTTACTTGAACGTTTCGTACCCAATGTGGGTTACATCACGATTGGGAGCAGAATGCGACTGTGCGAAAAGTAAATAACGATGGTCACCGACGATAATCGTGGAAGTCTGATCAAAATAAATGGCAATTTGGCCCGATCAAAATTAATGTTATTGCGGCCCGACAGAATGTTTTTCATAGTTATATATACCTTTAAGAATAGATAACAATATTTCCCATTTGTCAGTCTAATTTTAGATATTGGATATCACGAAAAGCGGACAGTAAAAGGAAGAAATGGCAGTGTGAAGTTTCATAAAACTCTGCCATGTGTTTCTTGAAGAATAGAGATAACAAGAAAATGTTAACAACGAAAATGACAACTTACCTAGAAACTGCGTCACGGATCTAGGGTGTTTGGCTATCAACTCTCCCATAATCGTTATCATGTCTTTTATTGACTGCTTTAAACTTTCGTGTTTGTATACCGCATCCCCGCTTTGCCTCTCTAGAAAGTAATCCATTGCAGTGTCGAAGAATTGTGTTTCTTTTATTATTGTAAATATTCTGCTTAAATTTTCCAAGGCGGAATTACAGCCGAATGCCTTTGCCAAAACGCTCAAAAGTAGTTTAACCATGTCCGGTTTGTTCTGACTCGTCACTAGTGCATCTCTTAAACCACTCTGCGGATGCGAGAGTGTCAAAACTACATCGCTCGGTTCTCGTTTTTGCAATCCTTCCAAGAATTTGAAGCTCATTTCTCGTGGCCTGTCCCCGCCCCTTCTCCCACCATCTCTGTTCCCCCTGCCACCTCTTCCACGCCCACCCCTGTCATTTGGTTGTTCTCTTTGTTGGCGCTCAATGTTGTTGCCATGGTTACCTCGTGCATCCCGGCGATCTAGACCACCTTCGTCATCCCAGTCATCATCATTATCTAGACCAGGAAACAGAGCTGCGCCGGCACGTAATCCCCTTCTGCCTCTACCACCGTCCGGTCTTCGTCTGAACAAAAAAAAAATCTGTTTAAATATTACTCTCTCTCTCTCTCTCTCTCTCTCTGTCTAAAAAGTTTAGTTTGTTTAAATGTTACCCAGTATATGAATTCACACAATGTCTACCTTTACTTTAACTTTATGCTGAACAACAATCAATCTCACAAAGAATGGTTAATAAACTGTTATACAATTGTCTAGAAGTTCTGTCCCAGAACATTCCAAACTAGCATGGAACATAAACACATTTTCAAAATTATCCAGAAATATCTACATGTTACTAATTTAAATGGCCTTGCATGACAGAATCATTAACAAAAAGTACATGCAACATCATAAATAAACATAAACATAGGGATAACAGTGCATTAAAATAGTAATACTGCTCGGCATAGTTCCCAGTTTGATACAATCTCTACCTCATGACACCTCTTAAAGTCAATATCCCGCCATCAACAGGCAAATTTTACAACATATATTCACTTTTTTTAAACATACTGACGACGAGGTATATATGTAACTTACATATTTTGAAAAATCCAAATTCTATAGCCACAATGTAAACAGCCAGCCAGGCCAAACCCCTAAACGGGAGCGTTGAATTAAGAGTTACCAACTCATAATTAATTTTATGCATATTCAATCACGGCTATTTTAAGAACCCGTGAAAAAACTGTTATTTTAATCGGCGAATATACATTATCATATGACCTGAACACTTGTATAGAGTAAACGGTTTTGTAGCGTAATTTTGCCGTTATTTGACGGGTTAGTTCCTCTAAAAAAATCAACATGAGCAAATACATATAAGCAGTCTTACCCATGTTGGTCTCTACCATAGCCGTCGGCCATGTTTCAACAGCTACTCTTTAACAAACCATACCTGGGCAAAGGAAGAAGAAATATAAGAAAATGCCATATATTATTAACAATGTTTTTTGTTTTTTAGTAGACCTAGATGTCGTTAGTGTTATACATTAATAAACAAATCAAATACATTATATTTGCTTTAACTTTTTAAGACAAACACTTGAAAGCGGAATTCACGATCTTTGTTTTCCAAGTCTGATAATGTGTTCAAATGACCTTGAAATGTCAGTGTCATCAGAATGTAAAATATCAAGGTCATATCTCAGTGACAAATGTCAAGATATAGAGCATATATTTTTCAAAATCAGTTTAGTGAAATCAAAAGTAGGCCAGTAAACTGTAAATAATGTCAAAACTAGGTAAGTAGTAGATCAGCAAGTAGGTCACGGTGACCCTAAAAATAGGACAAAGTGACCTCGTAACTACTTTCTCATTTTAAAGATAATACTTTCAAACTCTTATTAATGTAACGTGCATCTAAAAAAAATAGAACCCTAGTTGACCAATTTATTGAATTGTCAATCTATTACTAAATTATAATTATTAATATACAGTTGAAAAATAACTTGTCGTGTTTCCTTCTAACTTAAGATATCGATCAGTTGGTCTAATAACAGTTTTAAATAATTGCTTTGAAGTAAATCGATCCAGAACGTACTTGCATGATTTCAATATCGGATAATGAAAACTATACAACGTAGATAAAATACTCTCTCAATAGGTATACGATCAAAACTACCTTTCATACACATTCACACTACAATTTTTCATATATCTGGCAAAATACCAATGTCTGGAGCCATTTTTGTAAACAATATTTCTTATCACGAATTTTTAATTGGATATCGTAAAACTGGTACGACAGCTTTGTCGTTATATTTTTGGCAGTCTGGTTAAGTTTGATAGCTTTTTTTTTAGCAATAATAAATAGGTAGTTAAAAACGGGTTACAGTGTATATAAGGACATTTTATCTCAGTGAAATGGACAGTGATCCGTTAGTGTTGGGTGCCTACTTTCGTTTTTGTTGTCGTTATTTTCCTATCATATTAAGGACGGGGATTTCGGTTTATATTCTAAAGTTTAATTTTGGAGGGGCGGGGGATTGAACCCGCGATCCTTGGTTTACTAACACTACAAGGTATTGCAACGGTCCGCACCGTTGGGGGCACCGCTATCTAGTGGTAGTGTACTGGCTCGTAACCAAACTATTTCGCCACCGTCTCTTAGATGTTATGAAAATTCAGATAATTCATGTGAAAAGGTGTTGTTTTGGTTTAGTTGTCAACTTTTAAGATGCAACCCTACCCCACCACCCACCCCATAGCCCGGACACACTGAACAAACAATAATCTCAAAAACCGTATCCGCCCCTCAAATACCCCCACCCCCACCCATAGCCTACTAATCTCAAAACCTGTATCCGGTCTTTTGTTAATGGACCCTCTTGCCACCCTCCCCCACTCCCACCACGCACCCGCCCCAACACACACACACACACACACAATAATCTCAAAACCTGTATCCGCCTCTCAAGTTCGTAAGTTGGAAGAATAGTTTACATAAAAAATTTCGAATAGACAGAAAAGATAGCTAGACGAGTCACTCACAGTATGCAAATAATAGAGTAAGCGGACAATTTCCTCTCCGTCTAAATATTACAGAGACATTATTTTTGAGAGTAAATACTACAAATATTAATTATTTGAGCACATATGTCCAAAATATAGTTGTGATTTGACAATCATAGAGCATAAAATTATGATGTAGATTATCGACGCTCTTTGAAACAAAAAATGGTGGTAACCTTGGTAGTGGTTTACGTGCATAAACGTATACAAGATAATGAGAACAGATATAGGAAAATAATAATTACCATTAAATAGCATCCAGTACAAGTGCGTATTCCTTTAACGTAAGCTTATATCTAACGTTATGAACTGTCTTTTAATCCAGACAAGATTTCCGGAAATCCCAATAAAATTTTCGTGGAAATCCCGCAACTCGTTCTACTTTCGTTTTCCATATCGTACGACGTGGCATGTTGACAAGTACAATCAAGTCCGTCAAGTACAGATAACACAAAATTAATTTTGTACATACGGTTATGAGGGTACCGACCCCCTTTTCGTATGCCGGATTCCGACCCATATTAGCCAGTATTCCGTACGCCGGGTTGTGGTACGCCGTACGCCGACATCGCAGTTTTTCATACGCGTACGCCGTATTTTTCTCAAAAAATATTTTTTTCCATCCAAAAAATTAAAAAAATGCTAATTTATATCTCAGATTGCTGGAAATGCCATTTCAGAGCACCTAGGTTTCAGAATTTAGAGAGCTCGGGCCTGCATGGTTCAAATAGTATTCCAGATGCCAACCCTCTGTTAGGGAGTATTCCAGATGCCATGCCCAAAAAAAGCCAGTACTCCAGATGCCAGGGGGGTGGGGTTGGTACCCTCGGTTATTACATCAGTGCGTTCATACATTATGGGCGAGGGAGGGTGTAGGGTGAGGGCAGGGGCGGATCCAGGATTTCAGCTTAGGGAGGGTGGGGGGGGGGGGGGGGGGGGGGGGGGGGGCGTAATATTTTGGTCAATTTTCGGGTCCGTCTCTAGCCTCATAAAACGTTTGCGGTAGTGCATTTATAGGGTAAAAAAGTCCGTTTTTTAAATAAAAGGATTTAACAATGTGTTAATTAAACCACTTATTAGCCATTATGCGTCGAGCGAGCGAAGCGAGCGATAAAAAAAATATATACTGAGGGCGTCCATCTAAATTGTTTGATGTTTTATCTACAGTAACATGGACATACACGTATGAATAACAAAAGTCCGTTTTCAAATAAAAGAATTTAACAATGTGTTAATTAAACCACTCATTAGCCATTATGCGTCAAGCGAGCGAGAATTTTTTTTATACTGAGGGCGTGCAACGAAATTGTTTGATATTTTATCTACAATAACATGGACATACATGTATGAATAAAAAAAGTCCGTTTTCAAATAAACGGATTTAACAATGTGTTAATTAAACCACTCATTAGCCATTATGCGTCGAGCGAGCGAGAAATTTGTTTATACTGAGGGCGTGCATCGAAATTGTTTGATATATTATCTACAGTAACATGGACATACATGTATGAATAAAAAGTCCGTTTTCAAATAAAAGGATTTAAGAATGTGTTAATTAAACCACTCATTAGCCATTATGCGTCGAGCGAGCGAGAATATTTTTTATACTGAGGGTGTGCATCGAAATTGTTTGATATATTATCTACAGTAACATGGACATACATGTATGAATAAAAAAGTCCGTTTTCAAATAAACGGATTTAAGAATGTGTTAATTAAACCACTCATTAGCCATGATGCGTCGAGCGAGCGAATCGAGCGCGAATTTTTTTTATACTGAGGGCGTATTTGATATTTTATCTACAGTAAAATGGACATACATGTATGATCCGGAATCCGCTCCCCCCCTGGATCCGCTCGTGGAGGGGGAAGTGGGGATGATGGTGAGAGCAGCCAAACCAAATATTACTTTGAATATTTTGAAAAACAAGTTGGGGACAATTTGGGTAAAGGGAAAGAACATATAATACTCCAGCCATCGATCCAAAAACGAGTAGATCAGGAAAGTAAAAAGGATGTACAAAAGGCAGAACGTCAATCGTACTGGTCCTATAGTATATATAAACAACATTATTGAAGTAGGAGACCCAGAAGATGATCGACACCGTAAACAAAAACGCTTCTGGAGCTACATCAAGTTTCTGCGAAAAGACACAATTGGTATAGCGCCACTCAAGGATAATAGGCGCCTGTTCAACACCGCGAAAGATAAGGCGGATATACTCAACCGACAATATCAGTCAGTGTTCACACATGAAGGCGATGACCAGATTCCAGAACCGGAGGGCACTCCACTCCCTGACATGCAGGACATCACCGTATCTGAGTAAGGTGTCAGAAAATTGTTACAGAAAAGCAATCCACTGAAAGCATCAGACCCAGACATGATACCTGCACGCATATTAAAAGAGTGTTCGGACGCGCTTGCTCCTTTACTCACTATCATCTTCAACACAACCCTACACACAGGAACTGTGCCAGAAGACTGGAAGCAGGCCAATGTAACCGCAGTGTTCAAGAAGGGACAGTGTTATGAGTCAGCCAACTACCACCCGGTTTCACTGACCTGTCTTTGCTGTAAGTTGTTGGAGCACATTGCAGTACGCAACATTCTGAAACATGTAGAGCAACACAGCATCTTAAAAGACTGCCAGCATGGTTTCCGGATGAGAAGGAGCTGCGAGACACAACTAGTCACTTTAGCCCACGAATTAGCCTCTGCACTAGACAAAGGTCTACAGATCGACATGGTCATACTTGACTTTTCAAAAGCTTTTGACCGTGTTCCGCACCGACGTCTACTCAGAAAGCTACATCACTATGGCATCAGGGGCAGAACCCATCGCTGGATAGAGTCCTTCCTTTCAAACCGTCTACAACAAGTAGTGGTAGAGGGGTCATCATCCGACAGTGTTTCGGTCGTAAGCAGGGTTCCACAAGGTATAGTCCTGGGCCCCTTGCTTTTCCTCCTCTTCATTAATGACTTACCAGAAAACATCAGCTCACAAACAAGACTCTTTGCCGACGACTGCATCGTATAGGGGACCAAAAGAAGCACAACAGATTGTAAAGCACTCCAACAGGACCTACACACATTAGCTGACTGGGAACACAAGTGGGACATGGAATTTCATCCGCAAAAATGCAGCACCCTCAGCGTAACAAAATCACGCAACCCCGCCAGATTCCAATATAAACTTAAAGGCCATGTCCTAGAGCTACAAGACAGCACCAAATATCTAGGTGTCGACGTTCAGTCAAATCTTTCTTGGAAGAACCACATTGATCGGGCCACCAAGAAAGCAAACAGCATGTTGTTGCTTCCTGCGACGAAACCTGAAGTCCAACAACGAGGAGACAAAGACGAATGCCTACATCAGTATAGTTAGGTCTAACCTGGACTACTGTGCCTCAGTATGAAGTCCCCACCACAAAGATCAGATACGGAAAGTGGAGATGGTCCAAAGACGAGCTGCGCGTTATACCACCCACAGATACAGGAACACCAGCAGCGTATCAAACGTGCTTGAACATCTGAAGTGGGAACCCCTTGAAAGCGGGAGATCCAAATTGCAATTGACTCTGCTTTACAAGGTGGTTAATGACCTAGCATGTGACTACATAACCCCCATCCACAGCTAAGACCAGATATGCCCATTCAAAGAAGTACAGACAGTTTTCAACTTCTTCAGATGTCTACAAACACAGTTTCTTTCCCAGGACAGTACCCCTGTGAGACTCTCTTTCAGCCACTGCGGCTGAGACTCCCTCCTTGGTATCCTTCAAGAGGGAGCTATCCACACTCTCCTACTATGTCAGGACCCATTCCAGTTACCAAGTAGGCCATCGAGCTAGAGCTATGCCGGCGGGGAACATATGGGCTCTGGTACCGCCACGGAAGCCGGATTGGTTTAGTAATTGGAGTTAAAGCGATTGGCAACACCACTTTCTTTCTTTTTATTATTTATACCCCACCCCAAACCGTATTTATTATTGAATTTATTATAAATTTGTTAAACCCTCTATATGGTCAGTGTGTTATGTCTTATTTATTTATTTATTTTACTTCTATCTATCTATCATCCCTTTATTGCATCTTCTTAACATTACTAGTGAAGTCATTTCCGTAGAGTTATGGTCGTTAGATGACAGTTCAACGTACACATGTAGATGTAGATGTAGATCTAAATGAAAGTGCAAGAACAACTAGACAAAGGTAAGCTTGACCCGTCAACAGTGCCACCTACAAACAGATCGAACCACTCCACTATGCCAAATATCACGGTATCTGAGAATGGAATCCTAAAACTTCTCAAGGACCTTTTAAAGCCACACAAAGCTAGCGGACCGGACAATTAAACTAAAGCCACTTGTGCTACAACAACTCCGAGAAGTATTGCACAAATGATAAAGGTAATATTTCAGCGATACTTAGATACTGGAAGAGTACACAAGGACTGGAAAGATGCCAACGTATGCCCAGTATTCAAAAAAGGTGACAAAAGTTTAGCCTCTAACTACAGGCCCATATCCGTAACCTGTGTACTGTGTAAGGTACTGGAGCATATTGTTACAACAAACCTAGTTACTCACCTGGGTGCAAACAACACCCTGTATGATCTTCAACATGGATTCAGGGCCAAGCGATCATGCGAGACCCAACTTGTCATGCTGATCGAAGAGATATTCCGAAACACCATAGATGGCCGACAAACTGACCTTGTCCTACTGGACTTCAGCAAGGCCTTCGACAAGGTAAGCCATGAGAAACTTCTTCTTAAGCTACACCAATATGGTAACAGGGGTCACATCCTCCAGTGGATCAGAGCATTCTTATCAAACCGTACACAAAGTGTAGTACTCGATAATGACATATCCACGGAAGTCCCAGTAACATCCGGAGTACCACAAGGATTAGTACTCGGACCCATCCTATTCCTGGTCCATATAAACGACCTACCAGACACTATTAAATCCAAGGTAAGACTCTTTGCCGACGACACAGCTGTTTATCTGGCAGTATCCTCTCTCCAAGACGCTCAAATACTCCAAGAAGACTTGAGACGGTTAGAAAATTGGGAAACAAGATGGGACATGGAGTTTAATCCAAGTAAGTGTACTATCATACAAAATACACGATCAAGAAAACCCATCCCATCCCAGTACACCCTACATGATCAGATTCTAGAAACCGTTGAAAGCTCGAAATACCTTGGAGTGGACATAAGCAACAATCTATCATGGAACAACCACATCTGCAAACAGGACACTGGGGTTTGTAAAGAGGAACATAAGGTCCAAAAATACAGGTATTAGAGAGGTCGCCTACAAAACACTAGTGCGCCCCCTCCTTGAGTATTCTTCCCCTGTCTGGAGCCCCCACACAAAGACCAACATAAATAAAATAGAAATGGTCCAAAGAAGAGCAGCCCGATGGACCGTAAATAACCGGTAGGCCTAAAGTGCGAAAAGGAGTCCTTTTCGCGAAAAAGAGATTCCGCTACGAAAAGGAGTCATAAAATCAATATCTAAAGCTTAATACAAATTCTTTTTATATATTAACAAATAGATTAATAGAATATGTTTGCATTGAAAACAATAGTTAAATCGAATTTTAAATGAATATATTGTCAATACTTTTGTGTTTTGACTCCATTTTGGCCTTACGAAAAGGACTTTTCGTCTACGAAAAGGAGTCATAAAATCAATATCTAAAACTTAATACAAATTGTTTTTATATATTAACAATAGATTAATAGAATATGTTTGCAATGAAAAAATTAGTTAAATCGAACTTTAAATGAAATTATTGTCAATACTTTTGTGTTTTGACATTCCTTTTACCATACGAAAAGGATTTTCTATTAATCTATTTGATAATATATAAAAACAACACGCATTAAGCTTTAGATATTGATTTTATGACTTCTTTTCGTAGACGGAAAGTCCTTTTCGTATGGCCAAAAAATGAAGTAAAAACACAAAAGTATTGACAACAAATTCATTTAAAGTTTGATTTAACTAATTTCTTCAAAGCAAACATATTCTAATAATCTATTTCTAAATATATCAAATTAATGTGTATACAGCTTTAGATATTGATTTTATGACTACTTTTCGTATGGTCAAAATGGAGTCAAAACACAAAAGTATTGACAAAAAAATAATTTGAAGTTTGATTTAACTAATTTTTTTACTGCAAACATATTTCATTAGTACGTTTCTAAATATATAAAAATAATGTTCTTAATGCTTCAAATATAGATTTTATGGCTCCTTTTCGTAGCGGAAAGTCCTTTTCGCGAAAAGGACTCCTTTAGGCCTACCCACCATCAAACAACTATCGTCATAAATTATATATACACATTTTTAAAAAAAACAACTTAATAGTCTAGCTGCTCCATATTTACCCCTCCCCCTTCTCTTCTCCATCCCTCACACACACTCTACTCACTTTGATTTGCAATAAATCCGTGGCCTAATGAGACGACATTTAATTTCATATATAAATTGTAAGCCATTATAAGTATATGGAAATCGAAAGTGAAACAAAAGCGGCCTCTATCGCAACTTCTGATCATACTGACGTCATTTCGAATTTTTCTAGTATCGATCGAGGGCGAGAATGACTTCTGATGCGATGTTTGTATACACACGGCATGCAAATTGTTATATATGTCAATTTATGACGAAGCTGCGATTATAAGATTTTCCATTTATTCGGATTAAATACATTTATTTCGTCAGAAAAATGCTTCCGAAAGACACGTTGAAGTCGTTTTTGATTGGACGATTTGTAAATTTCCGGTTATGTCATTTCAAAATGGCGCTCTCCATGAAATAACATTTTATGATTTCATCGAATTGAAAGAAGTTATTTCACACTAGAAATGGGACTGATCGAGTAATACCTAGGCGAACAACTTGGGGAAAAACTGTACTAACAGATCGGTTATGCATAAGAGCATTAATTTTACTGTTGTCAATCAAAAAGGAAAAGGTAATTATAAATATTCATAATTTTGCATTACAGAGATGTTGAGATTTTATTTTATTTTCAGTAGGTGATAAAATTTGTATTACTCGGTTTTTATCCTTAGGTTCTATAGTAAAATAAAAATCTTTGGCAGAGTAAAACAAGATAATTTCCAAGATTTTGATTTTATAGAGACATATATTGAATCAATGCGCATGAATGTGCATGAAATAGGCAGGGTTTTAAAAGAATCACACTGGAGATTCCTTAATTTTAACAGTAAACGTGGTTGAACATCAAGGATAAAGACCGAGTTTATCACCTACCAGAATGTATTGGTTTATAATGTCTTATTTCTGGTCACTGATTGGTCAGTTTTTTTGATGATGCTCTATCAAAATTATGAATTGCAATTTACATCTGTGTAAAATAGTGGGTGGGGGTATTTGTTTTGAAAATGAGTATCATTTAATGTGATAAGATTAAGGATCAATTTTTTATATATACGGGTTAGGGGCCAGTTTCTGTCCAAGCCCAGTTTCCATCATTCTATTTGAAAATCGTTTTTAACACTGCCAATTACTTACGCAATGTCAGTTATTGACAGACTTTTAGAACTGAAGATTGGAAACAGAAAAAACAACCAAAAAGTAAATAAGTGGTGCAAAAAAGAAAGGGATTTCTCCGAAAATTGTGTTTACTTCCTTATATTTAACCAAAGATAAGCAACTCGTACACAGAGTTACCCATCGTTACAGTGTAAATTGTCGTCGTTGAACATTTTACATTGGCGTTACCAGGTGCATTGTTATAGCAGTCGAGTTGACTGATGGAAGAATGCAAACATATCATTTTTACAATGAAATTGTTGAATAGACTAGTTAAATCTATCACTTGATAAAATACATGACGGAAACTGGGCTTGTAAACAAAATAATTTCTCATTTTTAGTCTATTTATAAAAAGGTCACGTGCCACTTCGATAATTTAGATAAAACAAAATTCTTTGGTATCAAATTTCCAGGAAGAGGTAACCTAATAGAAAATAGAGTAAAAATTGTCAGGATACATAGATTTGTCTGAAAAATTAGTTTATGTTTACAAATTACATAAGTGACGGAAAGTGGCCCCCGAACAGTATGCGCCGTCCTCCGACGTACATACGCGTTTGGCTTTTTTATGTGTGGACTTTCCGCAGAGATTCAATCCTAGACATAAACATGATTTTATAAGTGTATCTTATAACTTACCTAAACTTGCTAAAGTGAAGAATAATCATTTGTGTTTTCCATTTCTAAATAAAAGTTTAATCCAAAAAACACATTTTGATATGAAATACATTGGTTTAAATCTAGGTACTAGAATGCATTGTTTGAACGGCAAAACACAGGTGTCAGTGCAGTGACGTCATAGTCAAGAAATGTATAAACACAGTCTGAAATTGTCCACACGTTTTTTGGTCAAATGCAATGATGTCACAGGGTGTATCTATAAATGTCCGCATGTAAAAAACAAAGCACCCCAGATGTCAAATAACTGAGATTAAGAGGCTCCTTACTCGTTCAGTTTTAGAAGTTAAACACATGTTAATATTCTGCTGCTTTACTCTTGAATAATAGAAGTAATTGTTTTACTTTTCAGTTCCAGTATTTAACCACAGAGCTTTATAATTAGTGACAGTTGAAAGTTTCAACACAAATAGCTTAATATTGCGAGTATAATTAGTTTATACTGTTGTAGTGTTGCCACAGTGACACCAGTACTTAGTGACACTTGCCAAAGCAACACAAACTTTCAGTGACAGTTGACAAAGCAATACACATATTCAGCGACAGTTGCCAAAGCAGTACAAACGTTCAGTGCCAGTTGGCATAGTAACAACAATTATCAGCAGAGGTTGGCACAGTAAGAAATTTAGTCAGGGAAGGTTATCATTCATACACAATGTTTCGGGGAAGAAGAGATCATGGGAGGGGCAACCTCGGGGTCATGTTGCTGTTCTTTCAGCTCATGAACTTTGGCTTTGACAAAATTCCACCAGTAACCTTGGTAACAATCCTGGTACAGGTGGCAATATTTCTCGGAGTTGGTGACCTCACACGCTGGTTTCCATCTTCCTACGACGTGTGCATGAGTACGCATCTTGTCTTGCGACAGAAGCAGTGGAGTCGACTGATCCTGTCGACGTTGTTCCACGCCAGTGACATGCACCTCTACTTCAACATGGTCTCTCTTCTCTGGAAAGGTGAGTTTTGGTTGCTTTTTTTAACAATTATATCACAGGTTTGCGGCGCGTTATTTGGTCACTACTACCCACCCCCGTTACTACCCACCCACCCAAAAAACAACAACAAAAAAACATCATCCAAAAAGTCATTAAATAACATTTTAAAACATTTCTAAAATTTTATTTTTTTCATATATAATATGTATTCATCATGTTCATGTTGTGTTGGAGGGTGGGTTTGTGGGGGGTGGGTTATAGTAGTGACTAAATTACGCGCCGAATGCCTGTGTCGTGTGAATTATATATATCATTGAAGATTCTAACATAATTTTATCAGGCATTTTGTTTTTATATAATATTTTAATTTAAATGTTGCCTCAGTAATATGAACGAACCAGAAACAGCTCAAATTAATAGTTAAATTTGACTGGCCAATGTTTTTGAAAGATTCAGATCATTCTAAAATTACACATACTGAGATGCTGTTTATTCATTGCTTGGTGTTGCAAACGGTTATTAACCAAAAAACGGTTCCTGCTTACAAAAGCATACTGCTTTTCAGAGAATCAATTATTCAGTTTAAATTTGTTCTATTGCTCGAAAATATTGATTCGCCGCAAGACCAGTTTGCAATAATGCAATAATGATAATAATAATAACCATCAATACATTATAAAGCACATTACCCGAGTCAAATTGGAGATCTCACTTGAATGTTGTTTAATGTGGCGCATCAGCACATTATTGGTAAAATAGGTTTATATTTAGAGCCGCCCAATTATAGGTAACATAGGTTTATATTTAGAGCCGCCCCAGAGAGAGGGGAAGTATACATAGGAATCCGGGAATATACCCTACTCTTACTAACGAATAGATTCCTGTGGTTCTTTAACATGTACGGAGGATAGATTTTAATAAACGGGACCATCCGGTTTATGTGAACATGACCTGGAGAAAGATAATAGTTTTTTATATGTGTTAATTCTCAGTCTTTCATTCAATACTAACTTTACATCAAGAACATGTTTGATGGACATATTATTTATGGTTGGTCAACTTATAAACAACATTTTTTTTTTTCCTGAAATAAATGGGTGGTGGGGGTGTGGGGAATATTTCGCGAGGGGGGAATGGGGCCAAATTTCGCCCAATATTTTGGGTAAAAACAACTGCAATTCCACTGTGCTATGCACTTGGCTATGTCAGGGATGTGGAGAGTATTAAGATTGAAAAATATATATATGGCATTTAAACAGTAAATGTAAACAGTATTGACACATTTTCAAAATGAAGCATAATTTTATGTCATTTATTTATAATTAGAGTTATGATTGGGTAAAACTTGCGGCATCACATTTGTTTTTATATAACTTTCATTTGTTCAATTATTAATGTTAATTATAAGAACAGCATAGAGCAAATTGTTTTTGCATATTACTAACTGTTGATTGTATTGCACCAATAATATATTCAAAAATACGGTAGAATAACAAGACATAATGAAAACTCAAATATTTTATCTAATTAATGGCAAGCAGGTTTAACGTAACAATTATGCTGGATTAATACATTGAGACATAATCAGAGCTGTAGATAATGTTTGACTGCAATGAGTATTTTTAATTATCAGATTCAAAATGAATGAGTAACAAGGAACTCGTTCAGAGTGAAAAATAGTTTATGCTTTCAAAGTGGATGTGAATTACTTGTAATACATTTTAAAACTATTCTGATTGAATGGAAGTTAAGAAAAACAAAAGCAACACTTTATGACCTTAATATTAGACACATGCTTGGAACAATTTTCATAATGTAAATATGGAATGAACTGTTCCACAAGACTATACATACATAGAGGATCTTAAACTCGTTCCCATTTCATATAAGATTTATGAAACGCGTTACGAATTATTTTTAATTTTAACTCTTTAATTTTAACTCGCCTTTTGGCAAGTTAAAATTAAAAATAATTCGTAACGCGTTTCATAAATCTTATATGGAATGGGAACGAGTTTAAGATCCTTTTTATCACATAACATTGCAATCAAATTAGTAAAAACTAATTCAGATGGACATAAAACCGCCACGACGTCAGGTACACTTTAGCGCCAAAACATCATAAAATATGTGACGTCGTAACTTCGCGTTTCACACATAACGTTGCGTATAAAGGACTTTAGAGTTCGTGTTTTACCTCTTTACAAAATAGCAGTTTGCGCCAACTTTTTAACAAAGCAACAACAATGTTTTTTATAACGTGCATTATTTTTATAAGCTGTCACAAATAATAAGTTTATTACTCAGATCTGGGTGAATTTGTAATAAATAAAATAGTTTCAGTTAATAAACTTGCGTAGTGTTACAGGTTTAACTCAACCAGTCAAAATCGTTCCAGGTTGTATGACACGTGTGTCATACAATAGAATATTAAATGTGTGTTCGACACTAACAAGGGCCGTTATATGATAAAAATATAATACTCATGAGTTTATTTATTTATGAGTTTTTGTAGTAAGTTGACGAGTAATGATATTCACAAGTTTAAAAAACTGAGGGTTTTTGCAACAAAGGTATGAGTAAAATACTCAAAAACCCAGCTTATCTACGACTCTGCATAATTTTAATGATTGATAAAAACTTCAAGATTGCCATGTGTCCCTTTAATCTATTTATACCTTTTATTTCTGTAGGTGTTATGCTTGAGAAGAAGTTCAGAAGTCAATACTTCGGTTACTTGCTGGTTGTGTTCACGGTTCTGTCGAGTGTCATGTATGTGGCGCTGAATTTTGTTATTGCCGAGGTGTTCCGAGATAAATCGTACGAGCTGCAGTGTGCTGTTGGATTCTCAGGTAAAAATGTTCCTTCATCTGATACCTTCTGTTTAAAATTAAAGCTGAACTCATATGAATCTTAAATTATTTTTTTGACATGTTGACAAATGACTAAACATTAGAGAAAAAATGTTTTAGAATTTTATTTATATTCACAATTGTTTTTTAACGTGTAGAGTGTAGAAGAAGTTTAAATGAAGGCTCCCTGAACATGCTGAAAGTTTATTTTGCAAGATATTAAAGCAATTATTAGGTTACTTGAGATATCAAAAAGTATTTTGGCTATAGATCTACACCTTATTTCCCAACCAATTTTCAAAACTAGTGTATTTTAATTTACAACAAAAACAGTCTAATTCCAATAAATTGTTTAGATTATATAAGTATTAACCAAATTGTTCATGTAACTTCTGAAAAACCTTTGACTGAAATACGTGCCCCAAACAATAAGTTCCCTGCAAGCTAGCAGGTTATATATATATATATCTATACTTACACGCATATACAAGTATGGTAAAAAAAAAATTGTGTTTTGCAGGTGTGATATTTGCCTTGAAGGTGTTGAGCATCCACTATTCACCACCCGGGCTCCACTATGCCCTGGGCTTCATACCGGTTCCCTCCAAGTACATATACTGGGTAGAGCTGGGCATCATACAGCTTATTTACCCACAGGCTTCATTCACAGGTCAGTTGTGTCCTGATTCTCGCTTATTTCACAATCTAATACATGTAGTAAACTCACTTGTATTACGACGTGTTGGCTTACTAGAGCTAATACAGGGCTTGAAAATTCCACTCGTCCGCTCGCCATGGCGAGTTTTTATTGATGCAGGACGAGTAGAAATTCAAATTCTTTAACAATTTATCAATTTGACCATTCAAATATTACATAGGACGAGTAGCTCAGAAACAAAATTTCCTGCCCTGTATTAAAGATTATAAGAATCTTTCATGGGTATCCGGTGAAGATAGGAAATTCCAACCCGAGGTATAAGTGTTTTTATCGGAACCGAGGTTCTGCCGAGGTTCCGATTAAAACACTTATACCGAGGGTTGGAATTCCGTATCTGAACCGAATACCCATGATAGCTTCTTTTTCTTGCATATCAGACATTTTTTGAGTTGACGCCGCCAGCTACTAACGTTTTGCATGTTTTCCTGCATACCGGATGTTGGCGCGCGTGAATTTTATCTCGACCCTAGGGTGAGATGGAAATATCTAGCCCCGGTAAAACGACGGATATCCTTGTCCGGTATGCAAGAAAAATTTAAATTAAACTGG
Source organism: Cyrtodaria siliqua (assembly GCA_037043455.1). Lineage (NCBI taxonomy): Eukaryota > Metazoa > Mollusca > Bivalvia > Adapedonta > Hiatellidae > Cyrtodaria > Cyrtodaria siliqua. The sequence goes on along the minus strand of JAWPHD010000679.1, from coordinate 280,915 downwards.
CCAAGGGTCGAGGTTATACAATGGGGCATTGTCCGTTGTCGTGGTTATACAATGGGGCATTGTCGTGGTTATACAATGGGGCATTGTCCGTTGTCGTGGTTATACAATGGGGCATTGTCCGTTGTCGTGGTTATACAATGGGGCATTGTCCGTTGTCGTGGTTATACAATGGGGCATTGTCCGTTGTCGTGGTTATACAATAGGGCATTGTCCGTTGTCGTGGTTATACAATGGGGCATTGTCCGTTGTCGTGGTTATACAATGGGGCATTGTCCAGTGTCGAGGTTATACAATGGGGCATTGTCCGTTGTCGTGGTTATACAATGGGGCGTTGTCTGTTGTCGTCTGTATTCTTTCAGCTTATTCTTGTAAATGCAATAACTTTGAGTTTGAGCACGGAAATACATGTACTTTAGTAAACAGTCTCAAATTTTTACCAAATTTGATTTGGTGGTTTCCTTTTTATAACACCTTGGACAAGACTAACAATGAGCAAATTCAATGCATGCTTTACAGAGTTATTGACCTTGATTATGTCAAAAAAAGGATACGGGAATTTGTTTTTATTAAGTTTTGTTGCATATCACATTTAATGTTTCATTTTCAAAATAAAGATGCAATTTTTATGCTCCCCGAAGGGAGAGCATATATACTCAGTTGCAAAAGAAACTGGACACTTTGAAAATTTTACTTGACACTCTATCCTCTTTAATATCAAGCGACAGTCCCTTAATGATTCGACCTACTGAAAAACTACTTATGGGAATGCAATGAAACTTCACACAATGATAGAGGGCAATGAGAAGATGAGCCGAGTACAAGGACCATAACTCTATCTTTATGCAAATTATAGTTATTGCCCTTTGTAATGTTACACTTATAAATCTTGGCCGCAGCATAACTCAAAAACTACTATTGGGGCTGCAATGGAACTTTGCACGGTGATAGAGGGCAATGAGAGGAAGTGCAAAGAACAAAAACTATAACTATTTTCTTCATTCAAATTAGAGTTATGAGTTATTCCACTTTGCAATATGTTTCAAATTGAATACTGTTGGGTGAGACACGGCCATACGATAAGTTGGTACATTTCGGGAAGCATCCATTGGTTTAACCGATTTTCTTGTTGTGTTTTCTCCAAAAACTCCAGAACTGCTGGAGATAATTGGGATTTAAATTGATGTGTGTAAGTCCCACATGTAGACGGTGTTGCACACCAAAGTGGAGTATTTTATTGAAATTTGATCATTTCACTTTCTTTTAAGGAAAATGCTGTGGTTTATGTCTGGAGATTGCCAGTAATACCTTAACTATTGCAGTTGGCTTAGTTGTCTTCACTCAAACTTGGAACCTAAAGAACCTGACCTGCCAAATAACAGCAAAATCACACTAAAAAAACGTTTATCAATCCAGGTGTTAAGGTCGTATAATTATAGGTTATTATATTTGTATTCGGATATATGCACAAGTTTTTCCGCGTAACAATATTGCGCGACTTCAGGAGCGCAATATGTATATGCTGAAGAACAAGTGCATATATCCCAATACAAATCTAATAACCTTTTTAATGCATACATATTTTTGTCTCGCATTTGAAGAAAAAAAGAGACGTGTTGCTTTTCCGGCGGCGTCAACATTCAAGTTTTGCGTTTAGGTCATTTTCTCACAAACTGTATGCACTAGACCTTTCAAACTTTGCTTATAAATGTATCTTGGGTGGAACGTCTTAACTTGACAAAGCAAATGTGGAAGTGACCTTGACCCTCGAAGCAAAGGGCAGATAACTTAATAATTTTTACCTTCAACTTTTGCGTTGAGGTCAATTTCTCGCAAACTGTATGCACTACACCTTTCCAACTTTGCTTACAGTTAGTTGTATCTTGGGCGGTTCATCGCAACATGACAAAGAGAATGTGGACGTGACCTTGACTCTCCAAGCAAAGGGCAGAAGACAAAACATTTTGTTTTGATATAGTTGTCTTGGGTAGTGCATCTTTTTGGACGCATGGATTTAATCTATGACCTTGACCTACTTTTTGGAGCTGATGATTTATTGATTTTTGATTTTTTTAGAATGGCATTTTGTTTTTAAATACATGCACTTAAATGTCATCTCAGCAAACTGTAAACTCCATTGTTGTTAGTTATTAATATGTTTACACACTTTCATCATTTATCTTTTATTTTTAAGTCCCGCCCCCGTTAGGCAAGACATGTGAATCCGCGGATTTCTTGTTAATATAACAATGATTAATTGGAACAAAACAATAGGTTTTAACATATAATTTTCATCAAACATATTTATTTGAAACAAACATATTGTCGTTACATCGTGGGAATATTCACAATGAATCAACATTGTTTACATCACGTGACATACTTTCTTTGACATTTGTTTGTTTGTATTGTGTTTTATGTCATTTTCAACACATGTAAGGTTATATATCATGGTCGATTTTTTTGTGGTGGAGGCAGACCACACCCACTTTTCCTGTAGACCCAGTACTGGGTCAGTCCATCTCAATTCAACGAATGGCCCACTCACTTTGGTCTCAGATTTGTCTCATATTCACAGTATGTCTTCTATATCCATTTCTAAGAACAAATCTGAAATTTTAGCTCTCTACTACAAGTAGTTCATGAGATATGGCCATTTTAGAATGGATGGTAGGTGCCCGATTTCGCTCCGAAATCACGGCCGTCATTTTTAGCTGCATTTTCAGCCTTTAATATCTCAAAAAATAATAGATGTAGATGGCTGATTTTTAGCTCGACTGATCAGAGATCAGCAGAGCTTATGCCGTGGTGCGGCGTCTGTCGTCTGTCTGTCTGTCCGTCTGTCTGTCCGTAAACTTTTATTTGTAGCGACTACTCCTCTGAAACTACAGGATGGATATTTATGAAACTTTACAGAAATGTTGCCCATGAAGTCTAGTTGATCCTAGCAAAAATTCATGTTGATGTGAAATCCTAGATGGCCTCCAAAGCTAAAAATAGATTTTTAGCTCTACTGATCAGAGATCAGCAGAGCTTATGCCGTGGTGCGGCGTCCGTCGTCCGTCCGTCCGTCTGTCCGTCCGTCTGTCTGTCCGTAAACTTTTATTTGTAGCGACTACTCCTCTGAAACTACTGGATGGATATTCATGAAACTTTACAGAAATGTTGCCCATGAAGTCTAGTTGATCCTAGCAAAAATTCATGTTGTTGCGAAATCCAAAATGGCCGCCAAAGCTAAAAATAGATTTTTAAAATACAAGTTTGTAGCGACTACTTCTTGAAAACTATAAGTGATATTGATATAGGACTTTTTCTAAAATGATCAGCATGACATGATGTTGATCCTAGTCGAATATTATTTTGATTCGACCTTAAACGTGGCTGCCAGTGGCCATCTTTGTTTACATAGAGTTATATAGTAAAAACTTGTAGCGACTACTCCTCTGAAACTACTTAATGGATGTTTATGAAACTTCACAGGAATGTTGCTCTTGATGTCTAGTTGATCCTAGAAAAATTTCAGGCTGGCCGGAAATTCAAGATGGCCGCCACGGCTAAAAATAGATTTAAAATAAATAAATTTGTAGCGACTACTTCTTGAAAACTGTAAGTGATATTGATATGGGACGTTTTCTAAAATGATCAGCATGACATGATGTTGATCCTTGTCGAATTTATTTCGATGCGACTTTAAACATGGCCGCTAGCGGCCATCTTTGTTTACATAGATTTATATAGTAAAAACTTGTAGCGACTACTCCTCTGAAACTACTGGATGGATATTCATGAAACTTTACAGAAATGTTGCCCATGAAGTCTAGTTGATCCTAGCAAAATTTCATGTTGATGCAAAATCCAAGATGGCCGCCATAGCTAAAAATAGATTTTTAAAATACAAGATTGTAGCGACTACTCCTTGAAAACTATAAGTGATATTGATATGGGACTTTTTCTAAAATGATCAGCATGACATGATGTTGGTCCTTGTCAAAAATCGTTTTGATTCGACGTTAAACATGGCTGCCAGTGGCCATCTTTGTTTACATAGAGTTATATAGTAAAAACTTGTAGCGACTACTCCTCTGAAACTACTTGACAGATGTCCATGAAACTTCACAGGAATGTCGCTCTTGATGTCTAATTGATCGTAGCAAAATTTCAGGTCGGCCAGAAATTCAAGATAGCCGCCACAGCTAAAAATAGATTTTTAAAAAATAAGTTTGTAGCGACTACTTCTTGAAAACTATAAGTGATATTGATATGGGACTTTTTCTGAAATGATCAGCATGACAAGATGTTGATCCTTGTCGAAAATTATTTTGATTCGACATTAAACATGGCTGCCAGTGGCCATCTTTGTTTACCTAAAGTTATATAGTAAAAACTTCAACTTGTAGCGACTACTCCTCTGAAACTACTTGACAGTTTTTATGAAACTTCACTTCACCTAGCTATCAAAATCTATCAGTAGAGCTTCAAGGTCATTGACCTCTTGTTAAAATACAAGTTTGTAGCGACTACTTCTTGAAAACTATAAGTGATATTGATATGGGACATTTTCTAAAATGATCAGCATGACATGATGTTAGTCCTTGTCGAAAATCGTTTTGATTCGACGTTAAACATGGCTGCCAGCGGCCATCTTTGTTTACATAGAGTTATATAGTAAAAACTTGTAGCGACTAATCCTCTGAAACTACTTGGCGGATTTTCATGAAACTTTACAGGAATGTTGCTCTTGATGTCTCATTGATCCTAGCAAAAATTCAGGTCGGCCAGAAATTCAAGATGGCCGCTACAGCTAAAAATAGATTTTTAAAAAATAAGTTTGTAGCGACTACTTCTATAAGTGATATTGATATGGGACTTTTTCTAAAATGATCAGCATGACATGATGTTGATCCTAGTCAAACACTATTTTGATTCAATGTTAAACATGGCTGCCAGTGGCCATCTTTGTTTACATGGAGTTATATAGTAAAAACTTGTAGCGACTACTCCTCCGAAACTACTTGATGGATGTTCATGAAACTTCACAGGAATGTTGCTCTTGATGTCTAGTTGATCCTAGAAAATTTCAGGCTGACTGGAAATTCAAAATGGCCACCACGGCTAAAAATAGATTTAAAATAAATAAATTTGTAGCGACTACTACTTGAAAACTATAAGTGATATTGATATGGGACTTTTTCTAAAATGATCAGTATGACATGATGTTGATCCTTGTCAAAAATTATTTGGCATTAAACATGGCTGCCAGCGGCCATTTTGTTTACATAGAGTTATATAATGAAAACTTGTAGCGACTACTCCTATGAAACTACTTGATGGATTTTCATGAAACTAAATAAGGAATGTTGACCTAGCTATCAAAAGTCTATCAGTAGAGCTTCAAGGTCATTGACCTCTTGTTTTTGTAGCTGTTAACAGGAACCTAGAGATCCTATAAGTATCAATCTGTCTACTTTGAGACGACTTGGACGATGAAGTTGCTGGAATTTACTATCATGTAAGATACCCCCCTCTCCCTCCACCCACCACCACCACTTGAAACTTTTTTTTTTTTTTTTTACATATTTCTGTGTTGTTTTAGTCAATTCTCACACATATGTCAATTCTTACACATAGATATTGCCCACCCACCCCCACTCCCCCCAATCAAAATATTTTTATTTTGTTTTACCATATTTCTGTGTTGTTTTGGTCAATTCTTACATAGCTAGCTTCTTACACATATATGTTGCCTTCCCCAACCCCCGCCTCCCCCCCATCCCCACTCAAAACTTGATTTTTTTTACATACTTTTGTGTTGTTTTGGTCAATTCTTACACATTTATGTTGCCCTCACCACCCCCACTCCCCCCCACCATCCACCCCGCCTCTCCTCCGCCCCCACCCCGCACCCCACTCAAAACTCGATTATTATTATTATTTTTTTTTTTTTTACATATTTTTGTGTAGTTTTGGTCATTTCTTACACATAGTTATGTTGTGGCCCCAGCCCCACCTCACATTGTTGTAGCCTTGTTTTTTGATGTTATATACTAGCTATAAATTTATTATTCTCTGAAAAATCGGATAGTCGAGCTGCGCTGTTCTCCGACAGTTTTAAAATGCAGTTAAATACAAGTTGATGCATTGTTTGATAGTTATAGAAAATAACAAATTAGCATAGTAATTCGATTAAAAAAGCTTGGTTTAGGCGGGCTAAATGCAAAGACAAAGTCAACTCTTACACAAATTATAATCATCGTACACAGCAGCAGCTGTTATAGTGGTACCACACACAAGGAGTTGCTAGTTTGCTATTTTAGTTAGGACCAATTAAAGAAATCAAAGATATTACTGCATAAAGCATGTCGTTATGCCACTGAAGGAACTAATTCTGTCCTTAGGTGTTATTTGTTTATTCAGTCGGTGCATTACACAGATGACCCCCACCGATTCGACATTTGTATATAGACTAGGGAGCGTAACAGGTGGAAATAGCTGATAAAACTGTAAAAGTATAGCTGTTAAATTATTAACATTTTGTTTTGATGGAAAATCCAGAGATTGTACACTTAAATCTGAGAGCGACTGAAAAATCTGGCGAATCCGTTTTTTATCCGGAAATTTGGCAGGCCTGATGACTGACTTTGATATCTCCTTTTATAGTGACCTACTTAGCTCAGTGGATAAGGCCTTGGCTTTTTAATATTTCACCTCGCACAAAATTCTAGGCATCTCATTGGTTGAGTGCGGTCACATGTTGACCTCCGTTTTTCTATAGTGGGTCTGTAGATTTCATAGAGGGTCACTAAAACAGTATGGACTACAATTCCGGTTCAGAGTTTATATCATTTGCAAATAGTTGTTTAAGGCGTTGGTAATAAACACAATAAGTCGGCTATTGCCTCGCCCCCTATAAATCTTACTGACCCTACATATTTCTGTAGGGGTCAGTGACAAACCCAATAACTAATAATATAATGTGTTTTAAAACCCCAATTCAATCATTCATCTTGTATATTTATTTCATGTGATCTATATTGTCATGTTCAGGTCACCTGGCTGGTATATGTGTGGGTTTGTTGTACACCAAAGGTCCTCTCAAGTTTGTCATGGATAGTTTTATACCATCAGGTAAGTCCTAGCTTTTTATGTCTTCATATTTGACAACTGTTGAAGCTCTACTTGTTGAAGGCCGCAATGTCTCGTCCATCTATAAATCTTTTTTGGGGTTATTAACCATGGGGTGGATCATTTTTGAAACTTTTGAGGGATATTACTCACTAGAATAATTTTGTCTATTCATAACTTTCACATTCGGTCAACTTCCGGTAGGTCGAGATATTCAGTAGGTGAAAATAAAGGGGTTTACTCGGACTTTATCCTCAATCTCTATATGAAAAATGAAAATATTAGACCATGATTTAAATTAAATGTATCCCTATTGGTATTTTAAAATTGAACAACACCAAAAGAAGATCCATAGATGTGCACAAAATTAACAAAGCTTTTAATTTAATTATCACTACAAACTAGTTTTATAAAGGGTTAAAGTCAGTTGAGCACCAACGATAAACACCGAGTTTACCCCCTTCCAGAATGTGGAGGTCTTTTATTTTCTTGATCACTGATTGGTCAAATTATTTTGATGATGTCATGTGAAAGTTATGAATTATGAAAACTTCCACTTCCTGCGAATCCCAAGATGGCCACTTACCCTAAAAATGAAGTTTGTGATTACTTCTCTAAAACTGTAAGATAGAGATATGTGTCGTTTACCAGGTTGATTAGTAAGGATATAGAGATATGTGTCGTTTACCAGGTTAATTAGTAAGGATATAGAGATATGTGTCGTTTACCAGTAAGATATAGAGATATGTGTCATTTACCAGTAAGATATAGAGATATGTGTCGTTTACCAGTAAGATATAGAGATATGTGTCGTTTACCAGTAAGATAGAGAGATATGTGTCGTTTACCAGTAAGATAGAGAGATATGTGTCGTTTACCAGTAAGATATAGAGATATGTGTCGTTTACCAGTAAGATATAGAGATATGTGTCGTTTACCAGTAAGATTTAGAGATATGTGTCGTTAACCAGTAAGATAGAGAGATATGTGTCGTTTACCAGGTCGATAAGCATGATAAAAAAATTGCCAAAAATGAAATTTAATTTTTAACACAGGCAACCATTTGGAATTTGACATATTGCTTTCTGTTTCAGAACCTTCCTACACGTATAGAACAGATAATACCGGGTACAGACAGACAAACACTCGAGCGTATAGAATAGGTAACTGTAGCAATGTTAATGAACAATATTTATATTATAACATCAGTGCTATTAAACAGTCAAAGCTCTAACCTTAAACAGTTACGTTTTTCATAACATGTGACTGTTATTAAAAAATCAACTAAAACTGGGATAGTAACCAGAAGCAGTTACTAACACAAAATCATTCAAGTTTAGATGCATTCTATCTTCTGTACAGGAATTTTCACTGTATATATATAATTTTCTCCAGGTAGGGTGATTATTCAACTTTACAACCATACAATAAAATTCTATGAAAATCCAATGCGCAAAGCCTCCCTAGTTACCTACTGTTATGCAATAAAATTCATTAAAAATCATTTTGTAGGCACCAACATGACAATTAGTGAACAACAGCTAATTGGATCTTGATGAAGATGTATTTATCCTTAATAATAAGTATTCAGACATAAACAAACACTGCACATTTGGCAACTATTTCGATTTATTAGCAAATGATCTTGGTAACTGATTTAGGTTACAAATGGTTATTAGAGAAAAGTATCTGCTACTCTAAACCAAAGGGAGATAATAATTTGGCATCTTAATAACTTCCAGCAGTTATAAAACTTGTAACTGTTTAAGGTTAGAGCTCTGACTGTTAAAGTTCTAAATTCTAAACTAAAGGGAATAATTGTCAGTACTATTTCGACAAATGTATGATATATTTACCCTTGTCTGTCCGTCACATCCATATGCCTAAGGTAATTTTTTTTGATAAAATCAGGCTTTCTACCGTTCCTACTTTTTCCTACTTTTTCCTACTTTTTCATGAAAACCTCCTACTATTCCTACTTTTTGAGAATTGTTTTTCATGAAAATTAGAAAAATGCCTGTTTTGTTAGTTTATTTGCAGCATAAGAGCAAATGATGTCCAACTGACAGGTTTCTGTTGATGAAATCTGTTCCAAAGATGTCCCTCACTGGATTACATCATTTGTCATAAAGGTTGAGGGACTTTGGTGGCAACATATTTCAACAACAGAAACTTGTCAAGCAAAGAGAAAATACATAGATGTATCAGTGTAAGAAATTGCATTATTAAAGACCAATCAAGGTATGTTTTAGGTTGTACATTCATCTCTGAGCTTATACTGAATGCACACACTAAACTTATATAACCAAGATTTTTTCCTACTTTCCCTACTTTTTTGTCAGAAAACTTCCTACTTTTTCCTACTTTTCTGTCTGGAAACCTACTTTTTTCCTACTTTTTTGTCAGAGGCTGGTAGAAAGCCTGTAAAAGCCTAATTTCTCAGAAACAAAGACCATCCAAACCTTACACATGTTCACACCTACATGACCGGCAATATGTTTCTAACAAAAGCAGGTCAGTATGAAAGGATAAACCTTCTTTTCCCACTTCCATCCATTACTTAGATACCAACAGCTTCAAACGTTATACATTGAATGACCTTGGCCTACTTTGTTTATTTGTTCCATTTCTCTCACAGTAACAACTATACAGTTTTCAAACTTCAAAACACTTACATCATACATACCTACACCTTCCCTGATAATAACGTTCAAATCATAAATAGGTCAGTGTGAATGACCTTGACCTATTTTTTACACTTTGTTACTTTAGTCGATTTCTCACACAGTAACAGCTTTTAATTAAACTTCATAACACTAACATCTACATGACAGCAACATGTTACTAAAGAAATGTTAATATGAAAATGATCTTGAGATACAGACTTGATTTTTTTCAGAGCGCTAAGAGCAGGGCATCTGTATCCCATGACCACATTTTTCGCATCAATATATTTTTGACAGTTAATATATTTAAAAAAATACATTTTGACTACAAAATTAATATCTTGTGTATATCTAGGTGGTAGGTCAGCGCCAGAACAAGACTATGCAGAATATAATAGAAGATATGATGACAGAGGTCAGGCAGGTCAAGGTGACAGAGGTCCCGCAGACAGAGGTCAGGCAACAGGTCAAGGTGGCAGAGGGGACAACTTTGAGGACTACACAGGGGGTTTAAGTGAAGAAGAACAGATTCGTAGGGCCACAGAAGAAAGCAGTAGACAGAATACAGGTATTGTTTCATGTAATTTTAGCTCTACTGGTCAAGGACTTTTAGAGCTTTCAGGGCCTTCCCCGGCCATTTATGGCATAGCGGCACCGCGATACCTTAACTTTTGAAACCGCCATGCCGCTATCCTTAATCTGACCACAATCCTTTAAACCATGCCCCTTAAAAGTGTGTCAAAACATCCATTTCCCAGTGTTAAATAATGACATATCTGACCAAATAACGCCTTGAGGCATAAACTCCTGACAAACACATCCTTAGCTACTGATTGGAGTGTTTTCATAAGGATTAGAGGAGCAGAGGTGTTAATTACCTCCATGATAAGGGTATAATTCAAGAATTCAACCATGCGTACCAGACCTGTCAAAATGTTACTTCATCAAATGTGAAAATAATTTACTTATATTTTTTGTAGCGTTGAATTAACGTGCCTCTATCCATTTTATCGCGATTTTAAATAGATAATGATCATGATGATGAGAAAATAATCTCACTTACGCAAATTTATTCGATAATGACATAAAAGTATAAGAACCTAAATACTCGATTATGATTTAGGTTACTTCCGGTTTTGAATTTGCTTCCGCGTTTCAAACTAAAATGATTAATGATGAATAAAGACAGCAATTTTATAACATTTAAATACATTTATAACCATTTCCTAACAGTTTTTTTCGAAAACGCTAACGACTTCATGCAATAAACATCACTTAGATGTTAAGATATTAGACAGCGTCAACATAAAAAGTTGACGTAAATCCGGATGCTTAACAAAAAAAAAAAGAAAAGAAAAAGTCTCTCTGTGTTTTGAAGTGTTTTTGTTTTTTTAAATGTTATTCACTTAAAAATAACATAACGACTCCTGTTGTAACTTCATTACATATATAATGAAGTGTTTACAAGACAGACAAATCTACAACAGCAAATGAAACAATGTATAAAGTTGAGTGAAAAGTATATCATCTTTTTCAAAAAGTAAAAAAATGGACTTGCTATCTATGGCAGACTGGTTGCAAAATCAACTATGCCATAACAAATTTCTGGGGAACGCCCTGGCTTTGTATTGTATATGTTTTGTTATCATCCAACTGGTTTAAACAAAATTCAACTTTCTTCAAAATTAAAAACAATAACTTTACCATCTTAACAGACAATGTCTAACTGATCAACTTAGGCAAAACAAACATCCACCAATGGTAAAACCATAAAACAACACTTAAAATATTTTTGTTCAATCCTGTATTACAGCAACAATTATTGGTATGGGACTGGCATGTAGTCACAGTCTTCCATTACAATTATAGTATAGAACAATAGAGAGAAGAAGAGATAGTGTTATAGTATATGTATGTACATGTAGTAAAGCAAAGGCCAGAATCGTAATACACACTTGTTTTTCTGGATTTTTTTTATACCTTCGTACTATTCCTTGCGTAAATTTCGCTCAGCAATCGGGTCAGATGTACATTATTCTTCGTTTCTGCAACATTGGCTTTACCTAAATACTACCGACTAAGAAATTCATCAGTTATCAAAATTCACGGATTGAATGAAGGTTTACACAGAACACAGAATGACATTCGCAGATTGAACACGTAGAATGAAGGTTTACACAGAACACAAAATGACATTCGCAGATTGAACATGTCGAATGAAGGTTTACACAGAACACAAAATGACATTCGCAGATTGAACATGTCGAATGAAGGTTTACACAGAACACAAAATGACATTCGCAGATTGAACATGTAGAATGAAGGTTTACACAGAACACAAAATGACATTCGCAGATTGAACATGTTGAATGAAGGTTTACACAGAACACAAAATGACATTCGCAGATTGAACATGTAGAATGAAGGTTTACACAGAATGATTACTGTACATGTTCACACGATAGTTTACTGTTATTTTAACCTTTGTTTCACGATACTACACATTATAAAACCAATGGAAGCGATTCACTACTTTTTTGTGTATTTGTACAGTTGTTGAACATGTTGAATCTCATATATATATCAGATTGCACAGTTGCATTTTATATAACTGATCATGATTTTACCAGAATAGGCTTGACATATAGATGAACATTTAAACATCCCAGGAAAACGAGTGCATATTATGATTCTGGCCTTCCCTTTACTATATATATATATACTATATAACACTATCTCTTCTTCTCTCTGTCCTTCTATACTATGTAAGCTTTGTTCAAAACAAATGCATTTTGATCAGATTTCCACAATGGTTGCCTTTCTTAAAATAATTTCTATAACTTCAAAATCCACGATCATGATGGCCACTAACTTGGCTTTAAGGCTAAAACAACACACCTTGAACCTAAACAGATGTTAAGAGATTATGTAGTATGCAACCTGTAGTAGACCTAAGTGAACAACGGAGACTTTATTGAATAATTTACTATTACTATGGCATTCTGAGTTGTATATTACTGATATACTGTTTTAATTGCAAAAGCAATTAAAACATTACTCCAACCTTTATCTTTTTATTTTTCCCCTCACTGTTATGTTTAATAATATTTTTCCTTGAAATAGGTCCGAATGAAGACGGGTCGAGACTGTACCCCAATCTGGATGAGCTGAGGAGACGTCGGGCAGACAGATATACTTGATAAATGTGATAGGGTGGCATACACAGATAAATGTTTGTGGGGATTGGTGAAAGTGCTGAACTCATTTATAGGTGGTGATAATTTAACTTTGATGGTAAACTGTGCAATAAAAAACATTTTGAACCGTGGCTAGTTACCACAATTGTCTGGTTTTCTGCATCATTTTTGTTACAGAATAAAGCCTGCATTTGCTATCCGGAACATGATCAGAAGATTCTCCTTAGCTATAATCATACATGTATTTGTGTGCATAGCTCCGTGTGGTTCCCGAGCAAGAATAGGCCCATTCTGCATATTTTGTCTAGATGTAAATGGAGAGTGGGCCTGGAATGTTCATTCCTGTTGGCACCATATAATGTTTTTATGTTTGTACACATAAAACCTTATTTCATCTCAACTCAGTTTGAGTGCATTACCCTAAGGTTTATAGTGACCTCTCCCAGTAAGGGTACTATAGAATGTAACCTACAACAGAAGTGATGCATAAAGATACCATAGTGTAAAAATTGACAGTAAAAAGCCAGGAGTTGACGAGGTTTAAATAAAGTGACTGCTGTATGAAAACTAGTTTTGATTGTGATACAGTACAGAGTACTTAATAAACATTAAACATATAACTAAATAGACTTCTACTACATGTAGTAAATAACTATCCTTATGTTTCCTTAACATGTTTGGTAAGCAATCCAGTCTTAAATTGCTTATATTCGGCTGGTTTTAGTGGGTCGACCATAAAAAATTGTTGGTTTGCTGTTTCTCTACCTACCCACAAAAAAAGTCCCTACCCAAAACTTGTTGTAGCAATTCCTTAACATTATTTTTTTGCTGCTATCTTCAGTCTGTTTTTCTTTAATTCCTTAATAAGGTGTTTACTGTCCTTGGCAAAAAACACAACCCCCACCCCCCTCCCCACCTTCATGTACCTACCTAACCATTTATGAAATCCTGGATCAGGAAACAGCAAACAAATATTTTTTTAAGGATGGCCTGGCAACTATATACTATATTTACAATGAATTTGTTTTAAGAGTCAAGTTGTGATTTTTGGCTCGACTTTTCGAAGATTCGATCTATTCTACTCACCCGAGCATGGTTAACCTTTTACGTTAAACTCTCATCTCAGAAACCCCTAAAGAAATTCAATGGAACTATATAGTCACATTCATAAGAGGATCTTCTACAGACAAGTCACATAAATGTGGTATATATGTTAAAAGAAATATTCCCCTTTTTCAACTTGAATTTTTAAATATTCTTTTTTACCTCATATATCCAAATCTCCTCAATCTCATTAAGATCAGACCCTTTGTCACGCTACAATTCTCTACACTACTAAGGCTCTGACAACATTGCATTGGAGGTCACGTCAGATTGACCTTATGATTAGCCAATATAATTTCAGCCTACATGATCACTCGGTATAGACAGCTTCACTGCGCATGTCGCGTTTCAAACACTGTGGAGCAGTCTATGCTCGGTATTGAAAGAGACGTTGTCTGTAACTTTTAGCTTATAAAACACAAAATAATTGTGTTGACAAACATAACACACCAACCATTATTGAATATTTACTGAAAAAGAAAACAAGATTGACGGAATCAATAGCGGTACAAAAAAATGTACTGCTTCGTGGTTTTGAACCCACACTAAAATTACACTCGCGGGTAATAATAATAGAACGTCGCAATAGTCTACTTCGCTATCAACTGAGCTAAGGGGGCCAGACATACAAAACACATGACAGCGTCCATGATTGTCTTCGTATTCTTGATGTAAAACATGCCGTTTAGTGCATTTCTTTGAATTTATCATGCAATCAACAGCAATAACGCTGAGTAGCAGCCTTTATGTTTTATGCGGATTTTGTAGATTCGGTTTATATGCAATGCGCAATTTCATTGGTTGAATTTAGTTGATCTGTACATGAATATGGATTAGATGAAAGGTCGATCTGACGTGACCTCCTAGACAGTGTTGTCAGATCCTATAGCGGAGAGTATCAAAGCGTAATTAGGATATGATTTTAATGTGATTGAAATCTGCTTAAACAATTTCAGTGAAACTTGACACGTGTATTCGCTATCATAAAAGGACTTAATGCAGTCAAGATCCTTAACTCTGTTGTACATTTAAGCATAATTATGCCCCTTTTTGTCTCGCCCACGATCGTGGGTAGCGAGACATAGCAGTCACTTTTCTGGTGGCAGCCACCACATTTTAAATCAACTATATCTCAACAACCACAGCTCGATTTTTTTTTAAAACTTGGTCAGATGCTTTGTTGGATCAATGGACATCACCTAATGCCAAAATTACCAAGGTCAAGGTCATATTTTGTGTTATTTTCCCAAAACATAACCTTGGTTAGGTAAGTTAACCTCAGTTAACTGTATGTGATTGCTTCATTTTCTTTGTTTGATACTTGGTCATATGTATTGTTGGCATTGGTGGACATCATTGAATGACAAAAAATACCAAGGTCAAGGTCATATTTTGTGTTTTTCCTTAAGCATCACTTTGGTTAGGTAACTTAACCTTGAGGTAAGTTAACCTTGGTTAGGTAAGTTAACCTCAGTTAACTTATTCTGATAACTTAATTTCTTTGTTTGATACTTGGACATATGTATTGTTGGCATTGGTGGACATCACTGAGCGACAAAAATTACCAAGGTTAAGGTCATAGTTTGCGTTATTTTCCCCAAACTTAACATTGGTTAGGTAACTTAACCTCAGTTAACTTTATGTGGTTGCCTCACTTTATGTCTTTGATACTTGTTGATACTTGTGTATTGTTGGCATTGGTGGACATCGACGAATGACAAAAAATAATAAAGTCAAGGTCATATTTTGCATTATTTCCCCAAACTTAACCTTGGGTAGAACTTAACCTTTTGTTAGGTAACTTAACCTCAGATAACTTTATTTGATTGCTTCACTTTTTGTCTTGGATACTTGGTCATATGTATTGTTGGCATTGGTGGACATCGCTGAACGACAAAAAATACCAAGGTCAAGGTCATATTTTGCGTTATTTTCCCTAAACATCACTTAGGTAAGTTAACCTCAGTTAACTTTTTCTGATAACTTCATTCCATTTACCTTCACCTACTTTTCATAGTTCGACTTTTTTGTTTTTACATATTCCTACCATTATATCAGCAGACGTGCTATCTCACAACCATCATAGAGCAGACACGAGTTGATGGGATCTCTACACAGTCTGGTGATGGTACCTGGCACACTGTCAGTTTATTGTTTATCAACTGTGTCTCAATGTGTCATTCTTGGTACCATTGCCAACCTCATGGCCATCTTGTTTACTTAGACTTTCATCTTTAAATTTGTTCTTTATTTCTGTGTGTGTTTATGGTTGGCTGTTGTCCTTGAATGCTGCTTTTCCTGTTCGATTTTTATATCTATATTTTCATTCAACTTAGTTAAATTCCAATATATATTTTCATTCAAATTAGTTAAATTCCAATATATATTTTCATTCAACTTAGTTAAATTCCAATAAATTAACAAGGCCTCCAAAGTCGAGCGTGCTGTCGTCCGACAGCTCTTGTATTTAGTAAAGAGACAGACGGTATAACAGCTCCTGCATGAAGACATTAATGTTCACAATTCGTTTCTGATAGTTTTATTTAAAATTAACAGGTCATATGATCATGTGATTTATAAAATTACTATTCTGTATTTTAAAGTCAAGCATTTAAACAAAATTAATCAGATTGTCAGTTTATTGTTTGAAAAGGGGTGTATGATCCATGTACTATCAATGATTACACATTTAATGCTGGTATCAGTCTCCTGCTGAATGGGAATGAAAACTCAAGATCAGTCTAAATAGCTCTTTTGCATAAATTAAAGACAATCGTTTATTTATTCATTTGACAGTATGAAAGAAAACATTCATAGCTTTTATTCATTTGACAGTATTGTGATATGAAAGAAAACATTTGTAGCTTTTGTTCATTTGACAGTATTGTGATATGAAAGAAAACATTCGTAGCTTTTATTCATTTGACAGTAATGTGGTATGAAAGAAATCATTCGTAGCTTTTATTCATTTGACAGTATTGTGATATGAAAGAAAACATTCATAGCTTTTATTCATTTGACAGTATTATGATATGAAAGAAAACATTCACAGCTTTTATTCATTTGACAGTATTGTGATGTGAAAGAAAACACTCCATCAAGCATATTGCAATACATTTATTGGGATAGAAATGAACATTTGTTATTTCCTGGGTTTGGTTTCCATTATTACAATTAAATGTTGTTAATAGCTTTCTTATGAAATTGTTTTAATTTTTTGTGGGGTAATGTTATACTATGAAGGTTTTGAAGAGGGAACTTAATGAAATTTCAAAAGCAGAGCTACATGTTGGTACTCTTGACCATAAGCATAGACGTACATACACTGGATTCGAAACAAATTTCCAATTTATCTGCCGAATAATAATTTACACATGCATACTTGCGCCTATAGGTAAGTTGTTTTTGTGCATGTATGTTGAGCTATGTTACGCACAGCCTTGACGATTTGATCAAATGCAATAAAACATATTATTGTTAATATACTTGTTTGAAACATAAGTAAGACGGGTCATTTAAGAAGATGTGAGATAATTATTTATTCTTTAAAGCAATGTTTAGCTTTAATAAAATCATTTAATATCAAAATACCCTTTCGTTTGATCGTAAGTAGGCAATTTCGAATACAGTGAATATATATGTCCATGCCACATGCAAGATGTTTAGCCTTAATAAAACAAATTTAATAACAAAATAGCCTTTCGTTTGATCATATGTTTTAGGCAGTTACGAATCCAGTGTATATATGTCTATGCCATATGCAAACTGGCTCCTTTTTGTTGAATTCTAAGGTTTTGAATCTCTTATATATCATATTGCACAGCTGCATTTTATATAACTCTTCTTGATATGACAAGTATCTGATTGATAGAGGGATGAACATATAAATATACAACAGATATGTTGTGATTGGTTTGCTTTGATTTTGAATTGTTATTTTATTTGTAATATATTCAACTGATGTTTACATCACAATTTGTTCTAAAATTTATTTGTGGAATTTTCATTTTACCCCATCAGCACAATCAGGTGGTTTTTTCAACTAGGACCAAATGAACCAACGATCAAATTCATAAGCATTTTCTATTTCTATATTTATGGTGGTAGTCAACATATTCCATGAGGTTCTCTTAACAATATTTTTAACAATATTTTACAAATTACTATGAAACAAAAGTAATCAAAATAGAGATCGATTTAAGAATGAAATGATCAAAATAGATCAATCCCCGGCCGGGTCACATCAAATACTGTATTAATAAGTGAATTAGCTCCCTTGCTTGATATTCAGTAGTTGGGACTGGTTGGCCCGGTGTCCGTATAATGTGACTGGTTTGTTTATTATGTGAATGTCTACATGGTATTCTAGTGTGACAGCACTATAAAGTTGAGCACTGAGCTCACTGATACAAGTAGACACAATCGTGATATGACATAAATATTATTAAAGGCGACTATAATAATATACATACATATATAGTTTTGTTCATTTGTACACCGTAAGTCAGGGCTTTATGTTTAATCATCAGCCCAGGTATTGTGCAATCCTCGCCCCCTCCTCATCAGTGACCCACCCACCCATCATCAACCCAATTGTTTGAAATGTTTATTTCAAAATTACATACATTATCACACCTAAAACTCATTGGTGTTAATGGTGGGAGGGTGCATCATCAACTGAATATTTTGTGAGACCCAATTTTATTTAATTTCTTTTTCTTTAAATAGGTTTGTGTGTTACACCAGGGACAGAAGATAGACGTATAATAAACAGGTCCTGGTTACACCGAACATATTGCCAACCCAATTTTTTTTTTTACAATTCAATTCAATTCATATATTTTTTCAATTATTCTGTAAGGGGCGTCCGTGGCCGAGTGGTTCGAGTCTCTGACCTGAAATCAAGTGCCTCTCACCGCTGTAGGTTTATGTGAGGAAGCTATCCAGCAGGCTTGCAGAAAGTCGTTGGTTCTACCCATGTGCCCTCCCGTGCACGACAACTGTCCGGAGAGGCACCTGTGGTCTTCTTTCATCAATAGAAGCTGGACCAGTCGCCATATGACCTTTGCTGTCGGTGCGACTGTAAAATCTTAACTCAACTATTCTGATTCATAAATCATACATTTGCTCATCTCAGTCAAAGCCGTCCACCCTCTAACCATTTTAGCTCTGCTGACCAAAGGCCGATGAGCTTATGGGATGGCGCGTTGTCTGTAGTCATCCACTTCTAGCACCTTCATTTTGCATTTGATCTTTACCGAACTTTGTCATGGTCTTTATATCAATGAAAGCTCTGACAAGTTCGAAAACCAGCTAGATGGGATTAGTAACTCCGAAGTTACTGCCATTGTTTTACTGAAAAAATGCCATAGTCTGCATTAACACTGGCACCTTCATTTTGTATTTTATCTTGCCAAACTTCGTCAATGAGAACTCGGACAGGTCGAAAACCGGCGATGTCGGATTAGTTACACCGTAGTTGTGGCCCTTGACTTATTTAAAATGCTATATTTTGCTTGCTTCGTTAACGGTAGCTCCTTCATTTTTCTTCTGAGCTTGACCAGTCTTTGGCATGATGTTAATGTTATGAAAAGCTTAAAGGATTTCTAAAACTGAAAAATCGGACGACCCTTGAACTATTTTAACAAGATGGACTATTTTAGTCCTGAATCGCTCACCTGATGATCTTCGCAAAGATGAAAATATTGTCAAACAAGCTTAAAATTTCTTAACAAATTAGTTCACTTTGATGGCGCGCCATCGCAAATTCCGCACCCGCCTTCGAGTGTTCAGTCCCAGTAAGTGTATATATGATTATAGGGTGAGGATCTCAATGGTTTTCAAGTAATGACCCAGGGGTTATGTCCCCAGGGATAGGGATGATGGATCCCGGGACCAATGCTGGTTTAATGGCTGTAGCCGTCCGTTCATGCGTAATAAGTTTATATGTTGTGACCCAGAGGTGAGAAAGACGCCAGCGACGATGCTTGTTGGATAGATGTATCCCTCTGTTCATGTCCATTAGGTGTATATATGGTTACAGTGTGGGGATCTCAACGGTTTACGTTTTATGACCCATGCGCTATTGCTAAAGGGGTGGGGACGGACCCCGGGGCCAATGATGGTTAAATGGTTATATCCGTCTGTTCATGCTCAGTAAGTGTGTATATGGTTATTGGATAGGAATATCATTGATTTCCAAGTATTGCTCTAGGGATAATTTCCCCAGGGATGCGGATAGACCACAGGGCCAATGCTGGATGGATGGTTGTATGCGTCAGTGCATGCCCAGTAAATGTATATATTGTTAAAGGGTGGGGATCTCAACGGTTTTCAAGTTATGACCCATGGGCTTTGTCCCCAGGGCTGGGAATGGACCGCGGGGCCGATGCTAATGACTGTTGTATCTGTCTGTTCATGCTCAGTAACAGTTTTAATGTGGTTTCAGAGAAGAAAATCTGCTAAAGGGTGTTCCTATATAAGTATATGTAAAAAATGTGGCCCCTGGGACAGGGCCATATAACTTGATAGAGAACGGCACATGCGAATATTTGACTCTAGCTCATGTAGTTTCAGAGAAAAAGTTTCTTTTTGAAGGTTGTCCTTTATTACTCTATGTAAAACTGGGAACCCTGTGGTGGGGCCAGATTTGAGACCAGGGTCACCATTTGAACAATTTTGGTAGCCGACCATCAGTTTATGCTATATATGTATATGATAGCTCCAGGCCTTGTTTCGGAGATGACGATTTTATAAGATTTTCCTTCATTTTTTAAATATTTTCCTGTATAACCTTATGTAAAACGGTGGACTCCGGATCGGCGCCAGATTAGACCACAGGGTTGTCATTTGAACAAACTCGGAAGAGCACGATAAGCTGATGCTACATGTAATATATACGAGCTATGTGGCTTGTGGTTTCAGAGAAGTATTTTCAAGTTTTTCAAAACATGCAAACTCTCTATACACAAATTTTGGAGCCCTAGGGCACAGCCGTTTTTGACCCCAGCGACTTCATTTGAACAAACTTGACAGTCCAGAAGTAGGCGATGTTTAATGATATTAATAAAGAAAAACTGTCGAAATATGTTCAGTGGTTCTTGAGAAGAAGATTTTTTAAGGTTTCAAACTTTTATGTCAACAGCGGCCATCTTTGATTTGGCATTGACCTTATTTCAACAAATTTGAAAAACATCGACCTATGAATGTGAAGTTTGGTCAACATTGGCAAAAGTTCACGACGACGGACGAAGAGTGATCCCAATAGACCAATAAACATACTAAAATTTGCATCTTTAACGCTCTAGCACCTTCATTTTAATCTGATTTTTACCAAACTCGGCAATATTGTTGATATTAATGAAAGCTCAAACATCAGCCAGATACGATTAGTCATAGTAACACCAGAGTTGTGGTCCTTGATTTATTTTAGCAATGCTATATTTGACCTTGGTAAATCTCTAGCTACTTCAATTTCCATCCAAACTTGGTCAGAGCGTTTATGTCAATGAAAGCTTGTCCAAGTTCGATAACTAGCAACATTTGAGCAGAAACGGCAGAGTTGTGACCCTTGATTGAATAAAAAAGTCTATTTACTATGTTTTACTTTTTTTCATTTAAGCACGATTGATCATTGATCAAAGATCAGCAGAGCTTATGTCGTGGTCCGTCGTCCGTCTGTACACTTTTATTGTGGCGACTACTCCTCTGAAACTACGGTTCGGATTTTCATGAAACTCCAAAGGAATGTTGCTCTTGATGACTTGTTGATCCTAGCAAAAAAATCAGGTTGGCCGGAAATTCAAGATGGCCGCCAGGGCTAAAAATAGATTTTAAAAATGCGATTTTGTTGCGACTACTTCTCAAAACCCGAAAGTGGTATTGATTTGGAACCTTTACCAAAATAACTGGCATGACATGTAATTGATGCTATTCAAAGTTCATTGTGATTGGATTTCAAACATGGCCGCCAGCGGCCATCTTTGCTTACATAGAGTTATACAGGAAAAACTTGTGGCGACTACTCCTCTGAAACTACTAGACGGATTTTCATGAAACTTCACAGGAATGTTGCTCTTGATGTATAGTTGATCCTAACAAACATTCAGGTCAGCCGAAAATTCAAGATGGACGTCACGGATAAAAATAGATTTTAAAAATGCGATTTTGTGGCGACTACTTCTCAAAAACCGTAAGCGATATTGATTTGGAACCTTTGCCAAAATGACTGGCACGATATGTAGTTGATCCTAACCAAAGTTCAATTTGACTGGATGTCAAACAAGGCCGCCAGTGGCCATCTTTGTTTACGTAGAGTTATATAGGAAAAACTTGTGGCGACTAATCCTCTGAAATTAATTGGCGGATTTTCATGGGACTTGACAGAATGTTGCTCTTGATGTCTAGTTGATCCTAGCAACATTTTAGATCGGTAGGAAATTCAAGATGGTCGCCACTGTAAACATTGATTTTAAAAACGCGACTTTGTGGCGACTACTTCTCAATACGCGTAAGTGATATTGAATTGTTACCTTTACCAAAATGACTGGTACGACATGTACATGGTCCTAACCAAGATTCATTTTGATTGGATGTCAAACATGGACGCCAGCTGCCATCTTTATTTACATACATAGAGTTATATAGGAAACCCTTGTGGCGACTACTCCTGTCTTGACAGGAATGATGCTCTTGATGTCTAGTTGATCCTAGCAACATTTGAGGTCGGCCTGAAATTCACTATGACCGTCACGGCTAAACATAGATTTTAAAAATGCGATTTTGTGGAGCCTACTTCTCAAAACCCGTAAGTCATATTGATTTGGAACCTTTAAATGAATGGCATGACATTTAGTTGGTCCTAACCAAAGTTCATTTTGATTGGATTTCAAACATGGCTGCCAGCGGCCATCTTTGTTTACATATATGTAGTTATAAAAGAAAAACTTGTGGCAACTACTCCTCTGAAACTACGTGAACTTGACAGAAATGATGCTCTTGATGTCTAGTTGATCCTAGCAAAAATTCAGGTCGGTAGGAAATTCAAGATGGCTGCCACTGCTAAAAATAGATTTTAAAAATGAGACTGTGGCGACTACTTCTCAAAACAAGTAAGTGCTATTGAACTGGAACCTTTACCAAAATTACTGGTGCGACATGTACTTGGTCCTAACAAGATTAATTTCGATTCCATGTCAAACATGGCTGCCAGTGGCCATTTTTGTTTACATAGAGTTATGTAGGAAAATCTTGTGGCGACTACTCCTCTGAACTACTAGACGGATTTTCATGAAACTTCACAGGAAGGTTGCTCTTGATGTCTAGTTGATCATAGCAACATTTCAGGTAAATTCAAGATGGCCGCAACGGCTAAAGATAGATTTTAAAAATGCGATTTTGTGGTGACTTCTTCTCAAAAAACATAAGTCATATTGAATTGAAACCTTTACTAAAAATGAGTGCCACGACATGTAGTTGGTCCTAACCAAAGTTCATTTTGATTTGGATGTCAAACATGGCCATCGTTGATCCTAGCAAAATATCAGGTCGGACGGAAATTCAAGATGTTTAAAAAATAAATTTGCAGCAAATACTTCTTCACAACTATAAGCGATATTGATATGGGACTTTCTTTAAAATGATCACCATGACATGATGTTGGTCATTGTCGAACATTATTTTGATTCAACATTAAACATGGCTGCCAGTGGCCATCTTTGTTTACATAGAATTATATACTAAAATCTTGTAGCGCCTACTCCTCTGAAACTACATGACTGGTGTTCATGAAACTTCACAGGAATGCTGATCTAGCTATCAAAAACTATCAGTAGAGCTTCTAGGTCATTGGCATCTTGTTCTTCATTACCAGAATGTTTTTCAATAAAACTCTGAATAATTTGCAAACCAGCCATATCTGACACCCATCGTGACCCCCCTCACCTGTTACACAGGACATTATTAGCAAGTAGAGCGTAAATATATTATAAACCCACTCATTTGTGCCTACTGTTTCGCTTTTTTTAAATTATTTATACTGTTTATGGTTACACGGGGAATACCCTTTCCCATGGCAATCATACACTCCTCACCATCTCCCCCTTATTTCTTTTCTCAAAATGACTTGTTTCTGATTTGTTAATAATTTCCATGGATGTACCTCTTTAAAGATGGCTTGTTTGAGAAGATATACTCATTTTCGGATGGCATTTCAGGCTGGTAATGTGTTGTATTCTGACAAAGTCTCTTGTCTTAATCTATGCAAGCAGTTTTAAAGTAAAAAACGATACTCGATTAATGATTCATCGTGCACATTTTAATGCATGATACATACTTCAAGATTGCCATGTGCTCCTTCAAATACAATCGTGGCTTTGTCCACCGCCATATGCATGCCATCTTCGGGATTGTTAAAATTATGTACTATTGATTTTATGAATATTTAGTTCTGCTCAACCCAGGCCTAGAATACGTGAGCGGTAGCTATCATATTTCACTACCGTTCATGAACAGTCTTTTCAAGGGAAAACTGGTTTGTTTAAGTAATAACAAATAAGCATATTAAAACGCATTTTGGATATATAAAACACATTTTATTTCGTTATATATAAAGCCTCTAGTCCATATTAAAAAGTTAAAATATGTGAAACGAAGGGATTTCAAGTAAACACTACATGCTCAAAATGATTTAAGGGCCTATTTCCCAACTCTAAAAGATCATTGAAAAAACATAGAAGGCTTTCTTATTTGCTGATTTACTGCTTATATGCTACATGACCGATTAGCACAGACATATAAATTGAGGCCCGAGTAAAGACTTCTCTTTAAAAAGCATTGGTATTTTGAACAGTATCTTTTTTTTTTAAATAGGGTATAGCAGTTTTTAATACTTCAAACTTTACTTTTATGAAGAAAAAAGAAGCAAATTAACAAGTTAGCTGTACTAAATGCAAAACTGTGTTGATAATTCATTGTTTTTAGAAGGAAAACACACAAACAAATTAATTAATGAAACACCTGCTTTTATGTTTTAATATGTTGGTTTCATACAAAACTGTATTGGGAGGGCCTCATCAACTGAGACAAAACTGAATGCCACCATTATCTCATATAATTGTATGTGTAACAGTGATTTACAATTACCTATACAAATTCTCTCCCCAACCACCCCGGCCCACGCACCTCCCTCCCACGCACCTCCCTAATAGGGTGGAAATAGGTCCTTAATAAAGAGATTGTTACAATTATATCTTTACCTGTTACTCTACATGTTAGTAATTATGCATGAAATACATATAAGTGACATGGATCTATAGCGATACAAATATTACATGGAAAACTGCAAGAATCTAATTATAAGATAGGAAAATAATGTATTCAATACAGATGTATATTGTTTTATACAAAAGGAAAACAGAAAATAATTCTATTTTTTCTCAGTTTGAGGCAATTTTTAATTTGAAAAATAGGTTTTTCTTTGCTTTAGCATACATCTGCAGTGTAAAAGACAGATGATACAGAAAATCCCATGTTGATATGAGGTTTCATTCAAATTTCAGAATTATTTGACCGAAGCACCACATATTCAGCTAGATAGTGTATGAATTTTGTATTTTCCATAGGGTTCACAAAACATGAAAAAAACAAAACCTGGCTAACTTATGTATTTTACCGTTTTAAATTACTGGTCTTGGCTATACTGAAGATATTAAACCAACAACAATGTCTGCTGCCCTGCTTTGAAGCTCAGATGTTTTTACAGGCATGATATAACGATGCGTATTAAAACATTGTTATAACACTATTTTGCTTATTTACATACATGTTATTACATCGGTTTTCATACCTATTAACAGATATATTATAACACTGGTTTGAATACCATTTACAGGCATGGTATAGCACCGGGTTGCATACCTTTTTACAGGCATGATATAACAATGCATATTGAAACACTGTTATTACACTGGTTTACATATCTATTAACAGGTATATTATAACATGGTTTGAATACCTTTTACAGGCATGATATAACACCGGTCTGCATACCTTTTTACAGGCATGGTATAATGATGCGTATTAAAACAGTGTTACAACACTGGTTTGCATACCTATTTACATACATGTTACTACACCGGTTTTCAAACCTTTTTACAGGCATGACATAACACCGGTTTGCATACCTTTTTACATACATGTTATTACACCGGTTTGCATACCTTTTTACAGGCATGATATAACACCGGTTTGCATACCTTTTTACATACATGTTATTACACCGGTTTGCATACCTTTTTACAGGCATGATATAACACCGGGTTGCATACCTTTTTACAGGCATGATATAACGATGCGTATTCAAACACTGTTATTACACTGGTTTACATATCTATTAACAGGTATATTATAACATGGTTTTCATACCTTTTTACAGGCATGATATAACACCGGTTTTCATACCTTTTTACATACATGTTATTACACCGGTTTGCATATCTATTTACAGGCATGATATAACACCGGCTTGCATACCTTTTTACAAGCATGATATAGTGATGCGTATTAAAACAGTGTTTCAACACTGGTTTGCGTACCTGTTTATATACATGTTATTACACCGGTTTTCATAACTTTTTGCAGACATGATATAACACCGGTTTGCATATCTTTTTACATACAAGTTATTACTCCGGTTTGCATACCTTTTTACAGGCATGATATAACACCGGGCTGCATACCTTTTACAGGCATGATATAACGATGCGTATTCACACACTGTTACAACACTGGTTTACATATCTATTAACAGGTATATTATATATTATAACATGGGTTGCATACCTTTTTACGGGCATGATATAACAATGCGTATTAAAACAGTGTTATTACACTGGTTTGCATGTCTATTAACAGGTGTATTATAACATAGTTTGCATACCATTTACAGACATGGTATAACACTGTTTTGCATATCTATTTATAGGATACATATTTGCCGGCATGTTATTACACTGGTTTATATCCATATTTACAGGATTGTTATAAAATTGTTATGTATACATATTTACAGGCAAGTTATAGCATTGTTTTGTATATCTATTTACAGGCATGTTATAACAGTGTTATGTATACATATTTACAGACATGTTATAGCATTGTTATGTATACATATTTACAGGCATGTTATAGCATTGTTATGTATACATATTTACAGGCATGTTATAACATTGTTATGTATACATATTTACAGGCATGTTATAGCATTGCTATGTATACATATTTACAGGCATGTTATAGCATTGTTATGTATACATATTTACAGGCATGTTATAACAGTGTTTTGTATACATATTTACAGGCATGTTATAACATTGGTTTGTATGCATATTTGCCGGCATTTTATTACACTGGTTTGTATCCATATTTACAGGATTGTTATAACAGTGTTATGTATACATATTTACAGGCATGTTATAGCATTGTTTTGTATACATATTTACAGGCATGTTATAACATTGTTTTGTATACATATTTACAGGCATGTTATAACATTGGTTTGTATACATATTTGCCGGCATGTTATTACACTGGTTTGTATCCATATTTACAGGATTGTTATAACAGTGTTATGTATACATATTTATAGGCATGTTATAGCATTGTTATGTATACATATTTACAGGCATGTTATAACATTTTTTTGTATACATATTTACAGGCATGTTATAATATTGGTTTGTATACATATTTGCCGGCATGTTATTACACTGGTTTGTATCCATATTTACAGGATTGTTATAACAGTGTTATGTTTACATATTTCCAGGCATGTTATAGCATTGTTTTGTATATCTATTTACAGGCATGTTATAACAGTGTTATGTATACATATTTACAGGCATGTTATAGCATTGTTATGTATACATATTTACAGGCATGTTATAACATTGTTATGTATACATATTTACAGGCATGTTATAGCATTGTTATGTATACATATTTACAGGCATGTTATAGCATTGTTATGTATACATATTAACAGGCATGTTATAACATTGTTTTGTATACATATACACAGGCTTGTTATAATATTGGTTTGTATACATATTTGCCGGCATGTTATTACACTGGTTTGTATCCATATTTACAGGATTGTTATAACAGTGTTATGTATACATATTTCCAGGCATGTTATAGCATTGTTTTGTATATCTTTTTACAGGCATGTTATAACAGTGTTATGTATACATATTTACAGGCATGTTATAGCATTGTTATGTATACATATTTACAGGCATGTTATAGCATTGTTATGTATACATATTTACAGGCATGTTATAACATTGGTTTGTATACATATTTACAGGCATGTTATAACATTGTCAGGCATATGTATTTACAGGCATGTTATAATATTGGTTTGTATACGTATTTACATGCATGTTATAACATTGGTTTGTATACATATTTACAGGCATGTTATAACATTGTTTTGTATACGTATTTACATGCATGTTATATCATTGGTTTGTATACATATTTACAGGCATGTTATAACATTGTTTTGTATACGTATTTACATGCATGTTATATCATTGGTTTGTATACATATTTACAGACATGTTATAACATTGTTTTGTATACGTATTTACATGCATGTTATAAAACTGGTTTGTATACATATTTACAGGCATGTTATTACACTAGTTTGTATACATATTTACAGGCATGTTATATCACTGGGTTGTATACTTATTTACAGGATTGTTATAACCTTGTTATATCGTTGTTTTTCATACTTGTTTACAGGCACGTTATAACACTGTTCGCATTCATATTTACATGCTATTATTGGCATGCTATAACGCTGTTATGCCTACCTATTTACATGTATGTTATACAACTGTTTTGCCTATCTACTGACAGGTGTGTTAAAACGCTGTTTTGCATATCTATTAACAGGCTATACCATTTTGTCTGTTTGGCATGCATGTTATAACATTGTTTTCCATGCTAGTTGCTGCCATGTCATGATATTGGCTTGCACACCTATTAACAGGAGTGTTATAACATTGTTATAGCGTTGTTTTGTAAACATATTAACAACCGTGTTAAAACAATGTTTGCGAACATATTTATAGATATGTTTCGACACTATTTACATATCTATTTACAGTCACGTTATAATACTATTTTCATATTTATTTACATATATGTTATGACACTGTTTTGCATACCTATTAACAGACATGTTATGATACTGTTTTGCATATTTATTAACAGGCATGTTATGACATTAATTTGAACACCTAATTACAGGCATCTTTAAACACCGTTTTGCATACCTATTAACAAGTATGTTATTACACTGTTTTGCATACCTATTTATAGGCATATTATAAGATGCTTATAACACTGTTTTTCATATCTATTAACCTGAATGTCACTGTTTTGCACACCCTTTTACAGGCATATTAAAACACTGTTAACTTTCTATTGGGATGTTTCTCTTGTTTGATTAGTAGAAAATATGGGAGCAAACAAGTTATTGGTATCATTTCTCTATTAAACGATTAATGAACATCCCACCACCCTACCTAAAATAATAATTAAAATAAATAAACTATATCGTCTATATCACTGGAATACTATAAATGTAATTAGTTTCTGCTTTTAAGAAAAGAAATCAATAATGCCATTAATGAATTATTTTTTCTCAGAACCGTTCCAAGTTCTATGCCAAACCAAACTTCACTCTTCCCACATTGTCATCCCAATTAAACGGGGAGAGTAAGTAGGTAATCCCAACTATGCTATACCCTCTAACAAACTAGGCTGCATTAATAAGTGATTTATGAAACCACACATATTATCACGTATATATGAATATAAAAAGGCAAATGCATAGTTCTAAATCCACAAAATAAGTACTCATTCACAAGGCAGCATCCAGAGTAACAAACGAATAACCCATTTAGGCACGATATAACAATATTAAAGACACATTAGTTTCCAACCCACTTTTTTAAAACGATTTTGGCCTTAGTTTGCAATTACTCGAACAGTAGGTACTATCAGTGTGTGTTAGCTTCAAGGACATTGACAAGGTTGTTTCTATTGGTTTGTATTTACTTAAAGTCAAGGAGAAAATTTCCCACATAGTTGACAAGTTGAGGAAGTTCCCAGTACAGTGCCATTAGTTCATATTAACAAGTCAAAGAGACAATTCTCCATATTGTTGCCATTAGTTTGTATTACTCCAAGTCAAGATACAGTTCTCCATATTGTTGCCATTAGTTTGTATTACTCTAAGTCAAGATACAGTTCTCCATATTGTTGCCATTAGTTTGTATTACTACAAGTCAAGATACAGTTCTCCATATTGTTGCCATCAGTTTGTATTACTCCAAGTCAAGATACAGTTCTCCATATTGTTGCCATTAGTTTGTATTACTCTAAGTCAAGATACAGTTCTCCATATTGTTGCCATTAGTTTGTATTAGTCTAAGTCAAGATACAGTTCTCCATATTGTTGCCATTAGTTTGTATTACTCCAAGTCAAGATACAGTTCTCCATATTGTTGCCATTAGTTTGTATTACTCTAAGTCAAGGTACAGTTCTCCATATTGTTGCCATTAGTTTGTATTACTCTAAGATACAGTTCTCCATATTGTTGCCATTAGTTTGTATTACTCTAAGTCAAGATACAGTTCTCCATATTGTTGCCATTAGTTTGTATTACTCTAAGTCAAGATACAGTTCTCCATATTGTTGCTATTAGTTTACATTACTCCAAGGAGACAATTCTCTATGTTGTGGCTATTAGCTTGTATTACTCCAAGTCGAGAAGAAAATTCTCCATATTGTTGGCCTCTTCTGAATAGGCAGCGAATTTTGCCCCATCCATTTCCGCTGCCACGGTATTGCCGTCTGTTAAGCGATGTTGGGAACCGCCGATATCCACCCTGCACTCTGGACATTTACCCGTTTCCGTGGCACCGCCACACTCGCCAATTGCATACACGTGATCTACAAGTAAGATTCCATATTGTTAACAAAAATCCAAAAGTCAACAACCTTAAAAAAGCAGTGCAACTTTTACTTCTGAGCAGTAAGTATGTAGGAAAATACAGTTTTAACAGAATATAAACCGTGTAGCATGAACACAATTTGATATGGTTGAACTCCTCGATGAACTTGGCTATGCGGTTAATACGTTTCAACACATATTAAACTACTGGAGCAAATTAACAACGCAAAGTTTTACAAAAATTAAGTTTTTAACAAATGAATAAAAAAATAAGAGAGATTAGTAGGAAACTACCAAAATCCTGTAGCAGTCTTGGTTTTACTGAGTGTTTATTCTTCGTTAACCTGAACATTATTATAAGCAATATAATGAGTGCCATTACATTTGTAATAGACACATTTTTACACGTTTACTTACTATTTGGACATTTGAACCAGTGTCCTTTTGATAATCCGATGGCTTTGACGATCATTACTCTTTCATCTTCAGAAACACCCAGTATATTCGCCAGCTTCCGCAGCTTCGCAAGTTCCACATTGATTGCCTTTTCTTTCTCCTCGGTAAGAGTTTCATTGGAGGTTATCATGATTTCCACCCTGTCTACGTCTTCTACTGCACTATCCATCTTTCCAAGATCTGTTATGGCATCTGTAATCTGTTTAAGCTTCAAGTGTAACCTTCCTCTAATGATTTCACGATTAATATCCGTGATTTCCTGTTCTGTGAGCATCGACTCACTTTCTTTTATCCTATATAACAAGTGCTTTAGGAAATCACACGCGCTTCTTTCTTTCAACGAGGGATCTGTATGACGAGCACGTGTACGAAGATATTTCCAGCTTGCCAGCAGGTCCATCACCGCACATGAAAGTCTATATTGATTGGATAGTGTTACTAATCGTTGTTCCGAAAGCAGACTTCCTTCTTTAATACTCAGATATCTGCTGCGATATAGTGCCAAAAGAGACAAATATTTAAGCTCTGTCCTAAAGAATGTTTCATCTAAAGTTTTGATCAGTTCAGCAATTCTGTGATCATCTCCTTTAACTGTTTTCTTTACTATTTCAATATCTCCTAATGCTTTGTTAATCGTATTTCCATAGCGGTAGCTTTTTCGTATTGGGGTTCTGCATATCGGACAGCTTTTCAGTTGAATTGTATCATCTTCTCCTAGCTCCATATACTTGTCTAGTGATGTGTACTCGACAATGTGCTTACACTCTTGTAAAAGCACAAAACGCGCCCCAGGCTCATCTTCTTTGCCAAACATAATAGTTGTCACCTTCTCCTGGTCGCACTTTCTACAGTCATCTGGACACGGCTCTCCGCATAAGCCGATACATGGGTGTTTACACGGAAGCATCTTTTTGCATGGTTTGTTGCAAGCTTGCCGGTCACATGGCTCGCTACAAAGTTTGGAGCATTTGTAATGGGTACATCTCCAGTTGCATGGCTCCATACATGGAACGCAAGGTTCTCCACAATACTTTATGCATCTGCTATGAGGACATCTGTTCATGCATATATTTTCACATGGTGGACAGTTGTTGCACTTCGCTTTACACTCATGACCACAAATCAGTATACGTTTACACTTGTTTGTGCACTGCTGGTGTATTCTTCCATTATAACATTTCCCACATGTTCCTTCACATACATGTTCGCATGCAAGAACAGCTCCACACGGATTCGGGCATTGTACTGTCTCAGTTTCATTGCATTTTACCAACGCGCTATGCCCACAAGACCAAGCCTTTTCAACCTCAAACACGCATTTGAATCCTTCTGGATTTACCGAGCACGGGATATTTTGGAGGTGGCCGCATTTTGGTACTTTTTTCAAGATAAGTACAGTGCACTGGTCACAATCTTGAAAACACTCTTTAGGGCATCGATGCTGCATCTCACACATAATCTTTCCGCATGGTTTCCTACATCTAATCGCTTTGTGATCTACGTTTTTTACGTGACAAAACATCTCACACACATGACCGCACTGTAAACGCACATCGCATGTTTTCGAGCATCCGCCTTCTGGAGCTTTGCTAAAGTCGTTAGCCGTTCTAGCAATAAGTGCATCGTCATCTGGATGGTTTTGACAATACAACTTCAATCCATCACCTATTAATTTGTGTATCTTCAAATCCATGACTATATCTTTCCAGAGGTCGGATTTTGACGCAAAGAGTTCAAAATTTCCAATTACGTAAAATCCAATTTTTGCTCTAGACAAGGCTACACACACACGGTTGTTTTTCTTCAAAAACCCAATATGACCATCAGCGTTACTTCTTACCAGAGAAAGTATGATAATGTCGTTTTCCTCACCTTGAAAGTTATCGACAATTGTGATCGTTACCCCTCTGTACCTTTCTTCAGGCATGAGTCGTTTTAGGCAAAACAGTTGACCTGAGTATGGCGTAAGAATAGTAATTTGTTGTGGTTTATAACCTTGCAGCAGGAGATACCAGCATAACCTCGCTGCATACTCTGCCTCGTGCTGGTTTGAATGACTTTTTAAATCGTCATCTTGCGACTCGTCATGGTTGTGGCTGACAAAGAACATGTTTGTGGAAACGCCTTTTACGTTTTCATACTTTTCGACATCTGCGTGATCTCGAAGATTATTGTAAATATGGCGCAAAGGCCCAGCTATTTGTGGTCGCATTCGGTGTTGTAACTCCAAACAGTCAAATTTCATCGCATTTTTGATCATTCGCTCGAACAGTGATACATTGAGGTTGTATTTTATCGCAAGATTGTAAACAGTTGTGCTAGGTTGCAGTTGCTTGTGATCGCCAATCAAAATTAAATGTTCACAGCCTTTGCTTAGTGTTGTAATGATATGAGCTTCAAGTACTTCTGCCGCCTCTTCCACAATAATAATTCTAGGACGAATCTCCTGTAAAACGGCTTGATACCGTGCTGCCCCTGTTGTGGTCATACCAATGACAGTTGAACGCCGCATTATTTCTTTGTCTTCTTGCATCAGTGTTTCTTTATAACTCCCGGCCGCTGCCGCAAACGCTCCTTCCAAACTGTCGATGATTTTCTGTCTGTCATTGCAAACTCGTTGTATCCACAATCTGTATAAACGCCATCTATCAGCCAAATTTAGTCGCCAAATGTCTTCTATCATCCCAGCTTCATCTTCACCCATGATATCTGGATAGGCTATTTGATTCTCTATATTTCTTTTTATCTTTTTTTTTCGCTTCCCTTGTGTCTTCCATTCCCCGTGCCTAACATCCCATGGATTTTCATCCAAATCTTTAAGCTGTAGCGCAACAGATGCTTGGCGGATATTTGTATATTCCATTTGTTCCTCTTTTTGTTTTTTAGTGTTGTTAGCATCGAACTTGCCAATTGTCTCATTGTCCTCGTCAATACGCCTTTCGTTCTGAATCTTATCAGAGACATCCTCGACATTGATGAAAGCTTCCTCGTCCTCAGCATTATACGTGTCATGCCTGACGTCATTTTCACCTAACTGTTGATTGCTATGTTCAAAAGGTAGAGACATGTTTCCTAAACTGAGCCACTCTACCAACACAGAGAACCGCTGCCCGTAATATTCCCACTCAACAGCACGCATTTCAAAAAGTTGTTCAAACCCTTCAATAAGGTTGATGTATAAACGCAGCCCTATGTACTGTTTGAGAAAGTCTTCATGCAAAACATCCGTCTTATATACTTCAATCTCTTTTGAATTTGCGTTGATCATTTTTGATAGATCTTCCATTGTGTTTTTCGTGGCTAGTTTTGCTTTGTGCAGAGCAATAGGTGTAGATCTGGAGCGCCGTAGTTCTTGACGAAAGCCGCTTAGATTTCGTGATTGCAATATTTTGCTGTTGCTTCTTCCACCAACTCTTAGTACGTCTCCGTCGAAGAAATTAACAACGCCTTCCAAAAATTGATCTAAAGCGTGATTTGTATAGCACACTATCAACATTGGTCTGATATCTACGTCTCCGGTTTCGTCATATTTGTACCATATCTGCTTATTATGAAGTAAAACCTTGACGATTTGCATACCGATATGCGTTTTTCCGGTACCAGGGGGACCCTGTATGATCGCAAATTCCTTTGTTAGAGCTGTTTGGAGAGCTCGAAATTGCGACTCGTCCAGATGTAACATTTCAGACGTTGGCCACGATGCTGGATCTAGAACTGCTATATTACTAGCGATTTCGGACTCAACACTAAACGAGTGAGTTGTCCGACCTTCCTCTGTATGGCCCATTTTTTGAAGACGGGTTTCAGCATGCAGAATGTAATTCCTGTCAATAAGCGGTCTAAGATCGTATTCACTCTCAGTTGTAAGATATGCAGGAGTGGCGACCTCATTTTCGCATTTAACTATGTATTTTTCAAACGGAAAATCTCCTGGACGAATTCGTTGCAAACCCGCCAAGACGTGGCGATACGATTCAAAGTATGCGGTCGTCTCTACCATCGTGTACGTCCCACCCAACAGTGTCTTTACCGTTTCCCGGTCGTGTTCAAAGGAAACACGAAAGAAACCTCTCTCCAATGCGCGTACTTCTCGCGCTGTAACAGAAGCAAAGAAGAATGTATTGAAATGGTCAGACGACAAACATACAAGTGAACCAAAAATAAGCCTTTTGCTTGACTGCCAGTTAATCCTTTTCAAGCGATTGGTAACGTTGAACTGTAATATGTAACTTAACCCGTTTCCGTCACAGACGGGAGCGATTATTCTGACGTTGTCGTAGATTCTAACATCTTTAAATTTCTTTGTACTTGTACTCACGTCTTTTACTGCGTGAACGTAATCGTGCACCCCTTCTCTAAGTGGACCAATAAAATCTTCACGCAACAGTCGAAACTGTACATCGAGATAATGGTCTAGGTCATTGTAGCCACCCTTCGCTTTGTTTGCTCTAAGGAAAGGCTTCTCATCGCTTTGAATATCGCTCTTTTGTGGAAATATTTGGATATCCCTGAACTCATCTGGCGGTAGTTCTTTATCTTTATGCGTCTGAAATTCACTCTTCAATGTTCTCTTGTCTTCCAACTGTTCTTTGTGCTTCGTTAGTTCTCTATACATTGTGAGAATGTCTTCGTCCACCAAGTCCGAAGATAGTCGCAATAAATCAATAAGCTTTCCTAATGCTGCATGCGTGCGCGACCACGTTCCTATGGAAGATGGGTTCTTTAATGCTAACTCCCAAAGTATTGTTAGAATATCTTTCATTAATTGTTTCAAATCGCCTTCTTTATCACCTGAAAAGTTTGATTGTAAGTCAAACAAGTGGAGTGTGACTGTATCAAAGAAACGCGTTTCGGTGACAATCTGCACAAGTTGTATGATTGCGTTCGATAGGGAATTGCAAGAGAAGGCCTTGGCCAGTACGTTTAGTACCAACATCAGTACCTCCGGCGTTGAACCGTCCCGTAAACCTTCTATACATTCTTTAAACTTAGTATTTGGATTTGCAAGCGTCATTACAATGTTACTTGATTCTTGTTCTTGTAACTTTGCTAGCAATCGGGAATCAACGTGGAGTGACCCATCTCTGTTTGCAGTACTACCACCTCGACCAAACCCAGTGCCTCGCCCACGTCCACTGCCTCGGCTACGATCAGTGCCTCGATACTGCTCGGTACTTCTACCACGTCCAAAAGCTTGGCCATAATCTCGTCTACTCATCTTGCAGGAAATGCTGATTTGAACAATCTCTATTGGTTGCTTTTCTGTAAACACTGAAAGTAAAATGAAACATCGCTTTACAGGTAATAATGTTAATAAAGTTATTTTCTTTCTTTTTACAACTAATTAGGACCCGACTAATGTATTGATAGATATTTAGATGATTTCGATTTTGCGTTGTAAATCTTCGCCTCTCACCGCTGCTAGGTTTGAATCCCACTGGGAGCTCGACTTGTAAGTGAGGAAGTGTCGATACTTACGAATGGACGGAGGTGTACAGTATTGGTTCTACACAGGAAAAGTGGGTGGTCTGCCTCTATCACAAAAAATCGACGGTCATATATAACCTTGCATGTGTTGAAAATGACGTAAACCACCATACAAACAAAGAAATTATTATTATTATTATTATTATTGTAAGTGTTATTATTATTTATTATTATTATTATTTGTATTATTATTATAATTATTATTATTATTATTATTATTGTTATTATTATTATTATTATTGTAAGTGTATTATTATTTTTTATTATTATTATTTGTATTATTATTATAATTATAATTATTATTATTATTACTAATATTATACTTACGGTGATGGTCAGTATACTGCCATTTGATTTACCACAACTGTTATACAGAGCCAGTGCCAGTCTCTCCTTAAAAGGAACCTGTATTAAATATGGTATTCAGATTGTTTAATTAAGGACTATCGGTCCGTCATCTTTAAAAACAAACAAACTGGGATATAATCAAGTAAAACGTTCAACCAAATGCTCAGTTTAGGCAGAAGCAATGTCATCTATATAGTACATGACAGTAATTCAACACTCTTGATGAGAACATAATAACAGAAGGAATATTTATACGGCATAAATTGTGCCCTTTATATCTGAAACGTTTGGACATATTTTATATTACTCAGAGTTGTTTTGTTTTTAAAGTGAAATAAATTGGTCCATGGAATGGTTCATTTATCCATCTAGAACGAGACGAGACATCATTTCTAAATAAAACAATCCATGTTATCACATTAGCCACATTTCAAAGTACAACATTATAAAAAACAACCAGATATCATTCAATGACATGTTGTTTCAAAATAATCCCATTGCTATAGTATGGTGACATCGGCGGACTTTCTCTGTCAAAATAGTATAACTGGCAACCATATTTGTGGATGTGTTAAACAAGAATAGAGTGATTAATGTGCATAGAAACATTCTAAAACAAAACAAACTGATCAATAGAAATGTCTATATTAAAAAACAAATGGTTCAAACCAAAGAACAATTTATAAATCCGATCAAATTAACTGTTCATCCGAATGTACTATATTATGTTTCATTTTACTGTTCAAGTGCACGCTTTTCACGTGTATCAGGCACATGATACATATAGAAAAACTTAATCTTTTTTGAAAATGATGTACTAATGTCATGTGGCACGGTCTAGACCCCAGAGTCGATGCTAGTTGATTTCATGCCCAGTAAGTGTATATATGGTTATATGGTAGGGATCTCAACGGTTTCCGAGGTATGACTCGTGGCTAAGTCCCTGTGTTCGAGGATAGACCTCAGGGCCAATGCTGGTTGGATGGTTGTTTCCGTCTATTTATGCCAAATAAGTGTACGTATGGTTATAGGGAGGTGCTCTCAACGGTTTCCAAGCTATTACTCAGGAACAAAGTCCCCATGGTTGGTGATGGACTCCGGGGATTATGATGTGTGGATGTTTGCATACGACTTCTCATGCCCATTAAGTGAATATGTGGTTATCGGGTGGGGATTTGGGATTTCAACAGTTTCCAAGTTATGGCCCAGGGAGTGTCATTACTTGGTCCGAGTTATAACTTTCATACCCTATCCAACCTCTTCTCCAACAAGCGAAAACGGGGTTGATTGGGGTATGAAATCAAACCTTAATTTCGGCTTAAAAAGTCTGCATATTGTACAATTAAAACATTTCATACATAATTTTAAACAAGTTATCGCATTTTTTTCAGTAAAAACAAATGTTTTAAACATGTTTTATTATCGAAATATCCGTTATAAAATCATGCTAAATTAAACTTTCCCATCACTTAATGGAATTAGGTGGGACCCCTGTAAATAGACCCCAAGAGACGATGCTGGTTCGATGTTTGTATCCGTCTTTTTCTGCTCATTAAGTGTATATATGGTTATAAGGTAGGGATCTCAATTGTTTGCAAGTTATTACCCAGGGACTATGTTCCCAGGATAAAGGACGGACCCCGGGGACGCTGCTAGTCGTATGAGTGTATCCGTATGTTCATGTTCAGTAAGTGTATAACTGTGGTTTCAGAGAAAAAACAACAATTTAAGTTGTTTTTTCTATATAAGTCAATATAAAACATGAGACCCCTGTGGTGGTGCCATATTTGATCCCATGGTCTCGATTTAACTTGATAGAGAACCATAAGCTTATTGTACATGCACAATATGAGAGTTCCGTGCCTTGTTGTTTCAGAGAAGTTTTAAGATTTTCCCCAAAATAACAGTTTGTAAAACATGTGAACCCTGGGGCGAGGCTAAATTTGACCCCGGGGTCACCATTCGAACAAACTTGGTAATATACCATAAGGTAATGCTATATGCAATATATGAGAGCTTGGTAGAGGACCATAGGCTAATGCTATATGCATACTATTAGACCTTTAGCTTTGGTAGTTTCAAAGAAAGATGTTCCTATATAACTCTGTGTAAAACTGCGACCCCAGGGTGGGGCCAAATTTAGCCCTAGGATCATCATTAAAACAAACTCGTTAGAGGACCATAGGCTTATGCTACTTGCAAAATATTATACTTCTAGCTCTTGAAGTTTCAGGAACGATTTTTAAAAACAAGTATGTCCCTATATAACTCTGTTTAAAACTGTTTAAAACTGCCCGGGGCGGGGCCATATTTGACACCACGGTCAGCATTTGAACAAACTTGGTAGAGGACCATAAGCTGATGCTACATGTAATACATGTAACATAGTTACCTTATTTGGGGTTAATTATAATCGTTGACTAACAGTTAATTGGAAAGGTAAAATGATACACTGAATTCCAACAACAAGCAGCTTTAATAAATAACTATTCGTGTCTCTTCAAATGCACTGAACAATGACTAACATTGACATTGTAGCACATTTTCTTATGAAGACGAGACTTCGCACTGATTTTTAGTAAATTAAATGAAAATGTTGCAATTATCTGACATAAAATGAACAATAGTTTCATAGTCATAAATGTATTTGGCGTGAGGAATTAAACATACTTCTTTTATAAGTAACATAATTGGCAATTGGTACAAACAATAATGCACGTGTTCGTGTTAGATAGAACTCAGAAATGTCACGGGTTCTTGAATAAATACTGTTGCAGAGACCAGAGTAGGAGGAGAGAGTTTCGGCCATAGCCTGGGAGTGAGCTCCACGGGCTATTCTTTATGTCAGCCATGTTGTAAATACGCTTATTAAAACTGTTATTAAATGGAAAGAATCGTTAATATTTAAAGTACACAACGCGAAGTTAAAAACGCCATAACGATACATACATGAGAGCTCTTTGCCATTTCGTTTAAAAAAAGGAGAAGATTTTTCTCTATATATATCTATACAAAATATGCAGAATCTCTATATACCCGGCGATCAGTCATTTTACTTCATTTGAACCAGTTTGATAGTCCAGGGGTTGGAGACAATTAATAAAAACTGTCGAAATCTTTTCAGTGGTTCTTGAGAAGAAGATGGTTAAGCCTTTTATTGCAACGGAGGCCTGAACTTTTATTGCAACGGAGGCCAACTTGGATATGTCGTTGACATGATTATACAAATTTGAAAACCATTGACCTAAGGATCATCTATGTGAAGTTAAGTCAAAATTGATTGAGCGGTTTCTGAAAAGAAGTTGTTTAAGCAAAGGTTAACGACGGACGCATTCTGCTCATATGAGCTAAAAGTAAAGCAAACCAGGTTTTAAAACAAAAATATAGATCAATAACAGTTTCGAAAGATCCTATTTTAAGAACAACAATTACACACAGATTCAATCTCATAAAGTATATACATACACACTATTAATATATAATAACAATTTCAAATCATTATGACGTGGCTCCCCCGATGGTGTTTGACCAATGTATGCCTTTATTTTGATCACGTGCAGCAGCTTTGTCGTGCCGTGTGCAATATTGCTTTACAAAAAGAAGGAAAACTAGTCATTGCTATCTTACCAAGCGCTGTTATGAACATCATTACAGGGACGTCTGCCTCACGCATCCGAGCAATGCTTATAAATCGGCATATTTTACAGATTATTCCAGGCTAAAATTGAGTACTGATGCTCAGTTAACATATGTCTGATGATAACTATTAAATTAAATCCCTAAACTTTCGTAAGACATGCAGAATACAAAACAGTTGTTAGTTACAGTTCGGCCTTTGACAGAAGTGGCATGACAAACTAGGAAGTTACACATATTGTATGTGCCTGATTGGGTTACACCTCTGTTGAATTCTAAATTATACGTTACAAGTGGGACGTTTTGGCAACGATCCAATTTGTTCGCTTGTATGGTGTTTTACATCATTTTCAACACATGTAAGGGTATATATGACGGTCGTTTTTTGTGGTGGAGGCAAACCACCCACTTTTCCTGGGTAGGACCAGTACTGTACACCTCCCGCCATCCGTAAGAATCAACGTTTACAATGCAACACCGTTAACCATTCGGCCACATTATGTATACAGTTTGCAAATAATATCCAACTTGATACTGTACGCCAATTCTCAATAATAACGACCTTTGCACGACGATTTTTTTAAAAATATGAACATCGTAAAAACTATTTACGTCATACCTCATCCTATAGAACAATTATTTCTGAATATTTCTATGAAATAGTGTTTATAACATATTTAATGTGTGTTATTCAAAGTATAAACACCATTAACCTTCAGATGTACGTTAAATATTTTATATAT
The DNA here is from genome assembly GCA_037043455.1 of Cyrtodaria siliqua. Classification (NCBI taxonomy): domain Eukaryota; kingdom Metazoa; phylum Mollusca; class Bivalvia; order Adapedonta; family Hiatellidae; genus Cyrtodaria; species Cyrtodaria siliqua. Next base: position 239,129 of record JAWPHD010000679.1, on the reverse strand, counting down.
AGTATTGATAGGTAGTGTTCATTAAGATTCTCCTGCGATTACATCACTATTTTGATAACCAAATGCATTAATGCCATTATGTTATTGAGAACATATTGTATTAACAGACGAATATAACGTAATCTCCTTTCCAGTTTACGTTTTAGGTCTGTTGAAATGACATAGCAACATTACATTGAGCAGCCCTGATGTATGCCATAGGCGTAGCAACGTTGCTTGAAAGAAGCAGCCCTGGCATGGAATTCACCACCATTCTACAAACTATTCTTAGATTTAAGTTTCAAGTACTCAAACATTTCCATGACCGTTACAGATAAACAAGCATTCGAAGTATTTATCATAGTGATACATATCAGCTTGTTACAAACATTTATTCTTTCCTTAACTTGTTTTGATTGAAATGTGCATACTTAGATTTAAGTCTAACAATATTCTCAAAATGGTTAGTGAATTCAATGCCGGATGTTCTTACCCTGATGAGTGCAAAGTTACATTAACGGAGCAACCATGATGTGTGCCAGGAGTGTAGCAACGTTACATTAAAGGAGCAGGCTTAATGTATGCCAGTGGCGGAGCAACGTTGCATTAAAGGAACATGTCTGATGTATGTCATGATGTGGGCCAGGTGTAAACACTTTGCATTAAAGGAGCAGGTCTGATGTATGCCAGGGTCGCAGCAACGTTACAGTAAAGGAGCTGCCATAATGTGTGCCAGGGTTGTAGAAACGTTACATTAATGGAGCAGGCCTGATATGTACCAGGGGCGTAGAAAAGTTACATTAAAGGAGCAGACCTGATGTCTACCAGGGGCGTAGGACAGTTACATTAAAGGAGCAGATCTGATGTCTACCAGGGGCGTAGGAAAGTCACATTAAAGGAGCAGGCCTGGTGCTAGCAACGTTACATTAAAGGAGTGGACCTAGTATCTACCAGGGGCGTAGCAACGTTACATTAAAGGAGCAGCAATGATGCGTGCCAGGGGTGTAGCAACGTTACATTGAAGGAACAGGCCTGTTTGTACCAGAGACGTAGCAACGCCACATTAAAGGAGCATGTGTGTGCCAGGGGCGTAGGAAAGTTACATTAAAGGAGTGGACCTAATATCTACCAGGTGCGTAGCAACGTTACATTAAAGGAGCAGCCCTGTGTGTGCCAGATGCGTAGAAAGTTACATTAAAGTCAGACCTGATGTCTACCAGTGTTGTAGCAACGTTACATTAAAGGAGCAGCCCTGTGTGTGCCAGATGCGTAGAAAGTTACATTAAAGTCAGACCTGATGTCTACCAATGTTGTAGCTACGTTACATTAAAGGAGCAGCCCTGTGTGTGCCAGGGGAGTAGGTAAGTTAAATTAAAGGAGTGGACCTAATATCTACCAGGGGCGTAGCAACGTTACATTAAAGGAGCAGACCTGTGTGTGCCAGGGGCGTAGAACGTTCATTAAAGTCAGACCTGATGTCTACCAGTGTTGTAGCAACGTTACATCAAAGGAGCAGCCATGATGTATGCCAGGGGCGTAGCAACGTTACATTGAAGGAGCTTCCATTTAGAACATCTATTTTTATGAATTCATTTATTTCATCAGCTATGAAACTCTGGAATGAATTACCTTTACATATTATTATTCAGGGTCATTAAACATATTCAAAGGTTAGCTTATGCGAGTTCAAATGTTCCTAGTATATATTTATCTGGTGTACGTTTGTTTTTATCTGTTATGCATGCTAGGATAATAAATTCATGTAGTAATCTCAAAAGTCTATTTTTTAGAATCATACACGAGAAGACTCAATGCAATCGTGGTCAGGGTAATGAAGATGCAAATCATTTCTTCTTTGAATGTAAGCAATTCAATGTTGAAAGGGTCGATGTGTGCCAGGGGTGTAGCAACGTTACATTAAAGGAGTAGGTCTGATGTGTTCCAGGGGTGTAGCAACGTTACATTAAAGGAGCAGGTCTGATGTGTTCCAGGGGTGTAGCAACATTACATTAAAGGAGCAGGTCTGATGTGTTCCAGGGGTGTAGCAACATTACATTAAAGGAGCAGGTCCGATGTGTGCCAGGGTGTAGCAACGTCACATTGAAGGAGCAGGTCTGATGTGTTCCAGGGTTGTAGCAACGTTACATTAAAGGAGCAGGACTGATGTGGACCAGGGGTGTAGCAACATTACAGTAACATAGCAGGTATGATGTGTACCAGGCGTGTAGCAACGTTACATTAAAGGAGCAGGTCTGATGTGTACCAGGGATGTAGCAACGTTACATTAAAGGAGCAGGTCTGATGTGTACCAGGGGTGTAGCAACGTTACATTAAAGGAGCAGGACTGATGTGTACCAGGGGTGTAGCAACGTTACATTAAAGGAGCGGGTCTGATGTGTACCATTGGTGTAGCAACATTACATTAAAGGAGCCGGTCTGATGTGTACCAGGGGAGTAGCAAAATTACATTAAAGGAGCAGGTCTGATGTGTACCAGGGATGTAGCAACGTTACATTAAAGGAGCAGGTCAGATGTGTACCAGGGGTGTAGCAACATTACATTAAAGGAGCAGGTCCGATGTGTGCCAGGGTGTAGCAACGTTACATTGAAGGAGCAGTCTTGATTTGTGCCCAGGGCATAGCAAAGTTGCATTGAATGAGCATGCCTGATTTGTGCCAGGGGTCTAGCAATGTTACATTTAAGTAGCATGTCTGGTGTCTACCTGGGGCGTAGCAACGTTACATTAAAGGAGCAGCCCTGAAGTGTGTCAGGAGCGTAGAAACGTTCCATTAAAGGAGCAGGCCTGATGTATGCCAGTGGTGTAGCAACGTTACATTGAAGGGGCAGACCTGATATGTGCCATGGGAGTAGCAACGTAACAATAACGGAGTTGACCTGATGTGTGCCATGGGCGTATCAACGTTACATTAAAAGAGCAGACCTGATGTGTGACAGGGGCGTAGCAACGTTACATTAAAGGAAAAGGCCTGATGTATGCCAGGGGCGTAGCAAAGTAACTTTGAAGGAACAGACCTGAAATGTGCCAGGGGAGTAGCAAAGTTACATTAAAGTAGTATGCTAGCAAGTTTAAAGCAAAAATAATACTGGATTAATATATCGACGTGTTCATTTTAAATGCCTGATTGCCGTGTATCCCTTTAAACATACTTGAACAATTTTTGTTTTGACATTTAGTAAGTGATATTTGGCTTTAAACACAGTTAACTATTATATTTAATACTACTATAGAAAATAGCGCTTAACGGATTTTCTTTCGTCTGCCTGACGAGTGACCTGACTGACGAGTGTACTATCACGCCACGCATAATTGTCTATATTTAGCTTGTCAATAAATATAATCTTATATACTGAAACGAAAAAGAAACGAAACTCGGGAGTTTCCGCTATATATTGTATGTACAATACGCTGCTGTTATAAATCGAATGATACATGCTACGTAACACCTTTCCTTCGGGAAAAAAAGACTAAAACAGCAATAACGCAGCAAAAAGTATTCCTGCAAAGTTTCATTATTGACAGAGTACGCGTTTGTATCAAGCATGTGAGAAAACTTTATATTGAAATGGTTCAGTTTTTCAAAGGGCAACTTCAACTTTTATGAATTTCTTGTTACAAAGTGTACTGTGATTAAAACGTCTACAACATCACAGTTGTGTACTTTCTCTAACTAACGGCAACTCTTTTTTTTTTTAACATTTCTTTGAAATATTATGTGGAATTAAGTGTGCAATATATACAATATATAGTTGCGTTTCTTTTTCGCTTCAGTATATATACTGACAGGGTGTTGAATCTTACACGGTTGGTAATCATTGGAGCTACCTCCGTTTGGAGGTATAAGAAAAAGTGCCCCAACGCCACTTCCGAGCTAGTTCTAATGCCAAAACTAAACGTAAATAAGGTCGGTATGCTTAACTATTTCTTCGTTATTTTTTTATTTGCCTTGATATGAAATATCTGGGAATACAGTTACGCGTGGTTATGTTTATACTTTGCACACTTCCCAAATTTGCGCTCGAAAGATGTCTACTTTGACCCCAAGGCCTTCATCCTGTTCGAAACATTGCAGTTTGTTCTCATTGGTGCTATCTCCATATCATTGGAACTAGCTCCCTGGCATTGCAGCTTTCACTTTTTAAAAACATAGTGTATTTCTCCCTCTGAAACGTTCTCTGTGTTGTTCTTTGGTCACCAGGCAATATACGCACACCAACTGATTGATAACTGATGTGTTCATGTCGATATGGAGAGTAAAATAGGCACACATAGGACAAAAACTCGGTGGCGACGATAAAGATTAAAACACATGCAATGTTCGAACGGGATGAAAGTCCCTGTGTGGGTGGAGTCAAAGTAGGCATCATCCGAGAACAAATTTGAGCCGCGTGCGAAGCTTAAACATAACCAAACGGAACTGCATTCCCGGATGTTTCATATCAAGCCAAAATAAAGGAAATAAAAACGATGAAATTATAAAGCATACCGACCTTGTTACCTTTATTTTTGGCGTTGGAACTATAGGACCAGTAAGTGATAAAACGAATGATTTGTTATCGGTGCGACCATTTACATTAACATATACATGACCTTGACCTTGAATGGGTGGTCAGGGGCTTAACACATGAACTATTGTCTAGTAGTGGTGATATATTTGTAAACAGATCCGTGACTTTTACACAATATGAACACAATATGAACCTAGTCCACCCATGCACAAAGAAGTTTGGAAACGTAACAGACGAACCGATAGAGTGCATTGATATATCCCTTCAACTGACTGGTAGACAACAATAGTACATTTATTTTTCTTACCCATATAACAGACATCAGAGCCATTATAATTTCAGGCGCGTAGCTGGGCTTACGCAACTACGCACGTGCGTACAATTATTTGTCAATGTATATCAACCTTTCTAAAAAAATAAAAATCGAAAAAAAAATAACTGAAAGGGAGGGGCTGGGAGAGGGTGCGAGGGGGGGTTGTACTAAAGTTCCGTATACCGTACCTGATTTAATTTTGTCTTCTGATTTCAATGTGTATTAAAATAGCAGTCAAAATAAGCTTAACATTGCTATGAAATATACGCCAAAATTCGTCTGGCAAAAACAAAAAATCCCGGGGGAGCAATCCCCGGACCCCAATAGCGGAGGTGCGTAACTCAAATTTGGATCCAGCTACGCGCCTGAATTTAGTAACACAGACCGAACTTGACAATCTACTCTAATGACCGTTGATGTGGTACAATTTTAAAAAACAACTGCGACGGAGTACGCATGTACTGGTGAAGGTAAGCGCGGAGTACGCAAATTAAGAGGTATGTACTCCAGCGCAACCATGTTTACCGAAGAAAAACAAACGTGGTCTCCCCTGAGAACGTATCTACTAAACTAACATATATATGATGTTTGTTTACTTGAATGCTTTAGGGTGTTGTAGTATTGCTTAGCTAACATCGTCAACGTTTAGAGACAAAGTGGAATGCAAGGTTTCCAGTTCCATGTACATAAGATCCATGTACATAAAAAATAATCATTTGCATGTAAAACATTTTAAGGCATTTGAGAATGACAGATCGTATTATTTTTATTATTACTGTAACATCTATTATACTTTAGTATACTCATATTTTAATTAGAAATCCGTAAACCGCATTGTTAGATATTTTGCATATAGTCGTTTCCTGATGTATACGTGTTTAAACTATTATTTGATGGTTTGATGGTTTGTCACAGTTGATATATAAATGTATTCTGCCTTGACTTTAATGTTGTTAGTATCTTTAGTCCCACCAGCCATTGTGAGATTCCATCTGCGTTTCTACGTTGGCATCCTCTGACTCAACTGTTCCAATCACCGTAATTTTCATTATCGGAAAGTTCGTATCACCTTTAAAATCCGTCATCCTCATAAATTGAGGGTTCGAATCCCCGTCATCCTCAGTATCTGAAGGTTCGATTCACCGTCCAATTACCGTCATCCTCATCGCAAACAGCCTCTTCAGCTCATCAGCCATGCCTGTAATGGGCACTCAGTTATTTCGCTATGCAACGATGGGGTTGACAAATCTCATGATCCCGATTGACTTACAGATACGTGTACATAAAAATAGAATACTTATACTTATATAAATGTGCATTACGTGTTTTCGTAGGGGGTGGGGGATGAGGGGCGTTTGTGGAGAGAATAAACTTGCTATGTCCCCCACTTCTCCATCTCTAGATAGAGAATAGGTAGATGGTAGAACAATTCCAACGTTGGCCCGGACTATGAGCGGACATCCAAGGCCAGATATAGATAAGTAGTGGATGGTAGGACAATTCCAACGTTGGCCCGGACTATGAGCGGACATCCAAGGCCAGATATAGATAAGTAGTGGATGGTAGGACAATTCCAACGTTGGCCTGGACTATGAGCGGACATCCAAGGCCAGATATAGATAAGTAGTGGATGGTAGAACAATTCCAACGTTGGCCCGGACTATGAGCGGACATCCAAGGCCAGATATAGATAAGTAGTGGATGGTAGGACAATTCCAACGTTGACCCGGACTATGAGCGGACATGAAAGGCCAAATATAGATAAGTAGCGGATGGTAGAACAATTCCAACGTTGACCCGGACTATGAGCCCACATCCAAGGCCAGCATCATACTCACGTTAATTGACGTTGGACAATACTAGGTGTTTTGGTCGATATTTTATTTGAAAATGTTTGTCTTTAAGAAGTCTCCGGGCGGGCTCTTTACTATTTTGGTGAGGGACAAAATGTATTTCTTAACTAAGCTGTCACATTGAACACCAAGCACTTCCACGGAAAAGCTATATCCAGATGGCTCGTCATACAAACACTTATTTGCAACATAACCAAGAAGTGTGGATAGGCAGGGTTTCCCCTAAGATTTCTTATTAGAAGTGGCGATGGGATTTGGAGGTACTCTCTATAAATGTCAGTTGAAATAGGTAATGACTTAAATAATTACAGAACAATTAATAAGACAACTAATCAAAAGAACTAGAGTTTTATTTTGTTGACAGAATTCCTAACACCTAATCATCGAAAATAATTTCTCCATCCATCCATCCATCAATCCATCTAATCCTGCAACACCCCGACGATTATGCGTAGATCAATTAGTTAGTTAACCTACTAGTATATAGCACATATAGGGAAACACTATCTTAAAAAAACAACTTTTTCACAATCTCTTATAAAACAAAACACTTTTTTTCACAATCTCGTAGCACATTACATACAGAACAAACCGTCTGATTAAGTTCATATTGTAGAAAGCCTGTTTTTCTCCCCATGGCCATGTATTTACAGCTATTTCAAAGTTAAATCTTTATATATTTACATTCATTTTTAATTACTACTTCATTTCTTCATCTTTCATCAGTTTGTGCGCACAATATGACATATTTATGTGTAGACGTGCCGTAAAACACCATTCATGCATTCATTAATTCATTCAAAGTTAAATGGCTCTCGGTCCATGGTTATAGCCAGCAGAGCGTTGAACCTCTTGTTGCTGAGGCTATTTCTATGTGTTGCTTACACTTTCTTCAAGGTTGAAAAAACTCTCTTTTCCAATCAGTAGTAGAAGTGGGAATGAGTAATCATACTGCAACCTACATGGCGATGTTGGGATGATATGCCTCCAGTTGACATACATACTCATCATTCTTCTGCTGTAGTGTTGGTGTCTGCGAAATCACGACCTTCAGCAGTCTCCACTCTTCGCTGGCCTTGTCCTGAGGGAGCGTGAAATGTACTATCAGGTTATTCATTTCTGTGTCGCGTGTTCACTGGCATCTTATGAAAGCTGGCAGCATGAAACACATCAAAGCACTAGATGAGTGACAGGTCTGGAAATCTGGTCTTTGTCAGAAACTTGGCATACACCTAAACTGATATCGCTAAAATCCAATATAAACAAACAGTATAAATGATAAACAATACAATAAACAAAAGAAAATGCTTTATAGTGTATTACAAGATGTCACTAAGTTCATGTTTATATTTACACTAAGTGACCATTTCTTTAAAATGTTAAAGGACTATCACAATCTGACTTCTATGGTGACGTGATTTACAAACTTCGTAAAATCCTTGGTCATCACTTTCATAAAATACGTATTAAACTTGTTAAAAAGAGGTTATGACCCTATCATTTTGCAACGTACTGCATGTTTAGTGGTGGACCCATTTACAGTTCACCACTATGCTTTCCTCTTTGATTTGGGATGACCGGACAGATTGTGGACCCTATGATGACGTCTACCTAAATCCTTATAGGAAGGTAGTGTTTGCTGTTTGTCTTTAATATTGTCTTGTCGTACCTTTAACGGTTTTTTGCCAGAGCTTGTAGCCGGGTTGAAGACTTCAACCTTGGCAATCTTAACATTACTGAAAAACTCCTCCAACAGGGTAACCGTTACCAAAAGCAACGTAAGACTTTTTTATTATCGTAACACTTATCTGCTCGAAAAATTTAATACCAATCTTAAAACACTTCTGCGACAAGGTTTATCACAACCCGTCTTTTATCGGCCGTGATAATTTTCATGAGTTATTTATTAAAACTATTAGACAATTTATAAACAGATTTTACGACCGAGGTATTCTGCGGCACACTACATGCCTAGTTGTAGGCCCTTCTACAGTTTGCAATTATGCTTTCCTCTATGACAACGTGTTTCTAAACGATTTAAGGCGGGAACCGTTTGATGTATGTTATTCACTCAGTTTTGTCGAGCCATTAATTTTTTTCCCCTTGATGCTCTGACTTCAGACAAGTCATCCAGTAACCATGAGATTAGCTTATTAGGGTAAACCTTTGTGTTTTTTTGTATATTATATACATGAACATTTCTGTGTTTTTTCTTATTACATCTATCTAGGCTTTCTCAAATGTAAGGGGTTAACTCGGCGGGGATTATTTTTATTTACACTCTCCTGTTGTTTAGGAATGATGACAGGGTAAGAGTGAGGTTTGGTGCATCCTTGAACCGGTTTAAACTCCCCGGTGGTCTCGTTTGCCACTGACGTTCCAAGGCGGTACTCCTGTTGTCAACCCTTATATGTTTGCGATGTGCTTTTTTTTTACTGTTTTTGTTGTTGTTTGTAATCACATTTGCGTTGTAATACCTGTTGGAGTGACTGTATTCTGTGAATGCTACACTTCCTGTTGGACGTATAACCTTTTCTTTGTTCTCTTGTTGCTCTGGCTTCTGCCAAGTCATTGCGTACTTACTTTGTGGCTTTCTAGGCTTTTGTGTTGTTATATTATATATACATGCTCATTTATGTGTTTTACTTATATTGCCTATCAATGCTGCCTTGTTTGTTAGAGATTATAACCTGGCGGGGATATCTTTATTTACACTGTCGCGTTTATTGGGATGGCAATAGGGTAAGAGTGAGGTTGGGTGCACCCTATAACCTATTATCAACCCTTTTGTATTTGTGATGTCTTATCTTGCCCTTTATTCATCTTTAAAGTTGTTCTTTGTTTCTGTGTGTGTTTGTGGTTGACTGTCGTCCTTGAATGCTACTTTTCCTGTTCGATTTTTATATCTACTTAAACAATCATACACTTACATGTATGTATGTGCATGATGTTGAAATTCTGTCCCTGCAGACCCTCTATTGTGGTAGATAGCAAAGAGCAGTTTATCCCGGGTGTTGTTCAACTGCGTAATGACACCAAGCGTCTCGTTAACAAGAGGACCAACAGCATCCCGAGTCTGCAAGTCCGTTGAAAGTGAAGGCAGGAGAAGAAAGATGTCTCCCATGAGACGACTGGATTCGCAGCGTGTAGTCCCTGTTAGCTTGGCAAGTTAAAGGAACACACGGCAATCTTGCTGTGTTTTTGCAACTTAATTTTTCTACATAAACATAAGTACAAAAGTCGAACAGGAAATGCAGCTTTCACATAACACAGTAAACCCCAAAACACGCAAAAGGACACACATGAATGGCAATGTGAATAAGGAATAAAGGCATATAGTTTAATAATATTTGACAATACATCAATTTAACATCACAGTATTCATAGAAACATATGCAAATGGACTGAACTACAAGTTATTACTTCTCAAAGGCATACTTTTATGACGTCACAAACACAAAAAGGTTTGACAATAACTGCAAATCATTATGAATAATCATTAGAAAATTTTCATTTAAAGCAAATTGTTTTTTATTATTAGTAATTTTTGATTATATGGCAGGAATAATATATTTAAGCTAAGGTATAATAACGAAAAAATTATGAAAACTAAAACTTTCATATAAAGTAGCTCATCCTCCAACAATAGCCACATTTTACAACATACATACACTGTGCCAAAATTACTGATGACAAGGTATATATATATATATATAACATACATGTTTTGAGGAAATCCAAACTCTCTAGGCACAATATAAAGGGCTTTACTCATCCAGGGAAAACCCCAAACCTGGGGCGTTGAATTAAGAGTTACCAACTCATAATTTATTTTACGCATATTCAATCACGATTATTTTAAGGACCTCTACTTCGAATCGGCATATATACATTATTATATTACCTAAACACCCAGATAGAGTTCTGATAAAAGGTTTTGCAGCATAATTTTGCAGTCATTTGGCGCGTTAGTGCCTTATATATATGCCAGCAGAAATAACGCCTAACTGATACTGAATTAATAAATGGAGGTGAAGATACTTACTTCAAGATTACCAATCATAAAGGTTATAAGGTTATAATCATGTACTAATTATAATAGAAATACATGTGCACTCACATATACACGTATATGATCAACACCTTATGATTACCTGAGTACCTGTGAAAGTTCAAACTATCATTTCTCATTTCTGGGCATTTCATTAACTTAATTAAAAAAGAATGCTGACAACTACATGCCTTTAACTGGTGATTAATTATTTAGATTTTAACTTACTCATGTATGATGTGGTCAGCAGATGATACCAGAGTGTCGAGGGTAGGTAAGTATCACATGTTCTGATTGATATTAGGACTTCAGTTATAACGAGGATGCTGTTGTTTCCTCATTAAGTAATGATAAGTTAGTTGACCAATTAAACACTGACTAGTGTAACCTGACCTAGATTACAAATCATGTAAAAGTAGGATTTGTTTGGGGTTTGGTGTTGGAAGGGGGTGTTGTAGATTTCGGCCTGCATACATTGAGAGCAGCAGTTAGGACAAGGCAGATAGTTCGCGCGTTAGGCTGTCGGGTCTTGGTTCGGTTGTGAACGGTTCGGTGTTACCACCTTTGCTGGTGTGACATCAACACGATTGTTGTTTAAAGGGACACACGGCAATCTTGAAGTGTTTGAAATGGGTGTATCGATTTATACATCCGTAACATTTTTTACTTTTACCCTGGTTATATTTAAATAAATCAAATTTTAAGTATTCACTATTTCGTCTTATTAAACTATAAGTTTTAATATATTATTTGTGCAATAATATCAAATATTGATAATATGCAATTGCTTGATACTATTCTTATAATTAATATTAATGATTGAACAAAATTAATGCAAATTATGCAGAAAAACTAGCGGGACGCCGTGAGTTTCTTTTAAAATAAAGTTTGTCGTGGTCCCTTTAAAGCGTAGCACAAGCTGACTATTTTGCTTAAAAACCTTCTGGAATAAACTGAACTTGTTTATATTAAGTGTCATATATATATTAAACTGTAAAAGAAACATTATGAACTCTGCCAATGTTATTTTGTTACAAGAAGACGCACTGGAATATATACAGTCACGTGGGATGATGCTATAGTCACGTGGTACATTATGATATCGTAAAAAGTAGATATAAAAATCGAACAGGAAATGTAGCATTCAAGGACCACAGTCAACCACAAACACGCACAGAAACAAAGATGATTAAAAGGCAATATATGACATCACAAACATAAAAGGGTTGCTAATAGGGCTACCGCCTTGGAACGATCAGTGGCAAAAAAAGTCGCTGGGGATTTAAACCAGGATTTTAGGGTGCACCACTCTTCTGCTTCAGTATTTCGATAAGTAGACTTGTACATTTATGCGACAATGTCCTTATGACAAAATCATTAAATGAAAGTGTTTGATGCATTTACGAAAAGCAAAATATGATGGTCACGTATTATGTATTTGGTGACCATATGAATAAAAATGTAATTGTTATTTGCCGAATAGCGTGATTTATAAAGCTAAAGACTGTGTTTTGTTATAAATTGATGTATTGTCTATCAATTATGTACTGCTTGCTTGGATATTTCAGTTATATTTAACAACTTGTTATTTAAGTATGCAACACAGTTCTATAATTATGATCATCGGTTTGATGTTAATACCAAAGGTCGACTACGCATGATCTTAAGTATTGATATATGTCTATTTAATGATCGCACATTTTGTTTAATGGAGACGCATTATCGGAGCCGTTAAACACGATTTGCGACAGTTAAACGATAGATATTTTGTAACAAAAGTCAAAATTTAAATACGTGTTATAATAACCCATTTCTGACGCATTTCATTGACAGTTTTACTCACAGAATCATAGAAATAAAGCTAATGACGTCACGTTTTTGACGGTTTAACATGACATGACTGGACTTGCGAAGGGTTATGCGCTATTATTAGTCGCACATTTCTGAACGTCAACCGATCGATTGCAAGGTTTTTGTCACGTGCGTTAGAACATGTAATAGTTACATTTTATATTTCGAAATGTATGGAACTTAATGCAAGCGACGCGAAGAGGAGCGCAGCCTTAAGTTCCATACATTTCACTATAACTGAGTTACAGTTTGCCATACTAGTCACGTACGCCATGTACGCTATGTCTTTGATGTCCAGACACGCCTTTGGTCCATAATTGACACTTCGAAACGACGAGGACGTCAATCAAGTCGCATACACGATGACGTGTCCCAGACGTGTTTTAAAGAGACACATGCGGCAATCTTGATTTTTTAAAAACTAGCGGCGTCCCTTAGTTTTTCTACATACATTGCATTTGTTCAATCATTAATGTTAATTATAGAAATTGTACCATTTGTTTTTGCATATTATTATTTTTTTGAGAGTATTACACCAATAATATATTAAAACTTATAGTATAATAAGACGAAATATACCATACATTATCTGTTAAATAGTGAATACTTAAAATTTAGTGGAGTGCGTGGTCCAGTGGTAGACCAGATCGAGAGGTCGTGGGTTCGATCCTCGCCAAGGCCACGTTATTTATCATTGAGCAAGATAATTAATCCACATTGCTTAGTACTGGTTCTATCCAGGAAGCCATCGAGAGTGATTAATCTAAGTTGCAAGAACTTGTTTTGCAATCGATGTAAAATAAATATGTTTAAACTAAACTAAACTTAAAATTTGATTATTTAAATGTAACCAGGGTAAGTATAAATGATACTGGATATATAAATCGAGACACCCATTTCAAATACTTCAAGATTGTCGTGTGTCCCTTTAATTACACATTGTGTAAACATCTGAGAAGATCGAAAACGGTGACGACATGCATTCTATTTTTAATGAAGTGCCGCTCCTTTGCGCTATTTATATCCTGGTCACGTAGGCACTATAACCGAGATTTTTGTTTAAACAGTGTCTGAGAATTTTATGCAACTTATTTTTTTCAAACCGAATAGAGCTCTTTCATTGGCAGAAAAAGTAGGGCAAACTGTAAATCTTAATACCTAATATTTGAGACGGTATTATTAAAACTTGTTTTAATTATATGACGAAAAACAAATTGCATATTCAAATCGTATATATATCTTCAACTTGAAAAATATATATAAATCATAGGCGTACCCTTTAATATTTAAATAGGTCCTCCTTAAAATGTACAACTATATACATGTGGAGTTTTTCTTTTATTTCTTTGACATAATCTCAGGTTTTCAGTGGTGTTGCATGTTTGTTCGAATTATACACAGACCTGAGTCTGAGCAATAACGTAACGTCAAATATACACCACATGCTATGTTGGTTAAACAAAATGTATACAAAATAATGTTTAAATACAATTTGAAATGTATTAATATGGGTTTATAAAGCAGTTTAACCATTACATGGTCCCGCCTTAATTCCATTTTTTTTCGTCATATATGTTTTTAACCGAAATCATTCGTTTTATTGAACGTTATTTAGTGATTATGAATATTCTTTCACTGAGAAATCCCAATCTTTCACCGATAAAAAATGTAATAACAGTATTTCTTAGTTTTAAGCAGGACCCCTAGACCCCACGAAAACCCTGATGAACACCCTATAACATTTATAATCTAATACTAACATAACGTCATGAAAAGCCTATACACATGAATAAATTACGTATCGAGGTAATGTATATATTGATCTAGGACGAACACGTTGCATTATTGAGCTTAATGCGAAGAGGGCTTAATGTTGTGCTAAAAAATGAACTGATCATAAATTTATATGTTTCAAACGTTTTAAGCACTGTCAGCGATAAAAGCAAATGGTTGTCTCGTATTCACGTGTGTTTGAAAGCGATACTAGTACAGACCATATAAGGCTAGTGGTAAAATAAATAAAGTCAAGTATTGATTCATATATATATACATATTTAAAATCAAATATATTTACGTGTATTTAATAGAAAACAATTATTTCATTTTGTTACACAGTATTAATTTTCAATAGAAAATATGGTGGATGTATCGGTAGTAAATTGTAATCACTGTTAAATTTACAACAGATTATTTGAACAAACAAACCAACACGAAACATTATACGGTTACCTGCTATTAATATATACGTATGTGCAAAGTCGTCTTTGGATCATGGCAATATAAGACATTAAAGGCACATGGAAATGTGATCCAGCAAAGGAAGTAACATGAGAATTTCTTAAAAAATTGCAGTCATAATATAGTCTGGATAGTATATCAGAACTCTAAAAACATACTGACCACTCTATTATATTATTAATTACTTTTATTATGTATTATTATCAGACGATTATCTAATCAACTTCCAACTCAACAGAAATAATTATCCGTTACAGTTAGAATACTCTGTTTGAGTAGATACTCTGTTTGAGTAGATACTATCTATTTTGGGATTTAATAACGTTATTCTACCTTTTGTTTTATTTGAGAAAAGCTATGGCACGATTTCGATGTTCACGTCATAAATTAAATATAGAGACGGGTAGACATTTCGGCGTGGATAGAGAAGAACGCATTTGCACTCATTGTCTTGTTCATAATGATTTTGAAGTTATTGAGGTCGAGTAGCATGCGTTTTTCTTCTGTCATAGATACACAGTTTTGCGTAATCGATATCTACATTCAATATCCTCCAATAAATCCATCAAAACGTTTTATTCTCTTCTTTGTTGTACAAATAAAATAACGATATTTAAAATTTCCTTTTTTATTCATAACATGTTAAAGATCAGAAACAATGAAGTATAGTTCGTACTCATAGTTTATTTTATTGACATTTAGTTGGAAATGCATGACATTTGATCAGGTGGTTTGTTATAATTCATATTATGTATTATACTTGTATTCTGGGTCGGAGGCCTTTGATTACATAATAAAAAAATATTGTATTATTATTATTGTATTGTTTATGTTTATTTAAATCGAAATCGATACACAACAATATATATTTACAATTCACACATTGCAATATATGTGAAAAGCGAGAATAAGATGTTATTTGGTGACGAAGAAAACTTCGAACGGGTAAATTAATCCACAGGTAAATGTATTTATCTGGCAGTGGTTGTGCAGCTATAAAATTCAGATTTACCTCATTTCCCCGTGAAGTCCCGCAATGGTAAAATTAGTATTTACGTCATGCAAATAATACTTATTTTTACATACAAGTTAGTAGCGGATTTAAATATATGATTCTCTCCGGGACTATCAAGAAACGTTCATATGATGTTTAAGAGTTAAATTTGTTAATTGATAATACTACAACAAGGGGTGGTCATTCATCTTAAAGGTATCTTAACTGAAATACTTCTTCATTTGATTGTTTGTATTGGTTGTATATATTGTTTGTATTGGTTGTATGTATTGTTTGTATTTGTTGTATATATTGTTTGTATTGGTTGTATATATTGTTTGTATTGGTTTTATGTTTTGTTTGTATTGGTTGTATATATTGTTTGTATTGGTTGTATATATTGTTTGGTATATATTATTTGTATATATTGTATATATTGTTTGTATATATTGTTTGTATTGGTTGTATATATTGTTTGTATTGGCTGTATATTTGTTTGTACTGGCTGTATATATTGTTTGTATTGGTTGTATATAGTGTTTGTATTGGCTGTATATTTGTTTGTACTGGTTGTATATAGTGTTTGTATTGGCTGTATATTTGTTTGTACTGGCTGTATATATTGTTTGTATTGGTTGTAAAATTGTTTGTATTGGTTGTATATGTATGAATGTTGTTCTTACTCTGCACGTGCTTATTTAAGACAATACTATTTATTGTAAATTTACAAATTGTCAAATAGCTTAGCCTGAAATTGAAATAGTATTTTCTAGCTACACATCCATTGACACAAACATAAATAGACATTTTGAACTGAGGCCTAATAGCCGTACATTTTGATATTGTAATAGTTATTATTATTATTGTTATTATAATTATTATTATTATTATCATCATCCTCATCGTCATCATCATCATTACCGCCATCATCATACGTTCATAAAAATCTCAACATCAACTAAAGAATCTCATTGGAAATAAGGCTTTTGGTTTAAGGACTATCTTTAGGTTACAATTTCCGGTCATTTGTTTGCCACAAGTATATTATTTTGAAAGTCGCTCAACGAACTTGGGATGTCTAATTACTGGTTAGACCAGAAAGTTTATAGCCCAGATTATTTTAGAAAATTAGTTAAGAGTCGCATAAGAGATCAATTTGTTCAATCTTGGAATAGTGATATACAACGTCTAGGTAAATGTTTAAACTATAGAATGTATAAGAAAGAGTTTGTTTTAGAGCAGTATTTTAATATTTTACCAATTGGTTTGTCTAGTAATACTTTATGTAAATTCCGTTGCATGAATCATAAAATGCCTATAGGAAATGGAAGACATGTAAACATAGAAAGAAATCTACGCACATGTACACTTTGTAATGCTCATTTGTTGGGTGATGAATTTCAATATTTATTTATTTGTAAACACTTTGCAAGTGACAAGAAAAAAATAATCGGTCAATATTTTTATATAAATCCAAATTCTGTTTAATATACTATCAATGAATAGTAAAGATAAGAATACATTATTAAAATTACCCAGCTTTTGTGAACTCATTCTTAAAGCTTGTTAATAACTGGATATAGTTTTGCTCTAAGATTGATAGAAAAAAATGTTTCTTTCGTCTCAAAACATATAGATATTCACATTGCACATATATATAGTTGATGTAATATAAATGTATACACTCATTCTCCATATGTTATGCTTATTAGATAAAAATAACCAAAAAACTAGATAGCATTTTTTTTTTTACTAAACATGTAAATTAGGATTTACTCATTATTCATTCTAGTCATTTCATACATTGATGGTTGGTTGTGTGATGGTTATGTGATTATGTGTATTGTTATGTAAATAGTTCTGTTATATAAATAGTTGTGTTATTGTTCTGTTTTCTGCACAATGTAAATGTGTTATATCAGATGCTCTTAATGAACCTTGAATAAATAAAACTTGAAACTTGATTCTATTTGAAGTTATCTCAAATTTATAACTTCATGCAAGCGAGTGCATATGCATTTATCACATACCATGGCTTCTGGGAGTGCAATAAAGCCATGACTTATTTCTCGTAATACACTAGTGTATTACAGATGCAAATGAGGACCGAATCACTGTGTTTGTATACAGTAAAACATTTAATCCCAGTTGTTTGCAAGGTGTATCATACGGTACGTTCAGACGCCTTAATTATTTATCATTATTTGAAATATTACCTCATGAATGTAATGTTAGTAACGTCAAATTTGGTTTAAGGTGTCGCATTATTTGTAAGGCTGACGCATTTACAGCCGCGAAACGTAGCGACGTCTTGTAAACAACAAAACGACGTCATGATGTGTCTTACAAGTTACCGCCGTATATAAGGAAAATTGACAACATTAAAGCAAAACTATCACGTCGTAGGTGTGTTATGTGATAAACAGAATCTTACATTCGTGACTGTGTATTATTGACTTTAAGAAACTCGTTGGATAAACAGATAGGATACTCGGCAAGAGCCTCGTATTCTATCATTTTATCAAACTCGTTTATTAAAATCAATAATACACAGTCACTCATGTAAGATCCTCTATGTATATAATAATCTACTTATGGTATATTGATAATGTGTGTTTGGCATATGGCATTCTCTTATGCCGTAAATATGTTATAATTTAAAATGCAGATTTTTAGTTTTAATGAATTCTTTTAGGTGTAAAAAGGAATTGAATTGAACCATATCTCTTTGAAAGTAGATATACAAATCAAACAGGAAAAGTAGCATTTAAGGACGACAGTCAACCACAAACACACATAGAAACAAAGAACAAATTGAAAGATGAATAATAGGCCAAAAAAGACATCACATATACAAAAGGGTTGACAATAAGGCTAGCGCCTTGGAACGGTCAGTGGCAAAAAAGGCCGCTGGGGGTTTAAACCAGGTCCTAGGGTGCACCAAACCTCACACTTACACTCACTACTTCATCCCAATAAAACGGGGCAGTGTAAATAAAGATATCCCCGCCATGAACTATCTCTAACCAACAAGGCAGCATTAATAGGCAATATAAGTAAAACACAAAGATGCTCATGCATATATAAATACAAAAAACAATAGCATAGAAAGCCACAAAGAAGGTTCTCAATGACTTGGCAGAAGCCAGAGCAACAAGAGAACAAACCATTGAGGGCATGACAAGACAAGATATTGCAGACAGACATCAAACGCAATTGACGTTGTTAGTTGAAGACTACACGGGACGATTAGCATATTTCATTATAAAACGACGCCCTTAAGTATTTAAGTAAACCAGCCTTATATTATAGGACCTGGTGTTACCACGATGCCTCAGGCTGGTAAATCAAATATGTTAATACTAAACATGAGTTGCGTGATCTGTGTACACATGTATCACTAAATGTGTCACCAAACATCACTCTTAACCTATTGTTATCCCAGTAAACGAGACAGTGTAAATAAAGGTATCTCTGCCATCATGTATTTTATAGTTTTATTTTTTTATTTAAGCCAAATATGGCCCATGAACATGTTTAAATAATATACATATCTATACATAAATTTCATTGGTGAGATGAGCAAGAGCATAATGTATTTATATAGCAAGTTATGGTATGTAACAAACTGCATGAATATAAGTAATTCTCTCTTTCCATTACATGCAATAACTCATTTATTTAGTTAGTTCTCTTATCCATTCAGCCTTACATTCGTATATTATGTATAAGTCACGGCATGTTTTAATAAGTAAACAATAACATTCATATGCAGTATGATTTAGCAAGTTTAAGTAAATAAGTAATATATCCATTTGGGAGAAATATATATCTATAATGCAGGTATTTATACATAAAGCAGGTATTTATACATATCGAGGTTGTTAAATTAAGTTCAAGAAAGTTCCCTGTGTTACTTTAGTATTTATTTATAAGTATTCGTAGTTCAAAAGCTTTGTTTACGAACACGGATAACTTTCTGATTTCAGACTCGCATGTGCTATTTATTAGTTTAGTGTACATTTTAAGAAGCTTGGGTGTTTCCAAAAGTTTTTTTTATTTATATAGTTCTTAAATCGTTGTAGTTTTTGCACTCAATTACAAAATGGTATTCGTCCTCCAATAGGTTATATTGTCTACATTTTCTGTCTTGTAAAGGTACACTTGCAGGCTTACGCCACCGGCCACATTCAATTCTAATCTATGCGATGATAGTCTGAGTTTTGTCAGAGCAGAGCGAAATTTAGATATATTTATTTTATCTAGATACGGTTTGAATTCAAAAGTAGAAATGGTCCTATAAAAAAGTGCTAGTGTGGATATATTTAATTCTGCGTCCCATTCTTGAATAAATACATCTTGAATTCTTTGTTTGAACATAGAAAGAAAAATATTAACATCTCCGACACCTTGCGCTAGCCACACATCGTAGAAACCTAGTCTAGATAACAAGTGTTTGACTTGTGATGTCCAGTTTACTCTGTTAATGTGCAATTCACTATCGTTTTTATGCATACTATAAACCATTTTTTGTGTATTTTGTTTGATCACACAAACACAGTTTCAACCAATATTTAATTATTATATAATATCGTTTATTTATAAAATTTAGGCGTCCTATTTCACCGTATAAGAAATTATTGTGCGTTGATATTTTCACTCCCAAAACTCTTTCATCGTTTGATCCTTTATTTAAACCCCATACTTCAGATCACTAATTCAAAATAGGTGTTATAACCTAGTCGAATAACTCCAGTGAATGTTTTGGTGATATATCTACAAATTTATTAAGATATCTATTCATTTGGAAAATAGCTTTAAAGGATTGTCTTGCTAGCATTCTATCAGTTTCGTTAAAAGCTCACCCTGCTGTGAAAACAACTCCTAGATATTTTAATTTATTAACTATTTCTAGCTCTGTGTCTTTAAAATAGAGATTAGTAGTACGTGGTAACTGTCCGCCTTTTCTAAATATCATTACTTGTGTCTTTTTTGATATTAACCTCCACCTGTCACAATATTCGGCTAAAACATTTAACGATTTCTGTAATTCCTCTTTGGACTTAGCAAAAAATATTATGTCGTCTGCGTAAAGCAACAGACACAATTTGAGCATTCCTACATTAATACCTTCTACACCTTTAGTTATGAGCTCTTTTTCCATATCATTTAAGTACATGCTGAAAAAAAATGGTGATAAACACTTCCCTTGTCTAACACCCAAAAACACGAGAACTCTTCACTAACCGTATTAAAATACTTTACTTTTGATTTGACACACTTGTACATAGATTTAATAATATTAAGTATATTTCCCCTTACCCCATACTTGAATAATTTGTACCATAAGACATCTCTCACTACAACGTCAAAGGCCTTCGTAAAATCAACAAATGCACAAAATAGTTTTTTTCCTTGGCTGAGACTATGCGAAATGACACCATGAAGTATAAATATATTGTCTACCGTGCTCATGCCTTTCCTAAACCCTGCTTGCGCCTCTATATATACGTGGTACAATTCTGTCCAACAATTCAGTCGATTATTAAGAATTCTAGAAAATAGTTTTCCTAACGTACTGAGTATAGTTATACCCCTGTAGTTGCTAGGTTCACTGGGGTCCCCGCTTTTAAAAATATGTACGATATACCCTTCGCTCCATGATTCTGGAAAATACCCACGAGTTAGACATGTGTTGAAAAGTTTGTGAAAATACGGTAAGAGTGCGTTGGAGCCGTGCTTGAAGAACTTATTTAATAAATTATCTGGGCCGGAAGATGAGTTATTTCGCAACTGAGTTAACGATTTTATTATTTCTGGTCTTGTTATTTCTATATTAAGTTCATCAAACATGACTTGAATCTCGCCATTTAGATATCGTTCATTAAAATAAATCACATCGTCATCTGCTTGATAGAAGTTGTCATCGGGATTATTTATCGCCTTAAAGTACCTTGCAAAATTATTCGCTGATACGGTTTTAGGACTCGATATATTCGATGATTTTTTTAAAAGTTTCAAATACTCTTTTGCATTTGATTTGCGTGCCTCTAATAATTTAAAAGTGTTTTCTTTGCGAAAGGCAAATCGTTTTTGCCTAATAGTGTGAATGAAGTTGACCCACATGTAAGCGTACTTCCGAAAGACTACCACCCAGACACAGTAATGAAACAAGTTTCACAAGATAAATTCTCGAATCAAAATGGGTCATTACTCTTGGAGTTCTGTAAGGAGTCTGGTCTACGTATACTTAATGGACGTGTGGGTCTGGATGGGAGTGTTGGGAAGTACACATACGTGGGTAGTCTTGGTAGCAGTGTTGTAGATTATGTGTTAGCAAGCCAATCCTTATTTAATATGTTTAATACGTTTGAAGTTAAAGATCCAAATATTTTGACGGATCATTGTGCTATTTTATTTTCGATGATGTATTACGTTAATGATATCGATGTAGATGGTACAGATACGGGTGGTACATATCGTATAGCTTTTAAATATAAATGGAACAATGATAAATGCGAAGGTTACAAACAAACATTAAATGACGATACCTTTAGGATACAACTTGATGAATTAACGATGAACTTTGAAGATATGAATGATAATAAAGCTACTTATTGCATTCTTGCATTCTTCAGTTGTAACTTCTGCATTTGTAACTTGTATATTACAAATCTACTTTCTTGAAAAGTTATGTGTATTTTTTTTATTGTTTAGAAATATAATGAAAAACTAAACATTGCTACGAATGTATTAATTAAATAATGCATTTAGCAAATTATCAATGTGTATTTAATAAATTTGAAAATTAAAAATCTAGAATTTAGAAATGGAATAAGGCATATCGCAATTTATCATAATGCAAGTTCAAAATGACAATTTTGACAATTTATACAAAAGCACAATGAATTTAGCGTTTAAGAATTAAGAAATTGCAACTCTATAATTTAGAAATGGAATAGGATATTGCAATTTGTCATAATGCAAGTTCAAAATACAATGGCGGATATCCCCCTCCATAGTAAAAAGACTTTTATATAGTTACACAATGTGAACGTTTCAATATCTTCGTTATTCTACCATTAGGTTCAAATGTATTATTGGTGAAATACGAGTATTATCAACAATTAGCAAATGGAAAAAGAATTTGCTCTTTAATAGCTGTTCTAGTCTCGGCCAGATAAACCGTATCATGCATATGTCTTACTTGCAGATATCGGTCTGGGCCGATTAGTTCAATTAAAGCGCCCACTAGCGACTAGCACAATTTATTGCGCTTTTTTTTTCACGCATATAAAGTCGACGTTTGCGTGACTTCTTGTTCAACGTCAATTGTTGATGCATCAACGTCACTTGCTGCTTCCCATCAGTTAAAAATAAAATTAACTTAAAAATATGTTTTTTGAAAGTCTCGTTGAATCTCTCAAAAATCTCGCCAAAATCGCCCAAAACGTTGAGGCGATTTCCAACGTCCTATTTTCCCCAGGCCCTGGTTCTGGATCCGTGTAGCGTAACGAAGAAATCAGAAGCGGGCCGGGTGACCGAGGCTGCAGCTATTCAAATTATTATAAATAATGATTCGCAAATAGTGAAGTTATAAACTGACTTGATGCACTAGTTTAAAAAATCAAGATTGATGAGTGTCCCTTTAAACGAGCATTTTCAAAATATGAATCGACAGAACATAGCCCTCAATATACCTGTATCGCATTTGTGTCAGTTAAATGGGGTCCTTGTTTGTTCTATCGATAATCAAATGTTTGCAAATTTGTGTTGAAAGATTTGTTCTAATACAAAAATAGTATACCTTGTCCATTAATTGGCGTTCTTGTTTTTGATCTTTCAAACATAGAAAGGCGCCCAACCTTAACAACACCTCAACATAATAATGTTAATTTAAAAGTAATCTTTTCACTAGCCAATATAGACGGAAAAGATTATAGTCTTGTATTATAGGATTGTACAATGTTTAATATTTGCAGAGTTGCAACGGTAATTTTA
Organism: Cyrtodaria siliqua; assembly: GCA_037043455.1. Classification (NCBI taxonomy): domain Eukaryota; kingdom Metazoa; phylum Mollusca; class Bivalvia; order Adapedonta; family Hiatellidae; genus Cyrtodaria; species Cyrtodaria siliqua. Next base: position 215,322 of record JAWPHD010000679.1, on the reverse strand, counting down.
ATCGTACTTAAGTCGATTAATGCATGTATATATAACGGGACAATGTCGTTAACCTAAGATTGGAAAAATTTGTTTTTGTTGGTATCATTTTAATGACCCTGTTCTGCAAGATATACATTTTTTTGCTATTTCTCAAGTTTGCCATATATACTTTATGTTTATTTAAATTGTTGACCGAATATTGTTTTATGGTCAGAAATTCTTGTTTTTAAAACCGCCCAAAAATCACGATTTCATTCCTGCATTTTCCGATTTTCCTAGGGTAGGCCCTCCGGTTTATCTCCCCCTACGCAATCCTTTCCTAGGGAGTAATTAAGAAATGGCACCAGCAACGCTCTGGTGTTATATCAAAGGGGATGATGGCACCAGCAACGCTCTGGTGTTATGTCAAAGGGGATGATGGCACCAGCTACGCTCTGGTGTTATGTCAAAAGGGATGATGGCACCAGCAACGCTCTGGTGTTATATCAAAGGGGATGATGGCACCAGCAACGCTCTGGTGTTATGTCAAAGGGAATGATGGCACCAGCAACGCTCTGGTGTCAAAGGGGATGGGATTGATATCAAATGTTGGTGCTGTATAGTCTCGTATGTCTCATGTCTTTCAATGTTGGTGCTGTATAGTCTCGTATGTCTCATGTCTTTCAATATTGGTGCTGTAGTGCTGTATAGTCTCGTATGTCTCATGTCTTTCAATGTTGGTGCTGTATAGTCTCGTATGTCTCATGTCTTTCAATGTTGGTGCTGTATAGTCTCGTATGTCTCATGCCTTTCAAATGTTGGTGCTGTATAGTCTCGTATGTCTCATGACTTTCAATGTTGGTGCTGTATAGTCTCGTATGTCTCATGCCTTTCAAATGTTGGTGCTGTATAGTCTCGTATGTCTCATGCCTTTCAAATTTTGGTGCTGTATAGTCTCGTATGTCTCATGTCTTTCAATGTTGGTGCTGTATAGTCTCGTATGTCTCATGCCTTTCAAATGTTGGTGCTGTATAGTCTCGTATGTCTCATGCCTTTCAATGTTGGTGCTGTATAGTCTCGTATGTCTCATGTCTTTCAATGTTGGTGCTGTATAGTCTCGTATGTCTCATGTCTTTCAATGTTGGTGCTGTATAGTCTCGTATGTCTCATGTCTTTCAATGTTGGTGCTGTATAGTCTCGTATGTCTCATGCCTTTCAAATGTTGGTGCTGTATAGTCTCGTATGTATCATGCCTTTCAATGTTGGTGCTGTATAGTCTCGTATGTCTCATGCCTTTCAAATGTTGGTGCTGTATAGTCTCGTATGTCTCACGCCTTTCAAATGTTGGTGCTGTATAGTCTCGTATGTCTCATGTCTTTCAATGTTGGTGCTGTATAGTCTCGTATGTCTCATGCCTTTCAAATGTTGGTGCTGTATAGTCTCGTATATCTCATGCCTTTCAATGTTGGTGCTGTATAGTCTCGTATGTCTCATGTCTTTCAATGTTGGTGCTGTATAGTCTCGTATGTCTCATGTCTTTCAATGTTGGTGCTGTATAGTCTCGTATGTCTCATGCCTTTCAATGTTGGTGCTGTATAGTCTCGTATGTATCATGTCTTTCAATGTTGGTGCTGTATTGTCTCGTATGTCTCATGCCTTTCAAATGTTGGTGCTGTATAGTCTCGTATGTCTCATGTAATGTTGGTGCTGTATAGTCTCGTATGTCTCATGTCTTTCAATGTTGGTGCTGTATAGTCTCGTATGTCTCATGCCTTTCAAATGTTGGTGCTGTATAGTCTCGTATGTCTCATGCCTTTCAATGTTGGTGCTGTATAGTCTCGTATGTCTCATGTCTTTCAATGTTGGTGCTGTATAGTCTCGTATGTCTCATGTCTTTCAATGTTGGTGCTGTATAGTCTCGTATGTCTCATGCCTTTCAATGTTGGTGCTTTATAGTCTCGTATGTATCATGTCTTTCAATGTTGGTGCTGTATTGTCTCGTATGTCTCATGCCTTTCAAATGTTGGTGCTGTATAGTCTCGTATGTCTCATGTAATGTTGGTGCTGTATAGTCTCGTATGTCTCATGTCTTTCAATGTTGGTTCTGTATAGTCTCGTATGTCTCATGCCTTTCAATGTTGGTGCTGTATAATCTCGTATGTCTCATGTCTTTCAATGTTGGTGCTGTATAGTCTCGTATGGCTCATGCCTTTCAAATGTTGTTGCTGTATAGTCTCGTATGTCTCATGCCTTTCAATGTTGGTGCTGTATAGTCTCGTATGTCTCATGTCTTTCAATGTTGGTGCTGTCTAGTCTCGTATATCTTATGTCTTTCAATGTTGGTGCTGTAGAGTCTCGTATGTCTCATGCCTTTCAAATGTTGGTGCTGTATAGTCTCGTATGTCTCATGCCTTTCAATGTTGGTGCTGTATAGTCTCGTATGTCTCATGCCTTTCAATGTTGGTGCTGTATAGTCTCGTATGTCTCATGTTTTTCAATGTTGGTGCTGTATAGTCTCGTATGTCTCATGCCTTTCAAATGTTGGTGCTGTATAGTCTCGTATGTCTCATGCCTTTCAATGTTGGTGCTGTATAGTCTCGTATGTCTCATGCCTTTCAATGTTGCTATTTGTAGGGTCGAACAAACCAACTTATTGTGGACAGCCTACACTAAACGTTAGAAACAATATAATAAAAGTTTTATGCAAATTATAAATTAAGGTCTTTAATTTACATATTAATAGGATCTTAGTAACACTCACACTACTAGTTGACTGATGCACATCAAACTACAAGTTGACTGGTGCACATCAAACTACAAGTTGACTGGTGCACATCAAACTACTAGTTGACTGGTGCACATCAAACTACAAGTTGACTGGTGCACATCAAACTACTAGTTGACTGGTGCACATCAAATTACAAGTTGACTGGTGCACATCAAACTAAACTACAAATTGACTGGTGCACATGAAACTACAAGTTGACTGGTGCACATCAAACTACAAGTTGACTGGTGCACATCAAACTACTAGTTGACTGGTGCACATCAAAGTACAAGTTGACTGGTGCACATCAAACTACTGGTTGACTGGTGCACATCAAATTACAAGTTGACTGGTGCACATCAAACTACAAGTTGACTGGTACACATCAAACTACAAGTTGACTGGTGCACATCAAACTACAAGTTGACTGGTGCACATCAAACTACTAGTTGACTGGTGCACATCAAACTACAAGTTGACTGGTGCACATCAAACTACTAGTTGACTGGTGCACATCAAACTACAAGTTGACTGGTGCACATCAAACTAATATCTGACTGGTGCACATCAAACTACAAGTTGATTGGTGCACATCAAACTACTAGTTGACTGGTGCACATCAAACTACTAGCTGACTGGTGCACATCAAACTACAAGTTGACTGGTGCACATCAAACTACTAGCTGACTGGTGCACATCAAATTACAAGTTGACTGGTGCACATCAAACTAAACTACAAATTGACTGGTGCACATGAAACTACAAGTTGACTGGTGCACATCAAACTACAAGTTGACTGGTGCACATCAAACTACTAGTTGACTGGTGCACATCAAAGTACAAGTTGACTGGTGCACATCAAACTACTAGTTGACTGGTGCACATCAAATTACAAGTTGACTGGTGCACATCAAACTACAAGTTGACTGGTACACATCAAACTACAAGTTGACTGGTGCACATCAAACTACTAGTTGACTGGTGCACATCAAACTACAAGTTGACTGGTGCACATCAAACTACTAGTTGACTGGTGCACATCAAACTACAAGTTGACTGGTGCACATCAAACTACTATCTGACTGGTGCACATCAAACTACAAGTTGACTGGTGCACATCAAACTACTAGTTGACTGGTGCACATCAAACTACTAGTTGACTGGTGCACATCAAACTACAAGTTGACTGGTGCACATCAAACTACAAGTTGACTGGTGCACATCAAACTACTAGCTGACTGGTGCACATCAAATTACAAGTTGACTGGTGCACATCAAACTACTAGTTGACTGGTGCACATTCTCATTGTCCATAAACTAATGCACAGTACCTGCATATGTACACGAAAAAACATTTCCTAACCCATTACGTGGTCAAGCCTTAATTCCATTAAGCGATGGGAAAGCTTGTATTAGCAGGATTTTGTAACGGATACTTCGACAATAAAACATGTTTAAACACATTTTTTACTGAAAAATGCGATAACCTGTTTAAAAATACCTATTAAATGTTTTAATTTCAAAATATGCAAACAGGTTAAGCCAAAATATAAGTTTTATTTCATACCCCAGCCCCGTTTTCTCTTTTTGGAGAAGGGATTGGATGGGGTTTGAAAGTTAATTCTCAGACCACGTATTGCATTTTACAATCTTTATCAATCTTTTCTCCATTCTTGACATACAGTACTAGGTCTACCCAGGAAAAAATAGGCAGTCTTCCTCCACCACGAAACCTCGGCAGTCATATAATAGCCTATCAAGTGCTGAATATGGATATTTTAGCTAAAAATGAATTAAATTGAAATTGAACTATGTGTCTTTGAAAGTTGACGTGGTTAGCTGAACAAGACAACAATGGTGGATAGAAGTACATTATAAACAAACGCCCTTAGCATTTACGTAAACACGCCTTATATTATAGGTACTGATGTACCCCGAGGCCCTCAGGCTGGTAAATACTAATCAGAAAAACATACACAAAATAAACAACAAAATCAAGGATGAAAGAAGGCAAGGTATATGACATCACAAAGATAAAAGGGTTGACATTAGGGATTACCGCTTTGGAACGGTCGTTGGCCGCAGGAGAAGAGTTGAAACTAGGTTCTAGGGTGCACCAAACATCACTCTTACCCTATTGTCATCAAAAATCATAGTCTCGGCCAGCCAGACCGTATCATGCATATGTCTTACTTGCAGATATCGGTCTGGGCAGATTAGGCCAATTAAAGCGCCCACTAGCGATTAGCATACTTTATTAGCGCGTTTTTTTCACGCGCAGAATGTCGACGTTTGTATGAGTTGACGTCATGTTGTAAATAAACGTACAACGTCAATTGTTGATGTATCAGTTAAACTTTTTAACGTCACTTGCTGCTTCTCATAAGTTAAACTTTTTTTTTTATTAAATTAACTTAAAAATATGTTTTTTGAAAATCTCTCAAATTCTCGCCAAATCGCCCAAAACGCTGGCGCGGTTTCAAACGTCCTATTTTTCCCCAAGTCCTGGTTCTAGATCCGTGTAGCATAGACTAACGAAGAAATCAGAAGCCGGCCGGGTGACCGAGGCTACAAAAATCATCAGTAAAACGGGACAGTGTAAATAAAGAAATCTCCACCAGGCTATATTCTCTAACAAACTAGGCAGCATTAATAAGCAATATAATTACGGCACACATATGATCATGGCTATATGAATAAATAAAAGCCTAGTGAGCCATAAAACAAGTACTCGATGCCAGAAAAACAATAGAATAAACCATTAAGGGCACGACAAGACAAGATTAAAGACAAACATCAAAGTTTACCGTCCTTTTTCAATGATGTCATCATTAGATCTACAATCTGCCCGGTCATCGCACAATCAAAGTAGTAATTGCATTTGTAGGTGTTATTGTACAAAAACGTTTTAGTGCAAATATGCAGTGGGAAAGTTAGTTTAATTGTAAGGCAAAAAAGAGATCCTATGGCTCACAATATTGCGAGTAAGAATTTGCAAGCAAAGCATTTTCAAAATATGAATCGATAGAACATAGTCTTCAAAAAACGAGTCCCAGCGTCAGTTAAATGCGGTATATGTTAGTTCTATCGTTAATAAAATGTTTGCAAAGTTGTGTTCAAAGATGTGTTCAAATACTGAAATAGTGTATCTTGTCCATTAATTGGCATGCTTATTTTTGACCTTTCGGACTGGGCGTCACCTTAACAACACCTCAACATAACGTTAATTTAAAAGTAATGTTCTAACTGGTCAATATAGACGGAAAAGGTTATACTTTTTTATTTTTCATTATGTAGTGTATACTTTATTTTTTTTTAAGATTTTCAGAATTATAACTGTAATTTGAATCGTACTTATCGGCGATAAAAGCATATATATATATATATAACGGAACAATGCAGAGGCGAACATGAGATTGGAAAGTTCTGTTTTTGTTGGTAGCATTTTTAATAAAAAAATAATTACCCTGTTTTACAAGAAATACATTGTTGTTTACTAGTTTAATTAAATTATGTGATCGAACATTGTTCATTAGTAACAGATTCTTGTGTTTACAACCGCCCAGTAATTTAGAAATTAACCCAGCAACGCCGCTGATGTTATATTAAAGGGAATTGGAGTTATATCAGTGTTTGGTGCTACATAGCCTCGTTTGGGCGTCCTGTCTTTCAATTGTGCATTTGTTTGCTATTTTTAGGTCAAACAATTCAACTTATTGTTGACGGCCTACACACCATGCCAGAAACAATCAAATAAAATCTATATGCAAATTATAATTTAAGGACTTTAATCTGCATATCAGTATGGTCTTTATAACACTCAAACAAGCCATACATATTCTATTAATAACTGACAAATTAAATACTAATTGTTCTTTAACTATTTGCAATACACAGTACGTATCTGCATGTGTACAATACACAGTACGTATCTGCATAACAATACACAGTACGTATCTGCATGTGTACAATACACAGTACGTATCTGCATGTGTACAATACACAGTACGTATCTGCATACAGTACGTATCTGCATGTGTACAATACACAGTACGTATCTACATGTGTACAGGAAAACATCCCTCAATCATTTTACAATCTTTATCGATCTTCTCTCCTTGTCAAATATACAGTACTGGTTCAACACAGGAAAAAGTGGGTGATAAATGTTTGTTTTGTAACATTTCTATATACATATTGACAGAAGTAGTTATATTTGCACAGTTTTATACTAGTGCTGTTTGATTTTGTAAACCTTAGTGGGAATACATTTGCGCGAATTTTTGTAAAACGAATTAAAATAAGGCATACGGAATGAAAATGAGGCTTTTACATGGAAGTCATTATAGAGAGATATTCAGTTATGTTTATCGGCAGTTCCTCAGATAGAAAGTAATTATTTAACAGTATAGCAGTATAGTAGGAATATCTTGTGATCCGTGATACTGTTCACGCATTTGTGTTGGTTGTACATTAAAAAAGTAGTCCCGGCAGCTACTGTGGAAATAAAACTCTATATTCCACAGTGTGGAATAACACTTTTATTTCACTGATTGTGGAATAACACTTTTATTTCACTGATAATAAACAGTATTTCATTGATAATCATAAAATAAAGCTAAACTATATGCTCACCATATCAAACTTATCAAAGTTCATATCTGCGAATCACCTTAAAGGTTGGTTGGGGTTAAATGAGTTTAGGGGAACTCTAGATTAAACTTGTCAAGCAGTTATTTGTGTGATCTTCCCACAGTCTCACAGGGCTCACATTGCACCGGAGACGTTTATATTGACTACACCGGAGACGTTTCTGTATCTACTTATATCACTAAACACAATATAAAACAACATAATCTCGTTCTTCATTTTATTTTTTTACATCACAGACAGAAACTATTAACAATAACAATGTCCACAGAATAATATTATTTTTTACTTAAAAAACGAAGCAGAATGTTGTTGTTGTAAAACAATTACAAATTATGTACAGTTACAAGTGTTATGTAGGAATGAGATACTGTAAACAACAAGCTGGCACTTCATGCTTTAGAGTACTCAGTTTTCATCTTCAGTTACAAGTGTTATGTAGAAATGAGAAATTGTATACAACAAGCTGACACTTCATGCATTAGAGTACTCAGTTTTCATCTTCAGTTACAAATGTTATGTAGAAATGAGAGACTGTAAACAACAAGCTGGATCGTCATGCCTTACAGTATACAGTTTTGTTTTCATCTTCAGTTACAAGTGTTGTTTAGGAAACAAAAAGCTGTCCCTTCATGCTTTAGAGTACACAGTTTTCATCTTCTTGTCTGGCTGTTTTAATAGGTGGCTAGCCTTTAATGAGAGAAAGAAAAGTTAAGAGCAAACTGACAATGTAATTATATTGTTTTTCAGACATGCAATACATTGTAAGGGTTCATACTACGCTGATACATTGCCTGAACGCTCGTGGCAAAACCACGTGATCAACAAAGTGATCAGGTATTATATTGCTTTATGTCTGTTTGGATAGTTAAACGAATTGTGTTTAACTGCAGATAATTCAGTTCATCCAGTATTTTCTTATATTAGCCCTCCAAAAGTGTAAACTGCTTACATCTAACAAACTGATGACCAATTCTCGGACTAAGAATGCCTTTGAAAATAGGATTAGAATCATCATCGCAATTATTCGGAACAAAGATGTCCACATCTGTTTCGTGTGCAACCGAACAGGCACAAGACTATGTATAAACGCCTTACACAACCGCATGACTTTTTGGCAATCTCATGATTGGTTTAGCACCGTGCGGGTTTCTGGACCATGAAAAGGCCAGTTCTGGATATAAGGATATATTTAGACGTCACCTCACCTTCTCTGTGGACACTCACCCTTGCACGTTTGGGAGAGCCACACAGCACTACTGGGCATGTCACCCACGCAGTGCTGAGGTGTGGGCCCATCCGTGAAATTATTGTTTACAATTGAACTCCAAAAAGTGATATATTACACGATAATTCACCGTAAATGATGTTCTATTTCTTAAGTATATACATGTATTACCATTTCAAGTGTATCTCCGGATCGTGAATACACGATCTTGATATCATGTCTTTCAGGCAGATCTATAGCCTCCATTATTTCTGTCATTGTGTCTCCCTCCATCGTTAGCAAAATCTGCCAATATAAATTACAATGGTTACATGTAGGCGACAGCCAATACATAGAAGATATTTGTTTGTTTTGAGTGAATATAAGATTTATTTTCACCGAGAAGTGAGAAAACATATATGTTCACGAGTGCTTTAGAACGAGTGAAAATATTTGAGTTTTCTTACTTGGAGATGAATATAAATTCTATATTCACGACAAGCCAGCAGATTTTCTATTTATTATATACTCACAACCTGGAATTATGCATAAAAAACATAATGCGCCAAAACAATGAGGTCAATAACATCAATAATGTAAACAACGTCGACAATTGCATGACATCCTTTTGAGTAAAAGTATATTATATTTTCACATGTGAAATATAAGCAATAAAAATATAACGTTTTATTTTAATTATAAAAGCCACTTTTTCACTGGAAAGTATATAATACATTGTAACATAAGCCGCACATAAGCATTTTGTCATTCAAACTCATTATTACAAACACAAACTAAAAATACCGCGCATAACAAAACATAGGGCCGGCAATTTTAATTATTTTTGACGAAAACGTTTGTTTTTTTAAAATATGAAACAAATGGGATTCGAATTCGGGTCGCCACGGTATTAGTCGGCAGTCGTATATATTAGGCCATGATGGGATTGCTATTTAGCAGATAACTTAACATGTATATACAGTTACCAAAATAACTCATAAGGAAAATCTTTGTTTATGGCATACATGTAAACTTGGTTGTTATTTCTAAATATGCTTTATATGGTGCTTAGCTTGATCTGGATTTAAGGTAACCATTACTTAATCTCTGCTTAATTCAATTAAGCCATGGGAAAGTTTAAAAATATTTTTCTGAAAAATATTAAGGTGCTTAAAATAACCTATTAAAAGTTATAATTTTACAATATGCAACGTTTTAAAGCAAAAATTAAGGTTTCATTTCATACCCCAGTCAACCCCGTTTTGGCTTCTTGGAGAAGGGGTTGGATGGGGTATGAAAGTTAATACTCGGACCACGTAATGTGTTTTGCATTCACACTAACCTTTAATTTGTCTTCTGTTCCAGGCTCCGTAAACACAAACTCTTCGCCTAATGTGAATGTATATTCCATTTTGACGTCCGGTTGATCCTTTGGGAATGGATACGAAACACACTGTATAGAATTGTCGCTATTTACGCTAAAAACTATCCTGGGCTCGCAAGCTAGGTACATTTTCAGTGCTTCGTCTGGTGTTCCTGCAAAGACGAACAAATGTATATCCTGTCGTCTCAAAGTAATACAATTACCGAACCTTCAATCAATAATAGTTAACTTAACGCGAATCCATGGTCCATGTCAGTAGCATAAATAGCTATGGATTGTGTAATAAGCTTTTTTTTATTTACCATTGTACATTTTATTATCATATTAAAATAATAATGTTATGACTATGTGTTTAAGGACGGGTTATACATGTTTCAAACAGTTGTAACGATTTTACCGAGGGTTGAACTTTCCCTATCATTACCGGATAGTATTGATTGATTCTTTTTCTTGCATACCATTGAAATTTTGTTCGTTAACGTCGCCAACTCCCCGTTTATATCGAAACAATAATAAGTAGAATTGGCCTAGAGCAGTTTCACCTGCAGAACTGCAGAGGTGCTGCAAATTCTCTTGTAAATACGCCATTTCCACCTTGAGCCACGATATTGTTTTCTGTTTTCTGTTTTCTGCCACCACTCAAATTGCACCTGAAACTATACATGGATGATGATGAAGACCTTGAAGCGACAAAACGAATAGAAATTCGTTGACTCCTCTTCTGTTTTTTCTTTGCTCGAGAACCACAAAAGGCTTTATTTATGGAAATTAAAGTGTTTGTTTTACTCATAAAATCAATGATATTGTGGTAACTGTTTCATAATTACAGATAGGTCATGCATACGTCACTGCAAAAGTGCTGAAAATAGCTCCAGCATGGAACTTCGCATAAACAGACCATGCGTGAATGGGTAAACTGGTTCTGTTCTGTCATGAAGATGACGACAATTAATTCACCTGGACAACTGTTCTTGTGGACTTTATCCTTGGCTTAGAGGTCCTGCAGACCAAGATAAAAAGTTCTTTTCGGACAGAAGCTTTAGATACGAGAATAACAGAGACAGACATTTTCTGCGTTGTTATGGATTTGAGAATTTACTTGAGTGGGTAGGAATTGAATAAACACATTTATGGTATTACGTTATCCTATTACAACATAGGTATCCTAGTATGTAACCCAATTACATGATAACGCAGTGTGGTCTAGTGGTAGGGCGTCCACCTCGCATGCGGGAGGTAGTGGGTTCAAATCAAATCAAACCGGGTCATATCGAAGACTTCATAAAAATGATACTTATGGCTCCCTTGATTGACGTTCAGCTTATAAAGGGTAATTATAGGACTGGTCGGCCCGGTGTCAGTATAACCTGACTGGGCCAGGTATCATGGTATAAAGTCTACGGCGTGGTATTTCAGTGTGGCAGCACTATACAGTTGAACATTGAGCTCACAAGATTACAAGAAAAAACGTCGTGATATTGACCAAAATATTGCTAAAAGCGACGTAATATCCCACCTCCACGCACTCATGCACACACGCTTGCACGCACGCGTAATAATCCACGCACGCACGCATATACATACATACATACGTATAACGTACGTACGTACGTTCGTACGTACGTACATACATACATACATACATACATACATACATCCCCCAGGATTCGCAACATGCCAAATTACAATGGAAGAAATGGTTTACAATACATGACTAAAATATTGTTATATGCGACGTAATATCCCACTCCCACGAACGCACACACACACACAAACACAGATACATACATATATACATACATACGTAAATACGTAAGTCCCCCACGATTCGCAACATGCCAATTTACGATGGAAGAAATGGTTTACAATGCATGTGGTCGAAATAATGTATCTGATCTAATTATGCTGAATGTATTCAATATGGTATTAAAACACAGATTATTGCCAAACAAAAGAACAACTATTACAATACAAATTTAACAATTGAAAACAACTATACCATTAATACGATTACAATAATTACATATGTAAGATATCAATTCATTTGAGCGAGTTTAAGTTAAAGTAACAATAACCTGAATCTTTAAGAAACTGCTCCATGTTGTCATCCCTTTCTTTGATATTAATCCAGGTGCCTTCAAAGTTTTTCTTAAACGCATCCATGACTGGGGATCTCTTTCTTGGGTTGACCTTTCACTAACTGCAATAGAAATGTCCGTGGTATCGACAGATTGTTCAGTATCGAGTGTATAAAATGAACACAAGTGAACTTATACCCGAAAATCAGAAGCAATCGTGGAGGTCCGATTGTAGCAATCACGAATACCGATCTGATTATTGCCATCTCAGAACAATGACTATTTATAACACGTCATCAGTATATGGTGTCTAAAAAAAGAGTCATACTTAACAGATCATATTAGTTTTACTACCTAACATTTTTTGATTCTGACTGGTCGAATCTCATTTGATAACCTGTTTAATATGAAAAAAACAAAACACAAAAAAAACAAGAAAGCAAAATTGTTCCTTAGGGATTTTCAATTGGGTTATTAAATATCCCAAGCACCATTTGTGTACGATTCCAAATAGTCCCATTGCTGAAGTATGTGCAACATTCTACTAGCTTTTTAAACTATCGTCATTGTCGTTTTCTTTCATATTATTCAAAATCACTGATAGTCCTACCGGTGATTCTCTACCATTACGTGCCACTTTAAATCACTACTGATCAATGTCTGTATTTCATTAAAATTATATATTTCCTTTTCTTACATCTAACTTTCTAATCAGTTATGAATCGATTATCACATATAGCTATAATAACATATAGAAAACAGGTGGTAATTATCTGATTATATTTTTTTAACTTGAATATAGACTTTTTGTATGCAACCAACACGATATTATCGTTCATACAATTTTAGTAGGTGATATTTCGAGTCATTATTGCTCTTTGTGAGCTTTCTGTCTCGCATTCAACGAAAGTGGCGGAACATATGTAACATACTTAAGGCGGCGGTGACAGCGACGATGACAGTGACGGCGGCGGAGTCGACGTTTACGTTAGAGTTTTGAGTTTAGGGTTTTTACATTCTAATTTCAACATTCATTAAAAATCATTCAGACTTGACACATGTTTTCATTATCATCAAGGCTACACAGACACATATGTTTCATAACTCTTTTTTCGCACAGAAATTTATTTACAAAACAGTTTTGCGTTAACGTTTTTCACATTCTAATATATTAGCATTACATATTTAAATTCAATCAGACTTTGTATATGTTTTAAATTTCATCAAGGTCACTAAGCCAATTTGGTTCCATAACTTGGTATTGCAATTTAGCAATGTTATGGCCCTTTTTCGATATAGAAATTCATTTACGTTAAAGGTTAGAGTTAAGGTTAGAGTTAAAGGTTAGAGTTATGGTTAGAGTTAAGGTTAGAGTTAAGGTTGTTCATATATTACTATCTTTAACATTGCTATTTCGAAATCATTCAAACGTTGCATTTGTCTTCAGAGTTATCCAAGCCACTCATACACATTCGTTTCCTAAATTTTAACACAATGTTGAAAGTTTTTGAATTAGAAATCCCAATTTTTTGACAGCAATATAAACGAGACTCTTATTGGTAACATGCCACTTTTGTTAAAATCACACAACTGACAAAGGTCTAGTGACACAACAACTACGGCAACTCGTCAGACTGTTCTAGTGACACAATTACTTAGGCAACTCGTCATACTGTTCTAGTGACACAACAACTAAGGCAACTCGTCATACTGTTCTAGTGACACAACAACTAAGGCAACTCGTCAGACTGTTCTAGTGACACAATTATTTAGGCAACTCGTCATACTGTTCTAGTGACACCATTACTTAGGCAACTCGTCATACTGTTCTAGTGACACAATTACTGAGGCCACTCGTCATACTGTTCTAGTGACACAAGTACTAAGGTAACTCGTCATACTGTTCTAGTGACACCATTACTTAGGCAACTCTTCATACTATTCTAGTGACACAACTACTTAGGCAACTCGTCATACTGTTCTAGTGACACCATTACTTAGGCAACTCTTCATACTATTCTAGTGACACAACTACTTAGGCAACTCGTCATACTGTTCTAGTGACACCATTACTTAGGCAACTCTTCATACTATTCTAGTGACACAACTACTTAGGCAACTCGTCATACTGTTCTAGTGGAACAACAACTTAGGCAACTCGTCACACTGTTCTAGTGACACAATTACTTAGGCAACTCGTCATACTATTATAATGACACAACTACTTAGGGAACTCGTCATGCTGTTCTAGTGACACATCTACTTAGGCAACTCGTCATACTGTTCTAGTGACACAACAATTTAGGCAACTCGTCATACGGTTCTAGCGACACAATTACTTTAGGCAACTTGTCATACTGTTCTAGTGACACAACTACTTAGGCAACTCGTCATACTGTTTTATGACACAATTGATTAGGCAACTCGTAATACTGTTTGAATGACACACTCACTTAGGCAACTCGTCATACTGTTCTAGTGACACAACGAATTAGGCAACTCGTCATACTGTTCTATGGAAACACTTACTATCACTTTTATCAAGATATTAAGAGGTTAGTTTGCAAACGAATGTTCAAGTAACATGTCCAAGTAGCACAGACAATAAACTGCTTGGCATGTTATATGTATGTGTATATTTCACTTTCTCTTCAAGTTTATATGTATTTGTTACACGTATGACCCATTGGAATATTTGAATAAACTGTATAATTTATATTCTTCGTTGCAATTCGTTTGATTCAATCAGAGTTTAATTATATCAGACACGAAATTACAGTTTACCAATACATTGTTTCACAGTTGGGCAGTAAACTTCTTAAACATATATTTACGATATTAAAATAATATATACAACAATATCGGCCTGCCTATAGTGTAAGTTTCCATTGCCACCGGTACTCGCGATTGCCCTCAAGTATTTGATTGTCGTTTGTACGATGTGCACTCTAAGTAAATAAACCCAATCTAAGTAAATAATCCCTTATAACAGACGGTTGTAAAATTAATTATATATGGTATATTGATTGTCAAGTTATTATACTTATATACTAGACACAAGTTTATATACGTGACCCTAAAACGTTATTTATATGCGGAAATCTGTGCAGGGTACAACAAAGTAATGCTGAATAGGTTTATTTTGTACCAGGTGTTACACGAAAGGACCCGTCTTCAGTCAAAGGAACATTAAATAAACGAATTAGGGCCACAACTCCCGTTAACCAAACGTACTTTCGGCGTACTGTATTTGTTTGTGGTGTTTTGTCAATGATGGAAGGCCATCATATTCAGAAAAGGTCGAAGAATCCGGTTTTATCTATTTTGTATCATAAGTAAAATGTAATAACAAAAATAAATTCTTCGCAAATATGATGCAGTCGCGAATTCGATAGTGTCTTAATAATGTTTCCCAGTTTATAAAAGCTGAAGTATCAAGATTCATATTGTCTTATGAGGGCTGAAGTATCAAGATTCATATTGTCTTATGAGGGGTGAAGCATCAAGATTCATATTGTCTTATGAGGGCTGAAGTATCAAGATTCATATTGTCTTATGAGGGGTGAAGCATCAAGATTCATATTGTCTTATGAGGGCTGAAGTATCAAGATTCATATTGTCTTATGAGGGGTGAAGTATCAAGATTCATATTGTCTTATGAGGGGTGAAGTATCAAGATTCATATTGTCTTATGAGGGCTGAAGTATCAAGATTCATATTGTCTTATGAGGGCTGAAGTATCAAGATTCATATTGTCTTATGAGGGCTGAAGTATCAAGATTCATATTGTCTTATGAGGGGTGAAGTATCAAGATTCATATTGTCTTATGAGGGCTGAAGTATCAAGATTCATATTGTCTTATGAGGGCTGAAGCATCAAGATTCATATTGTCTTATGAGGGCTGAAGCATCAAGATTCATATTGTCTTATGAGGGCTGAAGTATCAAGATTCATATTGTCTTATGAGGGCTGAAGCATCAAGATTCATATTGTCTTATGAGGGCTGAAGTATCAAGATTCATATTGTCTTATGAGGGGTGAAGCATCAAGATTCATATTGTCTTATGAGGGGTGAAGCATCAAGATTCATATTGTCTTATGAGGGCTGAAGCATCAAGATTCATATTGTCTTATGAGGGCTGAAGCATCAAGATTCATATTGTCTTATGAGGGCTGAAGCATCAAGATTCATATTGTCTTATGAGGGCTGAAGCATCAAGATTCATATTGTCTTATGAGGGCTGAAGTATCAAGATTCATATTGTCTTATGAGGGCTGAAGCATCAAGATTCATATTGTCTTATGAGGGGTGAAGCATCAAGATTCATATTGTCTTATGAGGGCTGAAGTATCAAGATTCATATTGTCTTATGAGGGGTGCGAAAGTGTTGAGAAGTTGTCTCAAAGAACACATGTGTATACACAAACGTACTTTGACGGTGTTCACGCGTGCAGTACCTTTTACGACATACATCCATTAAGCCAAAATAATAGGTTTTGTATTACATTAAGGCGAATGGCCACCCTTTTTGTAGTATTATAAATTAACAAAATTAACTCATAAATATCATATGAACATTTCTTGATAGTCACGGTGAGAAACATATATTTGAAATCTCTGCTGTTGTATGTACAAATAAGTATTATTTGCATGACGTAGATACTACTTTTACCACTATGTGACTGCAAGGGGAAATGAGGTAAATCTGAATTGTATAGCTGCACAACTATTGCCAGATAATTGATAAGTACATTTACCTGTGGATTAAATTACCTGTTCAAAGTTTTCTACGTCATCAAATAAAACCTTATTCTCGCTTTTCACAGATATTGCAATGTGTGAATTGTAAATATCTATTGCCATGTATTGATTTCGATTTAAATAAACATAAACATGTTCATGAAACAAAACATGGCCGGAGAACTTTAACAATTTTAACAGCAGAACTTATAATATCCGTATATTATGTTCTTTCTTATGTGTACGGGTTTACGACAATTAAACAAAGTAGTGATGTGGCATATAGAAGAATTAAATAAACGAAACACCCCCAGACACTTTTTTTCAACATCTTAGCTGACAAATTCTTACTCTTACCATGTTGTTTGGTATCATAGAGAAATGAAAAGTCCATGATAACAATGCCAGCATAGAAGTTATTTCCTGTAACTGAAATTATCTCCCCATTTTAAATAAATATCAGGTTCTTTGAAAAGTCCTCTTTGTTGAAACTACAAGAGCGAATTAGGGGTCAGCTATTTTGTCTTTAGCACAATCGTAGGGCCCTCTACCAGATATGTTGTAAGTGTGACCCTGTGGTCAAATTTCGCCCAGCCCCGGGGATAACAGCTTTACACAGAGTTTCTTACGACATCTTTAACAAAAACTATTTTCTCTGGAGCTATACGAGCTAGAGGTCTAATCTTTATTACGAGTTATTAATTATTGTTCGTTTGAAATAGTCAATTCCAATCTGTGTTGCTTTGAAGTAAAACACCGCTTTAGCCGGAGCAAGGGGTGTGAGAAGTGTTGCACTTTATAGTACCTCTCATAAACAGACTCAATAAAAACGAGTCTAGCTCTTTACTCTCTTGTTTATGTTAGTTGCTTTCAAAAGATCCCCTTTACAGACAGTATTTCCACTATGCTCAAACCAAGTTCTGTTTAAAAGGTTTCTAATAAGAGTACATATAAATACCGAACAGGAAAAGTAGCATTCAAGGACGACAGTCAACCACAAACACTCAAGGAAACAAATAACGACTTTATATAAAAATGAATAAAAGGCAAGATAAAACATCACAAACACACAAGGGTTCACAATAGTGCTACCGCCTTGCAAAGGTCAGTGGCAAAAAAGGCCGCTGGGGGTTTAAACCCGGTTCTAGGGTGCAACAAACCTCACCCTTACCCTATTGTCATCCCAATAAACGGGACTGTGTAAATAAAGATATTCCCGCCAGGTTATAATCTCTAACAAACAAGGCAACGCTAATAGGCAAGTAAAAGTATAAGCAAAACACATAAATGATCAAGTATATATAATATTACTAAATGTAGGCGATGGTGAGCCATCGCAGATCCCCATCTTTCTGAAGTGCAAGTCAGAAATGCATGGATTATCTCCCCTAGCTCCGTTTTCAGACATTGCATTCCAAAGTTTGTATCTGCCATACATCATGATAAACAATAACTTAGCTCCATAGCAACAGTAGTCGAAAAAGACGTCCTCAAAAAATGTACGTTTCACTACATATACTGAGTCCGAATAGATCACTATTTAATAATGCATGGGAAAAAAACGTTAAAACGAATCACTAAGAATAAAGTTTATGTATCATTTAATATATCGTACATGGTGACCATCAGTCAATAAACAAGTTCAAACCAGCGTTATTTGTCGCGCTTTATTTTTGAGAAGTTTATTTTTATATCGACACCGGTAATTCCCATAGCGGAAGATTGCCGAAGGGCTTCGAATAGAAATGTTAGCTGTGTTGAGTTGAAGTTCCTTATGATATATGATATATATATTATTAACCATAGTAGAAAGGAAAGGATTGAAAATGTGAAATATGTCATCCAATAACAGAGGTTTCATTAAAGGCTCCATTACGTCTGCATGAGTACCAGATGAAAGACTCAACATGAAATATATTTCATAGCAGTACAAGAACAAATCGGCGACAAGATGTGCACAGTTCGTACCCATAGGGATATCAACAATTTGTCAAGTAGGGTAGTGTAGTTCCATACCTGACGAAAATATTATCTAATAGGAAAATGAGTGCTTCACAAACTTCTTGGCAAGTCCACATAGTGTAATTGTCTAAACTGTCTTTAGTAAAAAACGCTTTAATATTATTACAGGCCAGAAATATAGTCTTTTCTCAAGCGAAAGTTTTTTGAATAAAAGCAATACGCTGTCTTTGATAAGGTGAAGTGGTAAGGTTGTATATAGTGTAGTTAAGTCATAATTACTTATAGATGACACTTGAGGTTTATTACAAATTTTATCAAGAACGTCTCCCTCCTGAATTTTTAAAAGACCAAAATAAATTAATCTCAGATTTTTCACAAGTTTTAGCACAATAATGTTTAACGTGATCTTTAACGGCAGTAAGACAAGAAGTTCAACGTTTGGAGATGTTTGTGGTGGTGCAGGCACTAGAATTTGAAATGAATCTTGGAAAAGGTGAAAGAATTATCAAAATAACAGGAGGAGGTATAACCTATTTAAAATTGCAAACATAACTTGTAGTGGCCATTTTGGAATATTGACGTCAATGGCATATTAATGAATATCACTTATAGCAAAGGGCATCGCGTTGCTAATGAATGTAAATACAAAAAAATGAGCTATATGTGCAACACTTTGTATATATAGTTTTAATACAATTGTTGATTATATCGGATGTGGCATGGTGGTCTCGCATGTGGTAGGTCGTGGATTCTGTCACACCAAACAGTTCATAATCATGGTACTAGTATAAAGGTAGTACTGGTCGAACTGATGCCAGTATTATGTGATTTGGTGTGGTATAATGTGACTTGTTTAGTATAATGTGACTTGGTGTGGTATAATATGACTTGGTGTGGTATAATATGACTTGTTTAGTATAATGTGACTTGGTGTGGTATAATGTGACTTGGTGTGGTATAATGTGACTTGGTGTGGTATTATTGGACTTGGTGTGGTGTAATGTGACTTGGTGTGGTATAATGTGACTTGGTGTGGTATAATGTGACTTGGTATGGTATAATGGCTACGGCGTGATACTCGTAAGAGGCATCACTATAAAAAAGAGTACGATAATGGACCGTTGAAAACGGCTAAGCACGACACATACGAAATATTGCAGTCTCGGTTTGATTGAGACTGTTCATGAGCGGTAGTGAAATACTCTAGCTACCGTTCACACCCTCTAGCCCCGGGTTGAGCAGAACTCAATATTCATAAAATCAAAAGTACATAATTTTAACCATCCCGAAGATGGCATGCATATGGCGGTGGATATAGAGATTTCCCTCGCCCATGTCCAGCGGCGTATGGTCCCAATATATAACAAAATACTATGAGGGAAATAAACAAAATGGAATTGAGTTGGGAGCAGCGGTTATGAATCCTGCATATCATAATTAACAGCCAAAAGACTAAATTAAAAAGCAGACAACGTATCATATAAGTAGTTAAACAATACCCAGAGCCTTTTATCGGCCTGAGTAGTGGAACCACCGAATCGAAAATTAAGTAAAAAAATAAAAGCGATTGAAAATGTACCACCGAAAACTAAATAAAAGTATCGGGCCTAGCGATCTCCAAAGATCGATGAATAACAGTACTGATTGCAAGTGCGTGGAGAATATGAATACTGAGCTCACTACTGCACACATTTCTTTTCAATGGCAAACTAATCTACGTGTGTTTTAACAAAGGACGCTTAAAAACCGATACAAATGTACTCCTTCAATTGTGAAATGTAAATCCTGTATTAACTATATATACACGTGCTGTTTCCATATATAGGCTACATTGGCAGAAAAATCAAACTTCTCTTTGACAATAAGCCTAGGACCTTAACTATCCATTAGACATAAACTCGAATTATTTGAATGATTTAGACATATACTTGAATGATTCAGAAATAAACCCTATTAATGTATACACATACTTAAATGATTTAGACATAAACTAGACATGAGTTCTTGAGGATCTCATATATGATTTTATTGTTTCAATGATTTGTTAATTCAAGTCTTTATTACTATCATTTATTATTATTATTATTTATTACTATTTTGTTATTATTTATTACTATTATTAGTTTTGTTATTCAATTATTTTTATTATTATTTATTATTATGTATTATTGTTTATTATTATTATTATTATTATTATTATTATTATTATTATCATTGTTCAACAGAAACTTGAATGAGATTTAATATATAGTTTAAAATATCATTGTAATCACAAATATACAATGTTTATTTTTGTTACAAATATATAAAGATATATAAATCGATTTTTTAATTCTTAAATACATTTTGAAAACTATGGATCGAAAAAAAACTAACCTCTTATCAGTCCGTTTTTAAGTTTTGCAAAACCAAGTTGATTTATATAATGGAGGTTTTACGCCAGACAAGTGTAGTTATTGAACAAAATGTAAAGCAACCAGTGAGCTAAAAAATGAACTTGGCATAGGGTCATGAAATAGTGCGCCTGTGTTCAATATAGCATATATAGTTGATTTAAATTTGAAAACCATTATTTAATAAAACTATTTATTAAAAGATTAATAAAACTATTTATTAAAAGAAAAAACCTTTAAGCAAATTGATTTGTAAGATACGTTCATCAAGAGCTTGACAGCAGTTGTGTTTGAAATATCTTGCTTTTAAATTGCATGTTAGTAACAGTATATTTGTTTAAAGGGATATACCACAATCTTGATTTGTTTAAAATCTCGCAGAGTCCTCTTAGTTGTTCACATAACTTGCATTTGTTCAATAATTAATGTTAATTATAAGAATAGTATAAAGAGAGTTTTTTTCTTTTCTTATTGCTAACTGGTAATTACATTGCACCAATACTACAGATAAACCTAAATAAGAAGAAAAACGAAAACTCAAGTTCATTTAATTATATGCAAGCAAGTTTAAAGTCAAATTGATACTGTATACATAAATCGAGCCGATAATTTTAGTGCTTGATAAAATCTTCAAGATTGCCGTGTGTCCCTTTAAAGGTTCGTATTATTTGCAGTGTGAACGTACACAGCCGCTAATTTGACGTCACTTACGTTCTGTTCTGTGTAATTGATACATTCGACAATATGCTACATACTCGTTGGATAAACAGATACGATACTGGGCAGAGCCTATCATTGTAACCAGCTGGTGTATTAAAGTAATAATACACGGTAACTCACATCAGATCCTCTATCGATAACAATTTAAGGTAAACTGTCGCATATGTGCTGTATAGTTCGGGGCTAATCTACTTTTGCGTTTCAACCTTTCATTTGCTCCCGTGCAGATATATCAACCTATCAACCTTTCATTTGCTCCCGTGCAGATATATCAACCTATCAACCTATCAACCTTTCATTTTCTCCCGTGCAGATATATCAACCTATCAACCTATCAACCTTTCATTTTCTCCCGTGTAGTTATACTTCTTTTCACTGATTCAGTTGCGCAAAACAATAGTGCCGATTACCAACACGTATAATGCACAAGGCGAGTGTTTTAAAGCGACTGGAGGCGATCTGGCGGTATTTTGGGTGTCAGTTCAAATAAAACCACCATGATGCTTAATTAATATGCATATGCACGGAAAGGGCCCCATGATCCGTACAATTCAATTATTATTAATGAAATTGTTTAGTCTGGTAAGGACACAGCTAGTTTTTGTTGTATAATCATTAATAGTAACTTATATGACGCTTTAAAGTTCTTTTATATTCTTGTTTTGTGATCGCAGTACACTTTATTTGAATTATATGTACAAGTGTTAGTAAGATAATAGTCATCTAAATAAATATGTAGGACTTAATAACACACACACACACACACACACACAGCCGAGTAGTCGGGTCTTCCAGGCCAAACGTTTTCATAAAAACAATTAACCGAATGTAACATGCAGCTTAATATAATGCATATGGACATTTCATATGAAACTGAAGCACATTAACAGGGTTTTCAATTGTGTATTTGGAGTGACACCAAATACTCGTCCAGATCACCTCCAGTCCCTTTAAGGAATGATAAGTTCGATTTTCAAGGGAACTAACCTACCTAGATAGCATTTAGGTGGTGAGCACACAATTGCGCAGTATAGTCCTACATAATTCAAAAGTATGCAAGAAAAACGATTAAACTAGTAAGGCCAGAAAAGAAAATACCTGTGTTTCTGGTTACTCAGCTGAAAAAAATAGGGTAGGTAGGTAGGTATTTTTTTTTCATTTCTTTTTTCTTTCTTTTTTTTGCCCATGTGGTTTGCATGATATTAAAGGTATCTTTAACTACGATGTTAAAGGTATCTTTAACTTTGTCAAGTAGTTAATTTGCAGTGATTTTGCAAGTAACCTCACGATGTCTAACTTGGTTGTTTTGAATAAAATAAATTGAAAACAAATATTTTCTGCCATTATGAGTTTATTTGTTGACGGACGGCAGACGGAGTGACAGGCAAAAAGTGATCACAATAGCTCCGATCCTGAGAGTTCCATCTTACATGTGGCTGTGAAAGATTGAATTTTCTTGAAGCTGGGTGGTATTGGAAGAACAAATCTGCTGGCAGCATGTCATGATTAATGTTTTTCATAAACGTCTGCTCTGTCCATGGCTGCATTTTTCAATTTGGATATTAAGCCGAAAAAGGACGCGCAGTGCACCGTGGAGTGGAACATGCTTAAGCGCATGTTTCATACTCAATATTTTCGTACATTACCGATTCGTACCCAGTTTTTTCGTCCTTTTTTTAATTTATCTTTTTATGATAAAAAACTGTAGGGTTGGCGCCAAAAAATAGGGACGGTCGGGTAAATAGAAACACAGGTATTTTTTTCTGGCCTAAGTAATGGAACAACTCAAAAGAAAGAAAAGTAAATCAAGTGCAAGTGGGCACACATTTGCGCAATATGGTCATACATAATTCAAAAGCATGCACAAAGACGATAAGAATTTAAACAGACAAGTGGATATTTCCTAATGAAGAATGTAACAATTTAATTGCAAGTGCCTGCATAATCTTATCTAAAGGGATCATTTCACCAAGGATTGTTTTGGTCCCGAGAGTACCCGATCCTTTTTCTGGTCGATCGGCCGCTTTTTTGCGAAAATAATCGGAACGTGTGAGCACTGTCCCGCACTACCCTATACATTCGGGGGAAGATCTGTCGCGATCGCCTCAGTCCTCCGAGGGTCGGGTACCGAAAAAGTGATCGGCTACTGTTTTTAAAAATGTTGAAAAACAGTAGCCGATCAAAAACCGTCGGCCCGGTGTCGTCTTGGTCGTCCGAGGGTCCCCTGAAGGTCCCCTTGTCTCGCCCGCCCTCTGGAGTTTTCGTATAGCCTCTGCAGCTCTCTACCGAGGGTCGTGCGTAGTGTCGGCAGAGTGTACGCACCCGACCCTCACCAGATATCAAAGCCAGAGAATTAAAACCCAAATGTTTTAATGAAACAAAACACATGTAAAAATCCTTTAAAATGTCACAAAGAATTAATTGTTACTAAATACAACAGCAAGACATATATTTACTCAAAATTATTATAAATAATAATAAATTTACAAATTAATACCAATGCCAGAGAATTATAAACCAAATATAAAATAAAAACTGCACACTTTTCTCAGAACAGGTACTGAAACAAAACACACTTGAAAACCCTTTAAAAAGTCACAAAACCTTACTTCTTTTTGGCATATTTTCTCTTGGTCATTGGCCTCCTCCTCAGCATATTTCCTAATGTAATAACATTTTGCTGTGCTATGGCAGAACGAAGTTGTAGAGCTACAACAAGCCCCAGCACTGCTTGTTGGTCCATGACCTTCCCTGGCTGGTCAGAAAGTGATGAACGGCTTCGATCTGAGCGGTTTATATAGTCGGGCCTTTAAAAACACCGATCTCCGGCCGATCAAACAAATTTGGTCGGCCGAAGAACGTCCGAAGATCGTTTAAATCGTCCGAAGACCGTTTACTTTCGGCTACCTGCGTCAACATACGCCTACATTCGGCCACTCTCGCGCGAAGAACGGCGGAAGAACGGCGGAAATCGGCCGAAAGCGTCCTCTCTGGAGCCGGGATCGCCCATTTTCGGCCTCTCTCGGCCGAATAACGCGCGAAGATCGCTCACTTGGGCGCGAGAAGCGGGTCTCTACCGGGCCTTTGCCGGGCCTTTGCCGTGTACCTGCGGGTACTTGTGCGAACTTTCGCATACTTGCGCCCCGGAAACGTGTCGATCACGCGAGGAACGTCCGAGAATCGTCCCCCCGCCATGGTCCATTGGTCGGGACTCAATCGGGTCAAAAAAAGGGGGCGATTGGAGGCGATTCAGGACGACAATCGGGCAGATCAAAACATTGATTGATCGGTGACAATCTGGTCCAGATCGGGCCGATTGGAAAAAAACAATCCTTGGTGAAATGACCCCTTAATGTAGCTTGTTTACGAAAACCACAGGCTGCCATTACGATAGTATTGAAGGATAAAGTGAAGAAGAGATAGTGTTATAGTACATGTATATAGTATAAATATACTATAACACTATCCCATCTTGTATTCTATCCTTCTGTTCTATCGTGATGGCAGTCTATGACAAACACGGATCACTAAGTGACTTATGCTGTTTTCAACAATTTCAATTTCTTATTTGAAGTAACGTGCTTTAAATAAAGCAGGGCTCTATATGTCATTTTCGTCCCAGAATAAAGGTTGAAGGACGTGACGTCGGAGGTCATTTTGATAGGATTTTTAAAGCCAACTCAATAACGAATCAGCATTGAACATTTTGATACACTATGTTAGATTGCGTAACTAGAGTTGCAATAGGTACCGTGTAACTTCGCGTGCGTAATCGTCACACATTCAGTTCAGAAATATCCAAGGACTTCTTTTTATACTAAATTAGTCACTCGTATTACAATATTTGTTCTAATTATCGCGCAAAGTTCATATTCTGTGACTCATTTTTAGGTAATTTTCCACCAATCCATAATTGTACTTTCCCTGTATAGTCCCTATTCCCGGGTTTAACAATTGATTAAATATTTACCTTGCTAATAGGGAAATATAAGCCTGCCAATAACCTTATGAACATAGATGCTCGGGGTCATTGCAGGTCACTGCGATATTATATAAGCTGAGCCGCAGTGATATTAAATATTAACACACAGTCGACGTTCGAACAGGGTAGATATTTGTGTCCGAAACAGTGCAAGATAAGAAATATATAAAAATGGAGACATTCAAGAAAAACTTTGAAGGCACATGGAAATGTGATAAAGCAAAGGATGCAAATATTGAGCAGTTTGCGAAAGACGCATGTAAGTAGATTTTTAAATAAATTATGTTGCATTGATAAACCTAATTGTTATCATTTGCAATTTAGAAGATAAAATATGAAAAGCAACTTTTCAATTGCTTTATATCATTAAATATTAAATACAACTGTGTATATGTTAGTATTTTTCAATACCTTATAGCACAAACGATTAACAATCAGTAATAATTAAACATATCGTAATTATGCAATCTTGAACGCTCGGCCAATTGTCATTCTCCGGGATCCCTCCTCGTGTGTATTTCGAGCTTCGGTATGTTCAAAATCTTGACGTTTTGGTAGCCGGAATTGCAGACAATTGTGCACTGTTGTTATGTAAACAATATGGCCGCTAGCCACGCGTGTTGATGTATAATTTGCGTTAAATGTTTGTTGTTTACAATGCGGATGAAGGTTTTATCACTGCTTTCATGTAAATAAACTATTGATGGAGCAATCGGCTGAATGACATTGCAAGATTTCGACGATAACTTTTATATTGAATGCAAATTTGTTTTTGCGGGAATCCAAGACGCGATGACGTAACCAATATGGAAACCTTCGATTTACATTCGAGTAATGCTGCGAAGCCATGTACGAGATGTTGTGAATGATACATTATGCAAAATTATTAAAGGTACTATAAGAAATGAAACGATACAGTTTGCTTCAACATAAAAGGAATTTTAAACAGGAATAGAATTTAAATTAGCAGGAATTTATAATGGATATTTCGACAATAAAACATGTTTAAAAATAATGTTTTACTGGAAAAAATGCGATAACCTGTTTAAAATTACTGTTTAATTTTACAATATGCAAACCTTTTAAGCCGAAATTATTATTATTTTTATTTCATACCTCAGCCAACCCCATTTTCGCTTCTTGGAAAAGGGGTTGGATGGGGTATGAAAGTTAATACTCGGACCACGTAATGAAATTATCGTTTACGCGTACGTATCTAGTCATTATTTGCTTTATCCATCATATGATTAATGACAGAATGCATACTTTTCTGTCGGGTAATAAACCAGCATAAACATAAGTACAGTTATTCAAGATTATAGAAAGAGAGGAATTAATGTTATTGATGTTCTGTTTTAAACCCCCTAATAGCCTGAAACTGTAGTGGAACACCGGGAGAAAAATTGTTATGTCAATACGAGTCCTGAAGTAGATTATTTGTTAGCTAATTACCTTATAGAGTTGTGAAATTATTGGCTCATGTTATACAGACTACTTAAATGAATACCAGAACATACGAATAATGGAACATGAAAAACAAAATACTGTGATACCCTTCACGGAAATGGCGGAAAGCTTTTACTCAACGTAAGACGTATAAACAAGAATTACTAGTATTTAAAGGGTCCGGAGGAAATCTTGTTAGAATAGTTGATTGTCAATCCAAAATACAAACGAAAGCTTTAAACTACAAACATTAAACTAAGCCGAACTGAATTGAATTGAATGCTGTTTAAAGGCAGAATATGCTTATTAACACAAAAATTGAAACAGTTGACGAAGCACTCGGAAGCGTTACAACTTTGAGATTTACGCTAACAGATAAACTGAATAAAATTAAACTGTACACACTATGCAGAATAAATATGTGTGTACTCATTACGTTGTATCGCCTACACGCTGCGCCGACGCTAAATGCAACACAGGAAGTGTGCAGATCCAAATGGTTTATTTATAGCACAGGTAATGTTTATGTAAACACAAGAGTTAAAAAAAATCTGCGTGCTTTTTTAACGATTCGTAAGTTTCTATTAACGGCTTGGTACATCGGGGGATTTAATGCAGATTTGATGGTAATATATTATACACAAATATTTGACACAAAGTCTCTATCATCTCCGTTAAGGTTAACAATAAGCATATTCTGACTTTAAAAGGCTCATCAACACACTATATGTTATGTGGAGCCGCCCCAGAGAGAGGGGAAGGATACATAGGAATCCGGGAACCGTGCTCTGCTCTTATCATCGAATATATTCCTATGGTTCTTTAACGTGCTCGGAGGATAGACCGATACACGGGACCTCCCGGTTTACGTCCCCATCCGACGGACGAGGATAAGGGAACACGTGTCTTACTCAAGAACTGAACTAAGCCGAAGCCGCATGCTGCCTTCGCTTTGATGACTGTTATTAACATATTTGGTATAGATAACGCAACCACTCGGCTGGTTTTTGTTGCTAAATCTTTAATATTAATTTAAATGAGATTTATATTGCTCACATATAATTTATAAAAGTCTTAAGTACATATGCACATTGAAAATGACACTGAAACACATAAAGATGATTTTATTCGAACATAGTTGAATAGTCATAATGATGATGATGATGATGATGTTGATGCACTTTATTTCCTCCACTTGGAAAATTATCCTGTTGCCTCACAACTGATCAGAGAATTATACTTCAAAAGGCCAAATTCATGTATAGAGTTTCGAACAATACCACCCCTTCATATATTTCCGATATGTTTACTACTCGTTATTCAACTGAAATAAGTCTTCGATCATTAACTGATACTAATGTTAGTATTCCTAATCGGGAACATTTCAAGGGCAGTATGATTTACTCCGGGACCATTTTATGGAATAATATCCCAGAGCACATTCAGAAGTGTGCAACAATGAAAAGTTTTACAAACAACTGCATAAAGTGGATAAAGGAAAAACAACATTAAAATCGATATAGATATCATCTCATCTTATTATTGTGTAAATATCGTTCAAACTACCACCACCAACAATGTTATTATGTTTACATATATCTTATGCATCTTGCCTTTCTTGTAATTTGTATCTTGCATTTGTTATAGAGGGCCACAAGGAAGATTAGTATATACTAATTGGGTCACCCTCGATAAATAAAGACTTTCAATTCAATTCAATTATACTAATATGCACATTCACAACTCACAAAGATTCACACATCTATACGCATACTCATGTACCCATTCGCGCGTCCATACTCACTCACACTCGCACCCACAAGTGAGTCAAATACCCAGTCTCTATAATTCAACCGTATTGTACCATGTTGTACTGTTACATGTAACGTTATACTATGTTGTACTGGTACAGGTAACGTTGTCCTGTGGTGTACTGTTACAAGTAACGTTGCACTATAGTGTTCTGGTATATGTAACGTTGTACTATGTTGTACTGGTTCATGTAACGTTGTGTACTATGTTGTATCGGTAAATGTAACGTTGTACTAGGGTGTACTGGTACATGTAACGTTGTACTATGTTTTATCGATACATGTAACTCTATACTATGTTCTAATGGTATATGGGAGATTGTACTATGTTGTACTGGTACATGTACAGTTGTATTATGATATACTGGCACATGTAACGTTGTACTATGTTGTAATGGTACAAGTAAGGTTGTATTATGTTTTACTGGTACATGTAACGTTGTACTATGTTGTACTGGTACACGTAATGTTGTACTTTGTTGTACTGGTACATATAACGTTGTACTTTGTTGTACTGGTACTTGTTACGTTGTATTAGGTTGTACTGGTATATGTCACGTTGTACTATGTTATACCGGTGCATATGATGTTGTTCTTTGTTGTACTGGTACATGTAACGTTGTACTAGGTTGTACTGGTTCATGTAACGTTGTATTATGTTGTACTGGTACATGTAATGTTGTACTATGTTGTACTGGTACATGTAACGTTGTACTATGATGTTCTGGTACATGTAATTTTGTACATTGTTGTACTGGTGCATGTAACGCTGTACTTAGTTTAAGTGGTACATGTAACGTTGTACTATGTTGTACTGGTACATGTAATGTTGTTCTATGTTGTACTGGTACATGAAATATTTTACTATGTTGTACTGGTTCATGTGAGATTGTACTATGTTATACTTTTACATGTAACGTTGTACTATGTTGTACTGGTATATGTAACGTTGTACTATGTTGTACTGGTACATGTGATATTGTACTATGTTGTACTGGTACATGTAACATTGTACTATGTTGTACTGGTACATGTGAGATTGTACTATGTTGTACGGGTACATGTAACGTTGTACTATGTTGTACAGGTACATGTGAGATTGTACTATGTTGTACTGGTACATGTAACGTTGTACTATGTTGTACTGGTACATGAAATGTTGTACTATGTTATACTGGTTCATGTACCGTTGTATTATGTTGAACATGTACACGTAACGTTGTTCTGTTTACTTGTACATGTAACTTTGAACTATTTTGTACCGTTACATGTAACATTGAACTATGTTGTAACGGTATATGTTAGATTGTACTATGTTGTACTGGTACATGTACCGTTGTATTATGTTGTACTCTTACAGGTAACGTTGTACTATGTTATACTGATACATGTAAGGTTGTATTATGTTTTACTGGCACATGTAACGTTGTACTATGTTGTACTGGTACATGTAGCGTTGTACTATGTTGTATTGGTACATGTCAGATTTTACTATGTTGTACTGGTACATGTAATATTGTACTATGTTGTACTGGTACATGTAACTTTGTTCTATTTTGAACTGGTAAATGTGAGGTTGTACTATGTTGTACTGATATATGTAACGTTGTACTATGTTGTACTGGTGCAAGAAATATTGTTCTATGTTGTACTTGTACATATAACGTTGTACTATGTTATATTGGCACATGTGACGTTGTCCTATGTTGTACTGGTACATTTAACGTTGTATTATGTTGTACCGGCAAATGTAACGTTGTACTATGTTGTACTGGTACATGTGAGATCGTACTTTAACGTACTGGTACACGTCGATTGTACTACGTTGTACTGATACATGTAACGTTGTACTATGTTGTACCGGTACATATAACGTTGTACTATGTTGAACTGGTACATGTGAGATTGTACTATTTCGTACTGGTACTTGTCAGATTGTACTACGTTGTACTGGTATATGTAACGTTGTACTATATTGTACCGGTACATGTAATGTTGTACTGGTACATCTGAGATTGTACTATGTCGTACTGGTACTTGTGAGATTGCTCTATGTTGTACTGGTATATATAACGTTGTACTATGCTGGTACGTGTAACGTTGTACTGTGTTGGTACAAGTAACGTTGTACTATGTAGGTACATGTAACGTTGTACTGTGTTGTACTGGTACATGTAACGTTGTACTATGCTGGTACATGTAATGTTGTACAATGTTGTACTATGTTGTACTGGTACATGTAACGTTTTACTATGTATACCGGTATATGTAATGGTGTACTGTGTTGTACTGACAGATGTGAGATTTGACTATTTTGTACGTTGTTCTATGTTTTACTGGTACATGCAACGTTGTACTATGTTTTACCGGTACACATAACGTTGTATTATGTTGTACTGTTAAATGTGGGATTGTATTATGTTGTACCTTTACATGTAACGTTGTACTATGTTGTACTGGTTCATTTATTGTTGTACTATGTTGTACTGTTATATTTAACGTTGTACTATGTTGTACTGGTTCATTTATTGTTGTACTATGTTGTACTGTTATATTTAACGTTGTACTATGTTGTACTGTTATATGAGAGATTGTACTAAGTTGTACTGGTACATGCAATGCTGGTACATGTAACGTTGTTCTATGTTCTATGTTGTACTGGTACATGTAACGTTTTACTATGTTGTACTTTTACATGTAACGTTGTACTACGTTGGTACATATAACGTTGTACTACGTTGAACTGGTACATGTAACTTTGAACTATGTTGTACTGGTAGATGTGAGGCTGTACTATTGTGTACTGGTACATGTAACGTTGTACTATACTGGTACATGTAACGTTGTACTAGGATGTACTGGTACATGTAACGTTGTACTAAGCTGGTACGTGTAACGTTGTTCTATATTGTACTGGTACATGTGACGTTGTAATATGCTGGTTCATGTAACGTTGTACTATGCTGTACTCGTACATGTGCCGTTTTACTATGTTGTACTGGTAAATGTAACGTTGTAGTATGCTGGTACATGTATCGTTGTACTATGTTGTACTGGTACAGGTGACGTTGTACTAGGCTGGTACATGTATCGTTGTACTATGTTGTACTGGTACATGTGACGTTGTACTATGCTGGTACAGGTAACGCTGTACTTCGTTGAACTGGTACATTTAACGTTGTACTATGTTGTACTGGTACATGTGAGATTGTACTATGTTGTACTGGTACATGTGAGAACGTACTATGTTGTACTGGTACTTGTAACATTGTACTTTGTTGTACTGGTACATGTGCGATTGTACTATGTTGTACTGGTAGTTGTTGTACTGGTACATGTGACGTTGTACTATGCTGGTACATGTAACGTTGTACTTCGTTGAACTGGTACATTTAACGTTGTACTATGTTGTTCTGGTACATGTGAGATTGTACTATGTTGTACTGGTACGTGTGGGATTGTACTATTTTGTACTGGTACATGTGAGATTGTACTATGTTGTACTGGTACTTGTAACATTGTACTATGTTGTATTGGTACATGTAATGTTGTACTATGTTGTACTATGTTGTACTGGTACATGTGAGATTGTACTATGTTGTACTGATATATGTGAGATTTTACTATGTTGTGCTGGTACATGTGAGATTGTACTATGTTGTACTGGTACTTGTAACATTGTACTATGTTGTACTGGTACATGTAATGTTCTACTATGTTGTACTGGTACATGTGAGATTGTACTATGTTGTACTGGTACATGTGAGATAGTACTATGTTGTACTGGTACATGTGAGATTGTACTATGTTGTACTGGTACTTGTAACATTGTACTATGTTGTACTGGTACATGTAATGTTGTACTATGTTGTACTGGTACATGTGAGATTGTACTATGTTGTACTGGTACATGTGAGATTGTGAGATTGTACTATGTTGTACTGGTACATGTGAGATTGTACTATGTTGTACTGGTAAATGTAATGTTGTACTATGTTGTACTGGTACATGTGAGATTGTACTATGTTGTACTGGTACATGTAATGTTGTACTATGTTGTACTGGTACATGTGAGATTGTACTATGTTGTACTGGTATATGTGGGATTTTACTATGTTGTACTGGTACATGTGAGATTGTACTATGTTGTACTGGTACTTGTAACATTGTACTATGTTGTACTGTTACATGTGAGATTGTACTATGTTGTACTGATACATGTGAGATTGTACTATCTTGTACTGGTACATGTGAGATTGTACTATGTTGTACTGGTACATGTAATGTTGTACTATGTTGTACTTGTACATGTGAGATTGTACTATGTTGTACTGGTACATGTAATGTTGTACTATGTTGTACTTGTACATGTGAGATTGTACTATGTTGTACTGGTACATGTGAGATTGTACTATGTTGTACTGGTACATGTAATGTTGTACTATGTTGTACTTGTACATGTGAGATTGTACTATGTTGTACTGGTACATGTAATGTTGTACTATGTTGTACTTGTACATGTGAGATTGTACTATGTTGTACTGGTACATGTGAGATTGTACTATGTTGTACTGGTACATGTGAGATTGTACTATGTTGTACTGGTACATGTGAGATTGTACTATGTTGTAGTGTACTGGTACATGTGAGATTGTACTATGTTGTACTGGTACATGTGAGATTGTACTATGTTGTACTGGTACATGTGAGATTTTACTATGGTGTACTGGAACATGTACCGTTGTATTAAAGCATGTACTATGCTGGTTCAGGTAACAACGTTACATGTACCAGCATAGTACAACGTTACATGTACCAGTACAACATAGTAAAACGTTACACGTACCAGTTCAACGTGGGTTTGCACTATATTGTACTGGTACATGTGAGATTGTACTATGTTGTACTGGTACATGTAATGTTAAACTATGTTGTACTGGTACATGTGAGATTGTACTATGTTGTACTGGTACATTGAACATTGTACTATGTTGTCCCATTGCAGGTGTTCCAGAAGAGGAGGCCAAGTTTCACGTCGCGTCGTCTCCCACATTTACGTTCACTGTGCAGAGTGATGGCTCCATACATTCTACCTCAGTCCCATTTCCTGATAAACCGGAAATAAAAATGGAATCAAAAGCTACCCTCGGCAATGAGTTTGACTTTATAGAGCCATTGAAACAAAAAGTTATTAAGGTATTATTTTCTTTTAACAATTTACAAGGAGATCATTGTTTTTGCTTTTTTCTTTGTCTTTTCTATTCAGTTGTGACGTTGTTTTACAAACTGTACATAACTTGAAAAAAATAACTCGCGCAATACAGATACTACTCATTACGGCCAGTACTTTTATACTGATATATTTTTATTTGCTTTGTTTCAACGCGATATAAAGAAAAGAAGAAAATGTCAAGTTCATTAAAAACGATTTATTGTAAAGTAAGAACCATTTCAACGTATTTGTTTTGCATTTATTGAATTATATCGTGTTTTGTCGACATAAATATATCGATTTATAGATATATATTATAACAACTCCAGTTACTTTAAATTGAGAAATTCAATATAACCCAGCAAGACGAGGCACGAATACGAATATGTAAATAAATACATTTATTTATATTTGTCTATTGTTGACGAATAGCCGCTCATAATCTATGCTTCTTATCACTAAACTGATGCAGATATTCTCATCATGATCTCGTTTAATTCGTCTTAAATTTCACATACATTAGAATCTAATGACTATGGATGGCGAGAAGTTGATTCATACGCTGACACCTCCTGCCCAAGACCAAGTGAAGAAAACGAAGATGGTGTACGTACGAGTGGGAAATACCATAGAAATGGTAGGTTATTACATATGCACCTCCCTATTAAAACTAGCGCCTATTATGACCCAAACTTTCCTTGCATTCTTAGGTTATTAAATATTTCTTTAAAACGGTACGTAAATCCCAGCGCATGCAAGGGATCTTTTATCTATATAAATATATATAATTGTAAAATTAGGATTACAAACCAAATAATACACATACACATGATTTACTTAAAATAAAAATTCCTATGCAATTCACAAAGTATAAAGCATCGACAATTTCATTATATTTTGTTGAAACGAAGTTTACATGATTAAATATTGCAAATAACTACTTACTAATTTTTATACGAATACTTAGATTATAATAAACTAAGCAAAGACTAATGTACCGGCATATGGTTTCTGTATGACTTTATCTTCTAGAAACTTAACAAGAGCCATAATATATTATGTAAGGACACACATATAAAAAGTTCTGGAACCATTTTAAATAAACAATGTGATTACATGTACTTGAATGTGTCAATATTATTTTCAATAAATTATTTGCAAACATATTTGTATCTAACGAAAACACATCACATATTAAGATGACTAAGTTTCTATACTAAATATTTATAACGGAACTTTCTTATATGTGCCATCTTGCTCAAGTCACTGTGCAGTGGCAGAAAAACAATAAACGTGGCTCCAGTGTAAATGGACTGTCTACTATAGAATTTGCAGCAACTCTGCAATTCTGCAGGTGAGAAGGTTCTAGACCCATTTTCCATATTTCATCTCGATGTAAATGGAGGATGTTCATTCCTGTTAGGCGCCATATAACCTTTCATGTGTTGGTGCGCCTTAAAACCCAATTCAATTCAATTAATGTGCATATATTGTGTTGCATATTACATCTGAATTCAAGAAGCAGTATATTGTTTTGCCACTGTGTATTAAATAGACATACTCTTAAACAAGTTACATGTGTAAACATACTGCCTATGCTTTTGAAAATATTGTGTTACACTGTCAGTCATGTCAATGTTCTGTATATACGTGTACCATACGGGCCTTGGTGCCTTTGGATTTGAAATAAAACACCTTCTTTGTACTGATTATGTTTTTTCTTGGTCTTGACAGGAGTGCTCATTAGTTGAAGACAGTTCCAAGAAGATGACGAGGGTTTTCAACAAAGTGTAACTTCACTGAAGTTTCCATTTTCTAAAATGGTGGCAACATCTCACGAGCACCAGCATCTTTACATTTAATTTATTATTTTCATAATGCGTATTTGAACATTTAAAATATAGAATGTGCAATCAATCTGCAATCACTTTACTTTTTTTTCATCGCTAAAGTAATAATTCATGGTTTTTGAAATATACTTTTGTCGAGAATAAAAAATATGAAACTTATTTCAATGCTTTTGATGTAAATGTTGTCCATTTCAAAGCACAAGTAAACTATTTGAATAGTTATATCGCCTAAGAATATGAAGAAGAATATTGCAGATAATGTTCTATTAGTATCTAACGTAATTTGACTTTCTGCACATTCCGAGATGGTCGCCTTATTCTAAAGAGTTAACATGTTTACCTTTCTGTCTGGCCTGTCGTTGTTCTACCAATCATTATTTATACAGCGCCAAGAAACAGAATCATTATACGAAGGCTGTTAGGAAAGTAAAGATTAATTTTTAATGATTCGTGCGTATCCTCTGCGTATGCATGTTCGCACCATACGTTATGATGTCAACGATACTAAAATAATTCAGAATAAAACATAATAAAAAGACTCCCAAATAACATACCTAAGGTAGCTGCCTCTGCTTAGAGAGAATAGTTCCTCTCTGGTACACTCACACCAAGAACTCAATAAAACGCTGTCTAACAAGAAAACTCTGGTTAAAACAAAGTTTTTTACGGAAGGGCGTAAGTCCCAGATGCGCTTTATGTTAATTTAATAACTCGAACTTTCGACTTATGTATTTTGAATTTCGACTTACTGACTCAAAAATTCGACTCAATAACTCAAAATTTCGACTTAATAACTCAAAATGTCGGCTTAATTACTCGAAATTTCTACCTAATTATTCTACAAATGACTTTATCTTGGTAATATCGACTTAGTAACTCCGTATTAGTAACGCGAAATTTCCACTAATTAACATGAAATTTTGCTTAGTAACTCAAACTTTTGACTTACGTATCTTGAAGTTCGATTTACTCACTCGAAATTTCGACTAAGAAACTCGATATTACAAAGTCGAATTTTCGAGTTCTTAAGTCGACATTTTAAATAAGAATTAAAAACATGTCGAGTTAATAAATTTCAAGACACATAAGTCAAATTTTCTAGTTACAATGTCGTAATGTCGAGATTTGGAGTTATTTAGTCGAACATTCGAGTTATTAATTCGAAAGTTTAAAAAAAGCGTTTTCAGAGCTATTATTGATGTTACACTTCTGAACAAGAAATATAGAAAGATCGGACAGGTAAAGTAGCATTCAAGGAGGACAGTCAACCACAAAACACAGAAACAAACACGCAAACAGACAAACAAGAAGGCAAAAGCAATAATAAATGCAAACGACATCACAAACACAAAAGGGTTGACAATAGGCCTACCGCCTTGGTACGGTCAGTGGCAAAGTAGGCCACTGGGGGTTTAAACCGGTTCTAGGGTGCACCAAACCTCACACTTACCCTACTGTCATCCCATTAAAACAGGACAGTGTAAATAAAGAAATCCCCGCCATGATCTAATCTCTAACCAACAAGGCAGCATCAATAGGCAATATAAGTAAAACACAAATATGCTGGTGTAAATATAATACAAAAAAAACAATAGCAGTTTGGTCAAAACTGTGGTGGCTAAAGATTTAATAAAGCAAAATGTAGCATTTTGCAACAAACCAGGGGCCAGAACTCAGGTGTTAATAGTTCAATCAAGCTGGTTTTCGAACTTGTTCGAACTTTCATTAAAATCAACCGTCATGTTAATTTTATTCAATATCAGATGGACAATGAAGGCCCTATTATCTTAATGAGGCACAAGATGGTATATTTAACTAAATCAAGGACCACAACTCCGTTGTTACTGGAACTATCTGATGAAAACAAAGGCCCAATCGTCTTAACGTTAACGAAAGACTGATGTACAACGGCCGTATACAATTGACAAAAAACCCGTCATACCACCTTCAGCCAGTACAGCTAAAAAGATGTCTTAGAGGGCCTATGGGCGCTTCACTGGATAAGATGGCTATTATGCGGGGAGCAGGGCGTGAGCGGGCGGAGGAATACGGATTTTCGGATATGGCTGGTTTTCAAACTTTGATTGAATTTAAGTTAATATACCGACCAAGTCTGGTAAAGATAAAAATCTGAAGGACCTAGAGTGTTAATAAAGCAAATATAATACAATTCATCTGTTTCTAATTTGGCTGCTTATTTAATTTGCTGAAGCTGTCATAGTAACGGAGTTTTGTAAATATCAAATTTGTTCTTCCTGTTTCTAGTTTGACATGGTTAGAGTTAATTTATATGTGTTATTAATTACTGGTCCTTTAGGATCACCCATCCTAATCTGTGTGGCTTTTTAAATAGAAAAAATCTCAAGTCGGTGCTAGCGGGTGTTGCACCGTATATTACCTCTAATAAACACACACGATAAATCCGAGTCAGCTATTTGTTCCTCCTGTTTGCATTTATTGCTTCCAATAATTCCTCTTTTTAGTGTTTATTGACATTTACACTTTTGTTTGTTCAGTGCGGTGTGGCGGCTTTGAATTTTCTCCTCGACTACAAATCAGCATTGTTATAACTTACTAGTCTTTTGGAATCCTTGGGAAGTAACATGCTTCTAATGCCGGGGCTAGTGGGCGTGAGAGGGTTTGCAACTTAAAATACCTTTCAAGAACAGACTCGATACCACTAGTAGGATAGATATTGGGGGTACCAGCGTCTTTGTTCCCTCGCGACGGACTAACAGTAAGCAGTTATAAAGCTGTCTTTAGTTACCCAGTAGCAAACGCCAACGGCGATGATATACTAGCTACCAAACCCTCACAACTTTATAACTTTCTGATTGCCCCCTCTTACGAAAAAAACTTTACCAGTACCTCCAGTATCTATACTACTCATCAATGTTGTTTATTATTTCCCTCATACAATTAAACTAATAACATTTACAAATCATTAAGCAAAGTCAGACGGAACCGGACAGTAGTCTTCGTCATCGCTGTACATATCATTTTCGGTCATAGTATATTTTACTTTTCTACATTTTGTTATCTTATATTTCAGTTCAAGAAGCTCTTCTCTGTTTTTATCCAGCTCACGTTCATAATTATCCTTTCAACCAGCAATCGTCTTCTCTTATAGACTTTGCTTTTTTCATTTTTTTATATTTATTTTTTAAATTGTTAAGTCTTTTGCAAGCCTTTTCTAATCTTTCTTGTTCCATATATAATAATACTATATATAAATATTTTTAAACCCCTGTTTAATGTCTTGAATGTCCTTGAATGCTATCCAACTATTGAAATCCTCATTGTAACCCTTCCATCATTGCTTGTTTCTTTTTGTAATCACGTCGTATTACTTTTTCAATCCTGAATATTTCTTGCTTTGCTTTTATCATTTCTAATTCATAAAAGCTTCCATCAATGTTTTGGTTGTTTAAATCTTTTATGTTGTAGTCACAGGATAATTTAATAATACCCAGCAACGCCGCTGGTGTTATATTAAAGGGAACTGGAGTTATATCAATGTTTGGTCCTCTATAGTTTCGTTTGGGCGTCCTGTCTTATTTTTGAGCTTTCGGACATAGAAAGAGTGGGCGTCACCTTAACAACACCTCAACATATGTACAGGAAAACACCCCACAACCATTTTACAATCTTGATCGATCTTTTCTACTTTTCAAACATACAGTACTGGTTCTGAAAATGACGTAATACACCAATATTACATATTTGTCTGTGATTTGTATAGGAAATACTGGGAATAGAAAAGCTATTTATCATGCAGATATGCACTTTTCTGCCTAATAAAGGGGTGACATAATACCTTTTGCTTTATTAGGCACTCACCAATAGAGTATATCAATGCGGAATCCCTCAGCGTTTATTGTACGTAACGTTATCTGACGTCATGTACGTAACGTTTCCTGACGTTATAAAACAAACAAAAAATAACAACATGGCGGTGTCCTTGATAAGCGTAACATTCTGAGAAATAGGTAATAATAGTATTTCATACAGAAAATGTGGATAATCTACACGATAAATTGAATTTTATGTCAGTGCCTTTTACCATCGCCATTCTACGTTTTCTAAGCCTCGCCTAATAAACTTGATAGTAAAAGGCACTGACATAATATTCTCTATATCTACTCGTTTGCTCTATGGAACATTGCTCAGCCTTTTCCATCAGTGGCGGGAAAGCCAAATTGTTTTACGGACGTCTTCGAGAGATTCCGCCATTAAAAAATACCGATTACGGAAATTAATGAAGAGTTCTGGTTCCACTTGTTTTGTTTATATGACGTGACGTCGTCTTGGCGTTCTCGCGCAAATTGGTGTAAAAAGACAAACTGGTAATATTGACGATTGCAAAGAAATTTATCAAAGAATATATAATATATAGTTTAATTAACATTGTTATCATGATACAGGAAATAATTCCCTCGTGAGAAAGATTCTTACGATATAGAAACGAGTGCGCTTAG
This sequence comes from Cyrtodaria siliqua, assembly GCA_037043455.1. NCBI lineage: Eukaryota > Metazoa > Mollusca > Bivalvia > Adapedonta > Hiatellidae > Cyrtodaria > Cyrtodaria siliqua. The sequence goes on along the minus strand of JAWPHD010000679.1, from coordinate 174,679 downwards.
AAACTCGTGCTCAAGCGCACTCGTTTCTATATCGTGCTCAAGCGCACTCGTTTCTATATCGCGCGAATCTTTCTCACGGGGGAATTATTTCCCGTATAACAACAACAATGTTAATTACACTCTATTTCAAACAACCTGACGTTTGTTATATTTACAAATGTCTGTTATATAAATGTTTGTTTTGTAACATTTCTATATACATATTGAGAGAAGTAATTGTATTTGCATACTGGTGCTGTTTGATTTTGTAAACCTTAGTGGGAATACATTTGCACGAATTGTTGAAAAACGAATTAAATAAAGGCGTATGGAATGAAAATGAGGCCTTTACATGAAAGTCATTTTAAAGATATTCATTTGTGTTTAGTGGCAGTTCCTTAGACAAACAAACGTTATAACGTTTCTTTCGTTCCAATCCTTTATTTAATAAAGTGTTAAATGTATGTATGCAGTAATTCGAAATAACATATTTTAAACCAAACAAACACCTGTATACTTTTAATAACCTATTATTTAATATTGTCAGTTTACATTCATTTATTTGTGTGCACCGGAGACGTGTATATTGACTATACCGGAGACGTTTCTGTATCTACTTAGGTCACTAAACACAATATAAAACAACGCAATCTCGTTCTTCACTTTATGTTCTTACATCAAAGACAGAAACTATTAACAATAACAATGTACAAAGAATAATATTACCTTTTACTTAAAAAACGATTGCAGAATGTTGTTGTGAAAATGACAAATTATGTACAGTTACTGTAACAACAGCGTTATATTGCTAACTGGTTTAGGAATGAGAGACTGTAAACAACAAGGGGGCACTTCATGCTTTACAGTACACAGCTGTTATCTTCAGTTACAAGTGTTATGTAGAAATGAGAGACTGTAAACAACAAGCTGACACTTCATGCTTTACAGTACACAGTTTTTTTCTTCAGTTACAAGTGTTATATAGAAATGAGAAATTGTAAACAACAAGGTGGTACTTCATGCTTTAGAATACACAGTTTTCATCTTCAGTTACAAGTGTTATATAGAAATGAGAAATTGAAAACAACAAGCTGGTACTTCATGCTTTAGAATACACAGTTTTTATCTTCAGTTACAACTGGCACTTCATGCATTAGAGTACTCAGTTTGCATTTTCAGTTACAAGTGTTATGTGGGAATGAGAGACTGTAGACAACAAGCTGGTACTTCATGCTTTAGAATACACATTTTTCATCTTCAGTTACAAGTGTTATGTAGAAATTAGAAATTAAAAACAACAAGCTGGCACTTCATGCTTTAGAATACACATTTTTCATCTTCAGTTACAAGTGTTATGTAGAAATAAGAAATTGAAAACAACAAGCCTGCACTTCATGCTTAGAATACACAGTTTTCATTTTCAGTTACACGTGTTATGTAGGTATGAGAGACTGTAAACAACAAGCTGGCACTTCAAGCTTTAGAATACACAGTTTTCATCTTCAGTTACACGTGTTATGTAGGTATGAGAGACTGTAAACAACAAGCTGACGCTTCAAGCTTTAGAGTACTCAGTTTGCATTTTCAGTTACAAGTGTTATGTGGGAATGAGAGACTGTAGACAACAAGCTGGTACTTCATGCTTTAGAATACACATTTTTCATCTTCAGTTACAAGTGTTATGTAGAAATTAGAAATTAAAAACAACAAGCTGGCACTTCATGCTTTAGAATACACATTTTTCATCTTCAGTTACAAGTGTTATGTAGAAATGAGAAATTGAAAACAACAAGCTGGCACTTCAAGCTTTAGAATACACAGTTTTCATCTTCTGATACAAGTGTTATGTAGAAATGTGAGACAATAAAACAACAAGCTGGCACTTCATGCTTTAGAATACACAGTTTTTATCTTCAGTTACAAGTGTAATGTAGAAATGAGAAATTGAAAACAACAAGCTGGCACTTCATGCTTTAGAATACACAGTTTTCATCTTCAGTTACAAGTGTTATGTAGAAATGTGAGACAATAAAACAACAAGCTGGCACTTCATGCTTTAGAATACACAGTTTTCATCTTCTGTTACAAGTGTTATGTAGAAATGTGAGACAATAAAACAACAAGCTGGCACTTCATGCTTTAGAATACACAGTTTTCATCTTCTGTTACAAGTGTTATGTAGAAATGTGAGACAATAAAACAACAAGCTGGCACTTCATGCTTTAGAATACACAGTTTTCATCTTCTGTTACAAGTGTTATGTAGAAATGTGAGACAATAAAACAACAAGCTGTCACTTCATGCTTTAGAATACACAGTTTTCATCTTCTGTTACAAGTGTTATGTAGAAATGTGAGACAATAAAACAACAAACTGGCACTTCATGCTTTAGAATACACAGTTTTTACCTCAGTTACAACTGGCACTTCATGATTTAGAGTACTCAGTTTTTATCTTCAGTTACAAGTGTTATGTAGGAATGAGAGACTGTAAACAACAAGCTGGCACTTCATAATGTAGAATACACAGTTTTTATCTTTAATTACAACTGGCACTTCATGCTTTAGAGTACACAGTTTTTATCGTCAGTTACAACTGACACGTCATGCTTTAGAGTACAAAGTTTTCATCTTCAGTTACAAGTGTTATGTAGAAATGAGAGACTGTAAACAACAAGCTGGCACTTCATGCTTTAGAATACACAGTTTTCATTTTCAGTTACAAGTGTTATGTAGAAATGAAAGACAAGCTGGCAATTCATGCTTTAGAATACACAGTTTTCATCTTCAGTTACAAGTGTTATGTAGAAATGTAAGACAATAAAACAACAAGCTGGCACTTCATGCTTTAGAATACACAGTTTTTACCTCAGTTACAACTGGCACTTCATGCTTTAGAGTACTCAGTTTTTATCTTCAGTTACAAGTGTTATGTAGGAATGAGAGACTGTAAACAACAAGCTGGCACTTTAAATGTAGAATACACAGTTTTTATCTCAAATTACAACTGGCACTTCATGCTTTAGAGTACACAGTTTTTATCGTCAGTTACAACTGGCACGTCATGCTTTAGAGTACAACGTTTTCATCTTCAGTTACAAGTGTTATGTAGAAATGAGAGACTGTAACCAACAAGCTGGCACTTCATGCTTTAGAATACACAGTTTTCATTTTCAGTTACAAGTGTTATGTAGACATGAAAGACTGTAAACAACAAGCTGGCACTTCATGCTTTAGAATAAACAGTTTTTATCTTCAGTTACAAGTGTTATGTAGAAATGAGAAATTGTAAACAACAAGCTGGCACTTCATGCTATAGAGTACACAGTTTTCATCTTCTGTTACAAGTGTTATGTAGAAATGTGAGACAATAAAACAACAAGCTGGCACTTCATGCTTTAGAATACACAGTTTTTATCTTTAGTTACAAGTGTAATGTAGAAATGAGAAAATGAAAACAACAAGCTGGCACTTCATGCTTTAGAATACACAGTTTTCATCTTCAGTTACACGTGTTATGTAGAAATGTGAGACAATAAAACAACAAGCTGGCACTTCATGCTTTAGAATACACAGTTTTTACCTCAGTTACAACTGGCAATTCATGCTTTAGAATACACAGTTTTCATCTTCAGTTACAAGTGTTATGTAGAAATGTAAGACAATAAAACAACAAGCTGGCACTTCATGCTTTAGAATACACAGTTTTTACCTCAGTTACAACTGGCACTTCATGCTTTAGAGTACTCAGTTTTTATCTTCAGTTACAAGTGTTATGTAGGAATGAGAGACTGTAAACAACAAGCTGGCACTTCATAATGTAGAATACACAGTTTTTATCTCAAATTACAACTGGCACTTCATGCTTTAGAGTACACAGTTTTTTTTTGTATTATATTTACACCAGCATATTTGTGTTTTACTTATATTGCCTACTGATGCTGCATTGTTGGTTAGAGATTAGATCATGACGGGGATTTCTTTATTTACACTGTCCTGTTTTAATGGGATGGCATTAGGGTAAGTGTGAGTTTTGGTGCACCCTAGAACGGTTTAAACCCCCAGTGGCCTACTTTGCGACTGACCGTTCCAAGGCGGTAGCCCTATTGTCAACCCTTTTGTGTTTGTGATGTCGTTTGCATTTAGTATTGCTTTTGCTTTCTTGTTTGTCTGTTTGCGTGTTTGTTTCTGTGTTTTGTGGTTGGACTGTCCTCCTTGAATGCTTCATTCCCTGTCCTATATTTTTATATTTCTTTTCATGTAGGAATGAGAGACTGTAAACAACAAGCTGGCACTTCATGCTTTAGAATACACAGTTTTTATCTTCAGTTACAAGTCTTATGTAGAAATGAAAAATTGTAAACAACAAGCTGGCAGTTCATGCATTATAGTACATAGTTTCCATCTTCAGGTACAAGTGTTATGTAGGAATGAGAGACTGTAAACAACAAGCTGGCTCTTCATGCTTTAAAAAACACAGTTTTCATCTTCAGTTACAAGTGTTATATAGAAATGAGAAATTGTAAACAACAAGCTGGCACTTCATGCTTTAGAATACACAGTTTTCATTTTCAGTTACACGTGTTATATAGGTATGAGAGACTGTAAACTACAAGCTGGCACTTCAAGCTTTAGAATACACATTTTTCATCTTCAGTTACAAGTGTTATTGGTAGTATAGAAACTAGGGCTACCAGGCCAGTTTTCCTTCGCGGGGAACGAGAAAAACTAGTGAAATATGCCAAGGGGGACTCAGGCGTATCTCTCATTTATATCACTAAGATCTAAATGTAAGTCACGCCTAAATCAACACCAACATATTTCATTACTTTTCTCAAGCACCCCGCTCAGGTAAACTCGCCTGATACCCCTAGTTTCTATACTACTAATCAATCCGGTTTATTTTAATAACATAACATTTGCAACTCGTTAAGCAAAGTCAGACGGAACCGGGCAGTAGTCTTCATCATCACTCTGCATAGTTCAAGATGTTATTTAATATTTTCAATATCCTTGAATGGAACCCAACTATTGAAATCTTCATTTAATCAACGCTTGTTTCTTTTTATAATCACGTCGTATTACTTTTTCAATCTGAATATTTCTTGCTTTGCTTTTATCGTTTCTAATTCATAAAAGCTTCCATCAATGTTTTCGTTGTTTAAGTCTTTTATTTTGTATGTCACAGGATTTGTGTTTTGAATTTCATCAACAATAAATATTTCTTCAGTCCAATTCGGGGTATAACCTTTCTCAAACGTTCTTTTATATTTGCTGATTCTAACATTATCCCCTTTTTTAAACTTTGGCTTAATTTGATTTCTTCTCATTTTTCCATACAAGTTGAAATATACCGTTCCTTTATTTTTCTCATCACTAGCCTCAATCGGCGCCATTTTAATACTCCGATGTTTTGTATTATTATACTTATCAACCATTTCTTGTAACACGTCTAAATATGTGTTTGTATTGTTTGCTGTGAAATATTTCCACATCCTCTCTTTTTATGTTCTGTTAAATCGTTCAATTACTACAGCTTTTCCGAAATTAAACGTGTGATACATTTTGATATTATTATCATCAAGAAATTGCTTAAACGTCTTATTGTAAAATTCCACACCTTGATCAACCCACAACAATTTACACTGTCTTCCTGTACTGATTTTTATCTGTTTGAACGCTTTGGTAATTTCTAAACCAGTTTTATTTGGAACGGGTACAACCCAAGCAAATTTACTAAATAAATCAATAACAGTAATCAAGTATTTAGTACCTTTATTATACTTTGAAAAGGATTGCATGTCAACCAAGTCAGCAGACCATATTTTATCAATTTCATTAACAATCACACGGCGTTGAGTGAACTTTCTTCGTATAGGCTTATGGAGTTCATCTGCTAACTTGTCAGTCCATTTCAACGCCTTTTCTCGTTTTTTGGCTCTCCAAGTCCTAGTTTATATTTTGCACTAATTACAGGCTTGACTATCAAATTCTTAGCAAACTTTTCTCCAATAGTTTTAGACTTACTAGATTTTAAACCAATAAGCATGTTTGTATCACACATTGATTTATTACTAGGATTTTCATCATAACAAATATCATGATCTTTGCAAACAGCATCTAACTCATTTACCGGCTCTCCGCTATCAAGTGGATTACCCGGACCACAATATTTATAACCAGGAAGTGTTAGCCCTTTTTTGGGTAGCAAAGGGAGCAAAGCTTTATGAATATCAATATGTCCGCCTTCTGTGTGTTTAACAAACTTTGTTTTAGTAATACCGCAAGATGCACAAGTTGCTCTTAACATTTTTCTACCATTTTTTGCTAAAACATACTTAGGATCAACATTTTCAGTAACCATTTTTTCTTTTATACAGTAACTCATATATAATATGATTAGATTAAACTTCATTTACAAAATATGATTTTCTGTTGGTTTGTATGGTTTTAATAATTTGTAAAGAATATCGTACACACTTTTTCCTTCTTGCCACTTTTTGACAAAGTACAAACAGAAATATCCGCACAGGACACTTGTTTTATCTTGGTATTGAATGGTGTTGTATTTTATATTAGGCATGTACGCTAAAACTTCTTTTGGTGGGCTCAGGCCAAACGGATCGAAGTAATAATTATCATAATAACAAGTCCAGTGTGTGCCAGGTCCAATATGATCATCAAGATTAATAATACCACATTCTTGTTTATTTTGTGTTGTTGGTAATTTGTTCTTGCTAAACACTCCCCTGAATTTCTGTATACCTAGCTGCTTAACCCACTTTATTATATCTAAGTTAGAGATAGGCTCGTTTTTGTAATTTAACTTTTTTTTATGAATGGAATACTTCTATATGGTCTAATTTGCGAGTCTACTTGCAAGCCTTTTCGACGATCAACTCTTAATCCTTTTCCTTTTCTACCTACTTGCAAACCTTTTCCAGTTAAACCACTAATAAGAGATCCAATCAATGGAATTCCTAGTGATGCAAGCATTCCGAGAAATCCCCCGTCTTGTTGTTGTTGGCTTGTCAGTTTAATAGGGCAACAACCTTCAGATATTTTTAATTTTTTTTTTGGCAGTGTTAATGTATTATTTGATTCAAGTAGTAGTGTTTGCTTTTTGCCACTAGGAATAGTTACCATCCCATTTCCGAATAGTTTGCCAATTCCGGTACTAGCCAGACAACTAAGTGCTCCTGTTGCTAGAGGTCCTAATACTTTTGGAACAAATTTAGCAACTGTTGGTAAAATTGTTTTAGTCAACAAACCAGCTAATGCACCTAAAAAGCCTCCATTCTTGGACTGAGATCTCATTTGCGATTTTGATATATTTATGTCTAATCCCTGCCCACCAGATTTAGCCTTATTAATATTGTTAATCTGGGTAGCTGTAAGTAGCAAAGGAAAGTTTCCAGTTAGTTGGTTATTTTTTAGCCTGAGCGTTAATTCACTTTTGTTTTCATATGCTTTTGCCAGACTTCGTTTCTGGCCATCTGATAAATTTACTGAATAATTTACGTAAGTCATATATATTATAAGTTAGATTAAACAATAACTAGTTCATTCCCGACAGTATCAATAACAACATCTTCCTCATGTAGAACCAGCGTATACACTTTATATCGAGCGGCAGGAGGTATATTTAATTTATATCTTAGAATTAGTTCTTTTGGATCAATAGTGACTTCATTTTTCTTGTAACTCAAATCGAAATACATCATTCCGAAAAGAGTTTTAAAATTGCTCACGTTTATTAAAGTTCCTGTGTTTTTATCATTTTGCTTGTAAGAATAATTAATAACATCTCTGAATATTCTTACGATATTATCATAACTGTATTCGATTTCTGGATAATGAACTCCATTTCCAACTTCCAGTCTAGCTGATTGTAAATAGCAATTAGTATTAGCAGCATTTACCTTAAACGTATCCAAAAGATGAGGATTTTGTGTTTGAGAAGAACTCTTGTCGGCCCTTTGGAAATAAACAAACACATGTTTGGGATTTTTAACACCAGCCGTTATTCTAAATACGGATTCAGTTGCGTCAGAACTTCCGCTCTCTTGTATCATTTCACGGAGGTAAGTCCATCTTATTGATGTCATATGATTTGTCATTACGTAACTTAAACCATCTGAGTTAAATATCATGCTGGGTATCCACAAAACTAATTTATTAATAACTACCCGGCCATCATCACCACCTGCTTTGAAAATTAGCACATTATCATCTATTAGTTGCAAGCTGATTTGAATCTGACTAGGAGGAAGCATGTTTGTTTCCAAACCCTCAAAGAAGGAATATTTACTTAATGGAATTATAGAATCAACCTTTTGATTAGTTATGATTACAGAATGACGAGCAGCAAATCCTAGGTTATAACCAGCTTAATCATCTCCAGATTCTGCCACAGCCGTGGTATCTAAATAAAAGTATTCATTTGTTCCGGTTGTCTTTACGTAATCGTCAGAAATTTCAAGCAAGCTTTTGACATTAACAAATCTGTGAAGATTATTTCCATCGTAAACTATTTTTTCCATTTTGCTTTATTTGCATTTACTAGTGATACAACAACTTAGGCAACTCGTCATACTGTGCTAGTGACATAATTACTTAAGGCAACTCCTCATATTGTTCTAGTAACACAACTACTTAGGCAACTCGTCAGACTTTTCTTCTGGCACAATTACTTAGGCAATTCGTTAGACTGTTCTAGTGACAAAACAACTTAGGCAACTCGTCATACTGTTCTAGTGACACAAATACTTTAGGCAACTCGTCATACTGTTCTAGTGACACAATTGCATAGGCAACTCGTCCTTCTGTTTTAATGACACAATTACTTAGGCAACTCGTCATACTGTTTTAGTGACACCATTACTTAGGCAACTCGTCATATTGTTTTAGTGACACCATTACTTAGGCAACTCGTCATACTATTCTAGTGACGCCATTACTTAAGCAACTCGTCATACTGTTGTAGTGACATCATTACTTAGGCAACTCGTTATACTGTTCTAGTGACGCCATTACTTAGGCAACTCGTCATACTGTTCTAGTGACACAACTACTAAAACAACTCGTCATACTGTTCTAGTGACACCATTTCTTAGGCAACTCTCGTCATACTGTTCTAGTGACACAATTACATTGGCATCTAGTCATACTGTTCTAACGACACAATTCCTAAGGAAACTCGTCATACTGTTCTAGTGACACCATTACTTAGGCAACTCGTCATATTGTTCTAGTGACACAAGTACATAGGCACTTCGTTATACTGTTCTAATGACACAACTACTTAGGCAACTCGTCATATTGTTCTAGTGAAACAACAACTTAGGCAACTCGTCATACTATGCTAGTGACACAATTACTCGTCATACTGTTCTAGTAACACAACTACTTAGGCAACCCATCATATGGTTCTAGTGGCACAATTACTTAGGCAATTCGTCAGAGTGTTCTAGTGACAAAACAACTTAGGCAACTCGTCATACTGTTCTAGTGACACAAATACTTTAGGCAACTCGTCATACTGTTCTAGTGACACAATTGCATAGGCAACTCGTCCTTCTGTTTTAATGACACAATTACTTAGGCAACTCGTCATACTGTTTTAGTGACACCATTACTTAGGCAACTCATCATATTGTTCTAGTGACACCATTACTTAGGCAACTCGTCATACTATTCTAGTGACGCCATTACTTAAGCAACTCGTCATACTGTTGTAGTGACATCATTACTTAGGCAACTCGTCATACTGTTCTAGTGACGCCATTACTAAGGCAACTCGTCATACTGTTCTAGTGACACAACTACTAAAACAGCTCGTCATACTGTTCTAGTGACACCATTACTTAGGCAACTCTCATCATACTGTTCTAGTGACACAATTACATTGGCATCTAGTCATACTGTTCTAATGACACAATTCCTAAGGAAACTCGTCATACTGTTCTAGTGACACCATTACTTAGGCAACTCGTCATATTGTTCTAGTGACACAAGTACATAGGCACTTCGTTATACTGTTCTAATGACACAACTACTTAGGCAACTCGTCATACTGTTCTAGTGATACAACAACTTAGGCAACTCGTCATACTGTGCCAGTGACACAATTACTTTAGTCAACTCGTCATACTGTTCTAGTAACACAACTACTTAGGCAACCCATCATATGGTTCTAGTGGCACAATTACTTAGGCAATTCGTCAGACTGTTCTAGTGACAAAACAACTTAGGCAACTCGTCATACTGTTCTAGTGACACAAAAACTTTAGGCAACTCGTCATACTGTTCTAGTGACACAATTGCATAGGCAACTCGTCCTTCTGTTTTAATGACACAATTACTTAGGCAACTCGTCATACTGTTCTAGTGACACAACTACTTAGGCAACTCGTCCTTCTGTTTTAATGACACAATTACTTAGGCAACTCGTCATACTGTTCTAGTGACACAACTACTTAGGCAACTCGTCATACTGTTCTAGTGACACAATTACTTAGACAACTCGTCATACTGTTCTAATGACACACTTACTTAGGCAACTCGTCATACTGTTCTAGGGAAACACTTACTTAGGCAACTCGTCATACTGTTCTAGGGAAACACTTACTATCCCTTTTATCTATCAAGATATTAAGAGGTTAGTTTGCAAACGAATGTTCAAATAACATGTCCAAGTAGCACAGACAATAAACTGATTGACATGTTATATGTATGTATATTTTTTATTTTCTCTTCAAGTGTGTATGTATGACTCATTGGATTATTTGCATAAACTATATAATTTATATCATTCATTGCAATTCGTTTGATTCAATCAGAGTTTAATTATATCAGACATGAATTTACGTTTATCTACCAATACATTGTTACACAGTTGGACAGTAAACTCCTTGAACAAACAATATCTACAACAATATCGGTCTGCCTTTAACATATGTTTCCATTGCCACCTGTACCCGCGATTGCTCTCAAGCCCTCAAGTGTAGTTATAGAACAAAATGTAAAGCAACTAGGTGCTTGTGCTAAAAAATGTACTTGGCATAGGGTCATGAATTAGTGCGTCTGTGAAAACCATTATTTAATGAAACTATTTATTAAAACAATTTTTTTTTAAGCAAACTGATTTGTGAGATACGTTCATCCAGGGCTTGACAGTAATCGTTTTTGAAATATCTTACTTTTAAATTGCATGTTATTAACGGTATATTTGTTTAAAGGGTCACACGACAATCTTGATTTGTTTAAAATCTCTCAGAGTCACCTTAGTTGTTGCATTTGTTCACTCGTTAATATTTATTATAAGAATAGTATAAAGAGAGTTTTTGTTCTTATTACTAACTGGTGAATACATTGCACCAATACTACAGATAAACCTAAATAAGAAGAAAAACGAAACTCAGAAATTCATTTAATTATAAAGTCAAAATGATACTGGATACATAAATCGAGCCGCTAATTTTAGTGCTTGATAAAATCTTCAAGATTGCCGTGTGTCCCTTTAAAGGTTCGTATTATTTGTAGTATGAACGCATACAGCCGATTATTTGACGTCACTTACGTTCTGTTCGGTGTAATTGATACATTATCGTTGAATAAACAGATACGGTACTCGGCAGAGCCTATCATTGTATCCAGCTGATGTATTAAAGTAATAATACACAGTAACTCATATCAGATCTATCGATAACAATTTTATTCAAAGGTAAACTGTTGCATATGTGCTCTATAGTTCTTTCATTTGCTCCCGTGCAGATATATCAACCTTTCATTTGCTCCAGTGCAGATATATCAATCTTTCATTTCCTCCCTTGCAGATATACTTCTTCTCAGTGATCCAGTTGCGCAAAACAATAGTGGTGATTACTAACACGTATAATGCACAAGGCGAGTGTTTTAAACCGACTGGAGGCGATCTGGCGGTATCTCGGTATCAATCCAAATCCAAATAAAACCAGCATGATGCGTTTTAGTTCCATATTTAATATGCGTATGCACTAAATGATCCGTCTGGAAAGGACGCTGCTAGTTTGTGTTGTATAATCATTAATAGTAATTCATATGAGGCTTTAACGTTCGTATATATTCTTGTTTTGTAATCGAAGTACACTTTATTTGAATTATATGTACAAGTGTTAGTAAGATAATAGTCATTTAAATAAATATGTAGGACTTAATAACACACACACACACACACAGCCGAGTAGTCGGGTCTTCCAGGCCAAACGTTTTCATAAAAACAATTAACCGAATGTGACATGAAGCTTAATATAATGCATATGGACATTTCCTATGAAACTGAAGCACATTATGAGGATTTCAGTTGTATTTGGAGTGACACCAAATACTCGTCCAGATCACCTCCAGTCCCTTTAAGGAATGATAAGTTCGATTTTCAACGGAACTAACCTACCTAGATACCATTTAGGTGGTGAGCACACAATTGCGCACTATGGACAAGTATGCACAAAAAAAGATTAAATTAGGAAGGCCAGAAAAGAAAATACCTGTGTTACTGGTTACTCAGGTGAAAAAAAAATAGGGTAGGTAAGGTAGGTATTTTTTTTCTTTTCTTTTTTTTTATATATTTGTTTGCCCATGTGGTTTGGACGATATTAAAGGTATCTTTAACTACGATGTTAACGGTATCTTTAACTTTGTCAAGTAGTTAATTTGTAGTGATTTTGCAAGGAGAGAAGGGAAATAACCTCATGAAATCTAACTTGTTTGTTTTGAATAATTTTTTTTTAAAACAAACATTTTCTGCCATTATGAGTTTATTTGTTGACGGACGGCAGACGTAGAAACAGGCAAAAAGTGATCACAATAGCTCAGATCCTGGGAGTTCCATCTTACATGTGGCTGTGAAAGATTGAATTGTCCTGAGGCTGGGTGGTATTGGAAGAACAAATCTGCCGGCAGCATGTCATGAATAATGTTTTTCATGAACTTCTGCTCTGTCCCATGGCTGCATTTTCCAATTTGGCTATTAAGGACGCGCAGTTCACCGTGGAGTGGAACAAGCTTTAGCCCATGTTTCGTACTCAGTATTTTCTTACATTACTGATTCGTACCCAGTTTTTTCGGTCTTTATTTAAAAAAAATTTTATGCTAAAACAACTGTAGGATTGGCGCCAAAAATAGGGACGGTCGGGTAAATAGAAACACAGGTATTTTTTCTGGCCTAAGTAATGAAACAACTCAAAAGAAAGAAAAGAGTGGGCACACATTTGCGCAATATGGTCATACATAATTCAAAAGCATGCACAAAAGACGATAAGAATTTAAAACAGACAAGTGGATATTTCCTAATGAAGAATGTAGCAATTTAATTGCAAGTGCCTGCATAATCTTATCTAATGTAGCTTGTTTACGAAAACCAGAGGCTGCCATTACGATAGTATTGAAGGATAAAGTGAAGAAGAGAGAGTTATAGTATATGTATATAGTATACATATACTATAACACTATCCCATCTTCTCTCTATCCTTCTATTCTATCGTTATGGCAGTCTATGACAAACACGGATCACTAAGTGACTGTATTATATAACCCAGTACAAGGTGATGTCATGTTTTGTTTTAAGAAGTTTTGTTTTATTATTTTACATTACTTACGAAAAAAGACGCAACATCTCTCGATTGCGGATGACAGGGTTAATGTGGTATAGCTGGGAGAGATATAGTTTTGAAGATAAACTTGAAAACCGAAAAGTTAAAATAACTGGATGAGATCTGAAAGAATAATGGGTGTCAATCCAAATACGAGTAAAATGGGGGAAATGGTCATATAGAAATCACAGCACCCACACGCAATGGCACCGTATATCCGCACTGTACCACAAACAAAGAGCACATTAACTATACAATGAAAAGGACAATACCCCACACAAAGAGAGGTGAAGACACGGTTACCGACTTGGAACGGTCAGTAGGCAGTATGGCCCCCTGGTTATCTTAAATTGATTTAAGCGTACACAACCTCGCTATTATCCTGTCTTTAGCTCAACTTGACAAGACAGTGTAAATAAAAGCACATCCCATCAAAAAGAAATCACTAGGGGGAGGGACGGGAGAAAGCTTGTGATGTGTTTAAGAATTAAATATTTCCAGCAGGTTTATATTGTCCCAGATCAGTAATGCAATAATGGTAGGCTGGACATGAAGACCATCAAGGGCCGTAGACCAGCAGTTTTGATGTTCTTCAAGTTCCAAACATCAGATTTTGATATCGCACATTATAAACCCGCTGGAAATATTTTATTTCTGATCTGACATGGATTTTTATGTATTTAATACACACATATTCGAAAGATTAAACATAATACAAAACAAATTATCACAACTTACCTCGTACGCCCCGTCTCGCAACAGCAAACGAAGAAAATATACAGTTTTTATGCTGTTTTCAACAAGTTCAATTTCTTATTTGAAGTAACGTGCTTTTAAATAAAGCAGGGCTCTATATGTCATTTTTGTCCCAGAATAAAGTCATCTTTGTTTTGAATGTTTTTTCTGTGTTTTTTAAAAATAGTTTAAAATGACGTCCTATTAGATGAACGTCTCACACCAAAATTAATTTTCCATAGGGTCCCATTGTAATGTTTTTGTTCGTGGCATAGAGATAAAAAAGATTTTGCAGCATGTATTTATGCTTAAATTCTTCATTGATCCAATATCTGCAATTTAAAACACATTAAACAAATATTTACCAGATTGAACTTTTTTTAATATCATGTTTGCGTGACACCTATCAAAATTTAGACAAAAATACAACCCCGTGGTGATTAGACCCATGATGTGTAAAATGAGGCAGAATTAGCTAGAAATCTTATATCAACATGCATTTTTCTGTGATCTCTTCCTAAAATGATGTAGATTTAGAACCTGGTAAAGATAAATCAATGTATCCTGTAAAATGTAGAAAAGCGAACTTGTTTTTTTATCTACCTCCTTCATCTGTAGGGCACGAGTATTTCAAGGGAGATAATAGTGGTGTGAGTCATTAAGGTGATTTTTTTTCTAATGATCACCTCAATACTAATTGAAAATGTATACAAATCAATTAAATGCTGAAAAGTGCTAAAATGTTGATTCCATGTTTATTGGTTTTCAAATTATTCAAGTTTTAGTGACCTAGGGTATTGGTTGAAATTCAGGCCGAGTACCTTTAATATTTTGAAAATCTACAGTAGTGATAATGATTTTGCATTTTCCAGGTCATTTGTGCTCAGCTATGTCTGAAACTTTCAAATATATATGAAAAGGCATCTCTACATCTGAATATAGCATAAAAATGATCTTTAAGAAATGATTATTGAGAAAAATGCTGAAAATAATAAACTCAAACTAAGGGTTACCCGTCAAAATTTTGATTTTCCAGGAAAGGTTTCAGTCTCTCGCTTTAATTTTGACATTTTTTTCAAAGTAGTCTGTCTTCAGTGATATGTGTGTTTATTTTACAAGCCAATAGCTGTAAAATAAAGCTAAAATTATGCTTATACCTGTATTGGTTTTGAAATTATAGTTAATTTTTAGTTCAACCATCTACTACATTATGCAATCGTGAACTCTCGGCCAATCCCGTCAATCTCCGGGATCCCTCCTCGTGTGTATTTCGAGCTTCGGTATGTTCAAAATCTTGACATTTTGGTAGCCGGAAGGCAACGGCACAGACAATTGTGCACTGTTGTAAGGTAAACAATATGGCCGCTAGCCACGCGTGTTGATGTATAATTTGCGTTGAATGTTTGTTTTTTACAATGCGGATGAAGGTTTTATCACTGCTTTCATGTAAATAAACTATTGATGGAGCAATCGGCTGAATAACATTGCAACATTTCGACGATAACTTTGATATTGATGCAAATTTGTTTTTGCGGGAATCCAAGGCGCGATGACGTAACCAATATGGAAACCTTCGATTTACTGAGAATTTCAGAAAAGTCGGTAGCTTAAATATCGTGCAGTGTTAGACAAAATTAAGTGGTGCGGCCTTAATTCCATTAAGCGACGGAAAAGCTTAAATTAGCAGGATTTTATAATGGATATTTCGACAATAAAACATGTTTAAAAACAGTTTTTACTGAAAAAAATGCGATAACCTGTTTAAAATTAATGTTTAATTTTACAATATGCAAACGTTTTAAGCCGATTTGTTTTTTATTTCATGCCCCAGCCAACCCCATTTTCGCTTTGGAAAAGGGATTGGATGGGGTATGGAAGTTAATACTCGGACCACGTAATGAAATTATCGTTTACGCGTACGTATCTAGTCATTATTTGCTTTAATCCATCATATGATTAATGACAGAATGCATACTTTTCTGTCGGGTAATAAACCAGCATAAACCTAAGTACAGTTATTTAAGATTATATAAAGAGAGGAATTGATGTTATTGATGTTCTGTTTTAAATCCCCTAATAGCCTGAAACTGTAGTGGAACACCGGGAGAAAATTGTTATGTCAATACGAGTCCTGAAGTAGATTATTTGTTAGCTAATTTCCTTATAGAGTTGTGAAATTATTGGCTCATGTTATACAGACTACTAAATGAATACCAGAACATACGAATAATGGAAAATGAAAAACAAAATACTGTGATATCCTTCACAGAAATGGCGGAAAGCTTTTACTCAACGTAAGACGTATGAACAAGAATTACTAGTATTTAAAGGGTCCGGAGGAAATCTTGTGAGAGTATTTGATTGTCAATCCAAAATACAAACGAAAGCTTTAAACTACAAACATTAAAATAAGCCGAATTGAATTGAATTGAATGCTGTTTAAAGGCAGAATATGCTTATTAACATATAAATTGAAACAGTTGACGAAGCACTCGGAAGCGTTACAATTTGAGATTTACGCTAACAGATAAACTGAATAAAATTAAACTGTACACACTTTGCCGAATAAATATGTGTGTACTCATTACGGTGTATCGCCTACACGCTGCGCCGACGCTAAATACAAAACAGGAAGTGTGCAGATTCAAATGGTTTATTTATATCACAGGTAATGTTTATGTAAACACAAGAGTTAAAAAGTGAGCGTGCTTTTTTAACGATTTGTAAGTTTCTAGTCAGTTGTTTCTATTAACGGCTTGGTAGATCGAGGGAATTAATGCAGATTTGACGGTAATATATTATACACAAATATTTGACACAAAGTCTCTATCATCTCCGTTAAGGTTAATAAGCATATTTTGACTTTAACGGCTCATCAACACACTATAGGTTATTTGGAGCTGCCCCAGAGAGAGACGAAGGATACATATGAATCCGGTCGTATCATCGAATATATTCCTATGGTTCTTTAACGTGCTCGGAGGATAGACCGATACACGGGACCTCCCGATTTACGTCCCCATCCGACGGACGAGGCTGAGGGAACGTGTCTTACCCAAGAACTAAACTAAGCCAAAGCCGCATGCTGCCTTCGCTTTGATCACTGTTATGAAAATATTTGGTATGGAAAACGCAACCACTCGGCTGGTTTTTGTTGCTAAATCCTTAATATTAATTTAAATGAGATTTATATTGCTCACATATAATTTATAAAAGTCTTAGAGCATCATATGAATCAATATTACCTATTTATACATCAACAACTAGCCGACTCGTCTAGTTTGCCAGACTAAATAATTTTCATTTACATTAAATCGAACGGATCCTGGGGCTTAGTTAAGTACATATGACACTGAAACACATAAAGATGATTGTATTCGAACTTGGATTGAGACCCATAATTCTTCCAGATAACCTCCAGTCGCGATAAACTTATCTCAGAGTTTAATGTCTTACTTTGTCTTCATAGAAATGCATACATGGAAGTAATTTTTTTTTGTTAAACGATAGTTGGATTTTAGTGAATTATACATAGTTTCTAAACCCGATCGTTTGAAATTATGAATAGCAGGTATACTGACCTAACGAATGAACTTTAAAGAAACTTGGAAAATCTGTTTTAAAATATTTAGTGGAAACGTATATATATGTACTTAGCAAAATTATCGACAATAATAACAAAACTAAGAAACTTCCAAAATAAATATATTATCACAATTAAAATCTCTGCTTAATTCAAAAGCGTTAATTGAAATGTGTAGGTCGGAGGTGAATATAGTCTGCAAACTACGCATTTGTTTAATGCTTGCGCATGAAACACTTCTGGGCGGACATTTTTGAATAGTCATGATGACGATGATGATGATGATAATGATGATGATGTTGATGCACTTTATTTCCTCCACTTGGAAGATTATCGTACAACACTTCTGGGCGGACATTTTCTCATCTATAGTTGAATAGTCATGATGACGATGATGATAATGATAATGATGATGATGATGATGATGTTGATGCACTTTATTTCCTCCACTTGGAAGATTATCGTACAACAAGTATGGGGAGACATATCGATTCATTATAGCATAGATGCAATGGTAACATAGCATATATGTAATGGCAAAATTGCATGTATGCAAAATAGCATATATGTAATGGCATAACAGCATATATGTAATGGCAAAGCGTGACAAATCGAATAACTGCTATACTAATATGCACATTAATACTCACAAAGATTCACACATCTGTACGTATACTCATGTACCAATTCGCGCGTCCATACTCACTCACACTCGCACTCACATACAAATGAGTAACATATCCATTCAATATGTTGTACTGTTACACGTAACGTTGTACTATGTTGTACTGTTACACGTAACGTTGTACTATGTTGTACTGTTACACGTAACGTTGTACTATGATGTACTGCTACATGTAATGTTATACTATGTTGTACTGGAACATGTAACGTTGTACTAAGTTGTATTGGTACATGCTGCGTTGTACTATGTTGTATTGGTACATGTGACGTTGTACTAGGTTGTACTGTTACATGTAACGTTGTATTATGTTGTATTGGTACATGTTGCGTTGTACTATGTTATACTGTTACATGTGACGTTGTGCTATGTTGTACTGGTACATATGAGATTGTACTATGTTGTACTGGTATATGTAACGATGTACTACGTTGTACAGGTATATATAACGTTGTACTGGTACATGTAACATTTTACTATGTTGTACTGGTACATGTAAGATTGTACTGTGTTGTACTGGTATATGTAACGTTGTACTGGTATATTGTAACGTTGCGCTGGTACATTTAACGTTGTACTATGTTGTACCGGTACATGTCACGTTGTACTATGTTTTATTGTTATATGTGAGCTTCTACTATGTTGTACTGTTCCATGTAACGTTGTATTATGTTGTACTGGTATATATGAGATTGTACTATGTTGTACTGGTACATGTAATGTTGTACTATGTTGTACTGGTTTATGTGAGATTGTACTATGTTGTTTTGGTACATGTAACGTTGTTCTATGTTGTACCGGTACATGTAACGTTGTACTATGTTGTGCCGTTATATGTGATATTGTACTATGTTGTACTGGCACATGCAACATTGTACTATGTTGTACTGGTACATGTCACATTGTGCTATGTTTTACTGTTACATGTAACGTTGCACTGGTACATGTAACGTTGTATTAGGTTGTACTAGTACATGTAACATTGTACTATGTTGGACTGTTTCATGTAACGTTGTACTATGTTGTACCGGTACATGTAACGTTGTATTGTGTTGAACTGTTACATGTGAGATTGTACTATGTCTTACTGGTACATGTGACGTTGTACTATGTTGAATTGGTACATCTAACGTTGTACTATGTTGTACTGATAGATGTGAGATTGTACTATGTTGTTTTGGTACATGTAACGTTGTTCTATGTTGTACTGGTACTTTCTACGTTGTAATACGTTGTACTGGTTCATGTGAGATTTTACTATGTTGTTTTGGTACATGTAACGTTGTTCTATGTTGTACCGGTACATGTAACGTTGTACTATGTTGTGCCGTTATATGCGATATTGTACTATGTTGTACTGGCACATGCAACATTGTACTATGTTGTACTGGTACATGTAACGTTGTTCTATGTTGTACTGGTACATGTCACGTTGTGCTATGTTTTACTGTTACATGTAACGTTGCACTGGTACATGTAACGTTGTTCTATGTTGTACCGGTACATGTAATGTTGTACTATGTTAAATTGTACTATGTTGTACTGGCACATGCAACATTGTACTTTGTTGTACTGGTACATGTCACGTTGTGCTATGTTTTACTGTTACATGTAACGTTGCAATGGTACATGAAGCGTTGTATTAGGTTGTACTAGTACATGTAACGTTGTACTATGTTGGACTGTTTCATGCATGTAACGTTGTACTATGTTGTACCGGAACATGTAACGTTGTATTGTGTTAAACTGGTACATGTGAGATTGTACTATGTCTTACTGGTACATGTGACGTTGTACTATGTTGTTTTGGTACATGTAACGTTGTTCTATGTTGTACCGGTACATGTAACGTTGCACTATGTTGTACTGGTTCGTGTGAGATTGTACTATGTTGTTTTGGTACATGTAACGTTGTTCTATGTTGTACCGGTACATGTAACGTTGTACTATGTTGTGCCGTTATATGTGATATTGTACTATGTTGTACTGGCACATGCAACATTGTACTATGTTGTACTGGTACATGTAACGTTATTCTATGTTGTACTGGTACATGTCACGTTGTGCTATGTTTTACTGTTACATGTAACGTTGCACTGGTACATGTAACGTTGTATTAGGTTGTACTAGTACATGTAACGTTGTACCATGTTGGACTGTTTCATGTAACGTTGTACTATGTTGTACCGGTACATGTAACGTTGTATTGTGTTGAACTGGTACATGTGAGATTGTACTGTTTCTTACTGGTACATGTGACGTTGTACTATATTGAACTGGTACATGTAACGTTGTACTATGTTGTACTGATTTATGTGAGATTGTACTATGCTGTTTTGGTACATGTAATGTTGTTCTATGTTGTACCGGTACATGTAACGTTGTACTATGTTGTACTGGTTCGTGTGAGGTTGTACTATGTTGTTATGGTACATGTAACGTTGTTCTATGTTGTACCGGTACATGTAACGTTGTACTATGTTGTGCCGTTATATGTGATATTGTAGTATGTTGTACTGGCACATGCAATATTGTACTATGTTGTACTGTTACATGTCATGTTGTGCTATGTTTTACTGTTACATGTAACGTTGCACTGGTACATGTAACGTTGTATTAGGTTGTTCTAGTACATGTAATGTTGTACTATGTTGTACTGTTTCATGTAACGTTGTACTATGTTGTACCGGTACATGTAACGTTGTATTGTGTTGAACCGGTACATGTGAGATTGTACTATGTCTTACTGGTACATGTGACGTTGTACTATGTTGAACTGGTACATGTAACGTTGTACTATGTTGTACTGATAGATGTGAGATTGTACTATGTTGTACTGGTACATATAACGTTGTACTATGTTGTACTGTTAGAGGTGAGATTGTAATATGTTGTACTGGTACATGTAACGTTGTACTATGTTGTTCTTGTACATGTAATGATGTACTATGTTATACTGGTACATGTAACGTTGTACCAAGCTGTACTGGTAAATGTGAGATTGTACTTTTTTGTAATGGTACAGGTAACGTTGTACTATATTGTACCGGTACATGTCACGTTTTACTATGTTGAACTGGTACATGTAACGTTGTACTATGTTGTACTGGTATATGTTTGATTTTACTATGTTGTACTGGTACATGTAACGTTGTTATATCGTGTACTGGTGCATGTAACGTTTTACTAATTTGTACTCGTACATGTAACGTTGAACTATGTTGTACTGGTACATGTAATGTTGTACTATGTTGTACTGGTACATGTGAAATTGTACTATGTTGTACTGGTACTTGTAACGTTGTACTATGTTGTACTGGTACATGTAATGTTGTTCTATGTTGTACATGTACATGTGCTATTGTGCTATGTTGTACTGGTACATATGAGCTTGTACTATGGTGTACTGGTACATGTGAGCTTGTACTATGTTGTACTGGTACATGTGAGATTGTACTATGTTGTACTGGTACATGTGAGATTGTACTATGTTGTTCTGGTACATGTGAGATTGTACTATGTTAAACTGGTACATGTGAGATTGTACTATGTTGTACTTGTACATGTAATGTTGTACTATGTTGTTCCGGTACATGCGAGATTGTACTCTGTTGTACTGGTACATGTGATATTGTACTATGTTGTTCTGGTACATGTGAGATTGTACTATGTTGTTCTGGTACATGTGAGATTGTACTATGTTGTACTGGTACATGTGGTATTGTACTATGTTGTACTGGTACATGTGAGATTGTACTATGTTGTACTGGTACATGTAACATTGTACTATGTTGTCCCATTGCAGGTGTTTCAGAAGAGGAGGCCAAGTTTCACGTGGAGTCGGCTCCCACATTTACGTACACTGTGCAGAGTGATGGCTCCATACATTCTACCTCAGTCCCATTTCCTGATAAACCGGAACTAAAAATTGAAACAAAACCTACACTCGGCAAGGAGTATGACTTTATAGAGCCATTGAAGCAGAAAGTTATAAAGGTTTTATTTTCTTTGAACAATTTACAAGAAGATTATTGTCTTTCCTTTTTTCTTTGACTTTTCTATTCACATGTGACGTTGTTTTTCTTAAATTTGCAGATATATCTTTAAAGTAATGTTTTTTTCTTTTTATATAAATGTGTCTATTGTTGACGAATAGCCGCTCATAATCTATGCTCCTTATCACTAAACTGATGCAGATATTATCATCATGGTCTCGTTTAATTCATCTTAAATTTCACATCCATTAGAATCTAATGACTATGGACGGCGAGAAGTTGATTCATACGCTGACATCTACTGCCCAAGACCAAGTGAAAAAGATGAAGATAGTGTACGTACGAGTGGGAAATACCATAGAAATGGTAGGTTATTACATATGCTCCTCACTATTAAAACTGGCGTCTATTATGACCCAAACTTTCCTTGCATTCTTAGGTTATTAAATATTTCTTTAAAAACGGTACGTAAATCTCAGCGCATGTAAGGGATCTTTTATCCATATAAATATATATAATTGTAAAATTAGGATTACAAACCAAATAATACACATACACATGATTTACTTAAAATAAAAATTCCTATGCAATTCACAAAGTATAAAGCATTGCCAATTTCACTATATTTTGTTGAAACGGAGTTTACATGATTACATATTGCACATAACTACTTACTAATTTGCATACGAATACTTAGATTATAATAAACTAAGCAAAGACTAATGTACCGGCACATGGTTTCTATATGACTTTATCTTCTAGAAACTTAACAAGTGGCACACTATACTATGTAAGGACACATATAAAAAGTTCTGCTACATATCGATCTGGAACCATTTTAAATAAACAATGTGTTTACATTTACTTGAATGTGTCAATGTTATTTTCAATAAATGATTTGTAAACATATTTTTATCTAACGAAAACACATCACATATTGAGATGACTAAGTTTCTATACTAACTATTTACAACGGAACTTTCTTATATGGGCCATCTCGCTCAAATCATTGTGCAGTGGCAGAAAAACAATAAACGCGGCTCCAGCTTAAATGGACTGTCTACTATATAATTTGCAACAACTCTGCAATTCTGCAGGTGAGAAGGTTCTAGGCCCATTTTCCATATATTATCTCGATGTAAATGGAGAATGTTCATTCCTGTATAGCCGTCATATACCTTTCATGTGTTGGTGCGCCTTAAAACCCAATTCAGTTCAATTATATGTGCATATATTGTGTTGCATATTATATCTGAATTCAAGAAACAGTATATTGTTTCGCCACTGTGTATTAAATAGACATACTCTTAAACAAGTTACATGTGTAAACTTACTGCCTATGCTTTTGTAATATTTTGTTACACTGTCAGTCATGTTAATGTTCTGTATATACGTGTACCCTACGGGCCTTGGTGTCTTTGGATTTGAAATAAAACACCTTCTTTGTACTGATTATGTTTTTTCTTGGTCTTGACAGGAGTGCTCATTAGTTGAAGACAGTTCCAAGAAGATGACGAGGGTTTTCAACAAAGTGTAACTCCACTGAAGTTTCCATTTTCTAAAATGGTGGCAAAATCTCACGAGCGCGAGCATCTTTACATTTAATTCATTATTTTCATAATGCGTATTTGAACATTTAAAATATAGAATGTGCAATCAATCTGCAATCAATTTACTTTTTTTTCATCGCTAGAGTAATAATTCATTGTTTTTGAAATATACTTTTGTCGAGAATAAAAAATATGAAACGTATTTCAATGTTTTTGTTGTAAATGTTGTAAATTTCAAAGCACAAGTAAACTATTTGAATAGTTACATCGCCTAAGAATATGAAGAAGAATATTGCAGATAATGTTCTATTAGTATGTAACATAATTTGACTATCTGCACATTCCGAGATGGTCGCCTTATTCTAAAGAGTTAACATTTTTACCTTTCTGTCTTGCCTGTGGTTGTTGTACCAGTCATTATTTATACAGCGCCAAGAAACAGAATCATTATACAAAAGCTGTTAGGAAAGTTAATTTTAATTGTAATGATTCGTGCGCATGCTCTGCGTATGCATGTTCGCACCATACGTTATGATGTCAACGATACTAAAATAATTCAGACCAAAACATTATAAAATAACTCTCAAAAAACATACCTAAGGTAGATGTCTCTGCTTAGAGGGAATAATTCCTCTCCCGTACACTCTCAAGTACTCAATAAAACGCTATCTAACAAGAAAACTCTGGTTAAAACAAAAGTTTTTTACGGAAGGTCCTTAGTCTCAGGTGCGTTTTTTGTTAATTTAGTAACTCGAACTTTCGACTTATGTTTCTTGAATTTCGAAAGTTCGACTCAATAACTCAAAATATCGACTTAATAACTCGAACTGTCGACTTAATTACTCGAAATTTCGACTAAATTATTCTACAAATTACTTTATCTTGGTTTTATCGACTTAGTAACTCCGTATTAGTAACTCGAAATGTCCGCCAATTAACATAGAATTTTGCTTAATAACTCAAAACTTTGTGTTACGTATCTTGAAGTTCGATTTACTCACTCGAAATTCCGACTGAGTAACTCGAATAAGTCGATATTACAAAGTCGGAATTTTCGAGTAACTAAGTCGACATTTTAAACACTAATTAAAAACATGTCGAGTTAATAAGTCAAAATTTCAAGACACATAAGTAAAAGTTTCGAGTTACAATGTCGTAATGTCGAGATTTGGAGTTATTTAGTCGAAAATTCGAGTTATTAGGTCGAAAGTTTAAAACAAGCTTGTCTCCGAGCTATTATTGAGATTACACTTCTGAACAAGTTTGGTAAAGATCGGATCAAAAATGTGGTGACTAAAGATTTAATAAAGCAAAATGTAGCATTTTGCAATAAACCAGTGGCCAGAATTCAGGTGTTAATAGTTCGATCTAGCTGGTTTTCGAACTTGTTCGAACTTTCATTAAAATCAACCATCGTGTTAATTTTGTTCAATATCAAATGAAAAAAGAAGGCCCTATTATCTTAACGAGGCAAAATATGGTATATTTAACTAAATCAAGGACCACAACTCCGTTGTTTCGTCTTAGCGTTAACGAACGACGGATGTACAACGGCCGGACACAATCGACAAAAAAATCGTCATACCACCTTCAACCAGTACAGCTAACAAGATGTCTAAGAGGGCCTATGGACGCTCTAGTTGATAAGATGGCTGTTACAACACGTATGCGGGGAGCAGGGCGTGAGTGGGCGGAGGAAGACGGATTTTCGGATATGGCTGGTTGTCAAACTTTGATTGAATTTAAGTTAATATACCGACCAAGTCTGGTAAAGATAAAAAGCTGAAGGACCTAGAGTGCTAATAAAGCAAATATAATACAATTCATCTATTTCTAATTTGACTGTTTATTTAATTTGCCCAAGCTGTCATAGTAACTGAGTTTTGTAAATATCAGATTTGTTTTGAATAATTCAAGGACCATAACCTTCCTGTTTCTAGTTTGACATGGCTAGTTTTTGAATTTGCCCAATGAGAATTTGCTCTATGACCGAGATAACTTATTAAAAACAAGAAATGTCAACACTAAGTGACAATTGCCTACCCCACCCTCATAGGTTTCCTTTTACGAATTCCTACATTGTTAAAATTACCATCCTAGTTGACAAATTCTTACTGACATCATTTTATTGAGTACCTCGTAGATAAATAAAGAAATATCTATGATAGCAATGCCAACACGGTAGATATTATTTTCATTTCGCCCCTTTAGATTAAAATCAAGTTTTTTTTTATAAAAAACCTTTGATGAAACTATAAGAGCTAGAGGTCTAATTGTCTGAATTTAGCTTAAACTTAGTGCCCTCTACCAAGTATTGTTAAAATGGTGACCCTGGGGTATAACTCGAGGTAAGACCTTCATTGTGGCTTTCTAGGCTATTGTCTTTTGTATTATATTTACACGAGCATATTTGTGTTTTACTTATATTGCCTATTGATGCTGCCTTGTTGGTTAGAGATTAGATCATGGCGGGGATTTATTTATTTACACTGTCCTGTTTTAATGGGATGACTTTAGGGTAAGTGTGAGGTTTGGTGCACCCTAGAACCGGTTTATACCCCCAGTGGCCTACTTTGCCACTAACCGTTCCAAGGCGGTAGCCCTATTGTCAACCCTTTTGTGTTTGTGATGTCGTTTACTTTTATTATTACTTTTGCCTTCTTGTTTGTCTGTTTCCATGTTTGTTTCTGTGTTTTGTGGTTGACTGTCCTCCTTGAATGATACTTTCCCTGTCCGATCTTTTTATATTTCTTTTAGAGTGGTCTTCCTAGGAGAGCTATTGTTTTGAAGATTAAATTGAAAAGCTTAAAAGATAAAGAGATTTCAAAGGTATCAAAGGTGAAACTGGTCATGGGTATGTACAACACTGGTCATTGTGAGATTTACTTGTAATAAAAGGGTGGAGATAGTGACTAGAGATACAACAGAGACTGTTATATCGCGTGCGCAATCATCAACTAAATTATAAATAATGAAGGAAACTAGAGCTAGTGTTATATGCTTACTGGTCCTTTGGGATCATCCATCCTAATCTGTGTGGGGTTTTAAATAGAAAAAATCTAGCGGGTGTTGCACCGTATATTACCTCTAAACAGACACGATACATCCGAGTCAGCTATTTTCCCACCCTGTTTGCATTTATTGCTTCCAATGGATCCCCTTTTTACTACTTATTGACATTTACACTTGTGTTTGTTCAGTGCGGTGTGGCGGCTGTGAAACTTCGCCTCGACTACAAATCAGGATTGTTATATTCAAGCACAACCTTTGGGTGGTAGTAACATACTTCTAAAGCCAGGGCTAGTGGGCGTGAGAGGTCAAAATACCTCTCATGAACAGTCTCGATAAAAAGGAGTCGACTACTTTCTCTTGTTTGCGTTTGTTGCTTCCAAGGGAGCCTCCTTTCAGTATTTAATGACATCACACTAGCGTTTGTTTTGTGCTGTTCGGAGGCTGTAAAAAGTGACCCCGACTACAAAGGTTTTATGACAGATAGTTTAGTATATCAACAAATACAGTAGACCATTTGGTCCATGAGTACACAAATACACAAACAATTTGCAATTGCAGAGGTCCATGGCAGTAACAAACATTACATAATATCACATTTTGTACAATATACTAACATTGTAAATAAGTCTTAATTATCATATTTCTAACAGTATAAGTTTTACTATAAACAATTGTTTAAAAGAGAAACATTCTTCAAATTCACTTGTCACAGACAGTAATATTGTTGTCAGAGTACCTCTTGGGAGAGTACTAGTATTTATTGATTGTAATATATGTCATGTCGAATTTTAAAACCATCAAATAATTCTTTACAGTAATAAGCTTTTCTGATGTCAACAGTTCTATACATTTTGGAATATTTGGTCTTTGCCAATAGTATCGATTGATAAGTTTTGTTGTTAGTTCTTTATATAAAGTACATTCCAATATAAAATGGTATTCGCCTTCTAGAACGTCACAATTACAACACTTGCGCTCATTAATAGGAATACTGTGTGGCTGATGCCAACGACCCGCTTCTATTTGTAACCTATTGGATGACATTCAAAATCAAGGCGGTAGCCCTATTGTCAACCCTTTTGTGTTTGTGATGTCGTTTCCATTTATTACTGCTTCTGCCTTCTTGTTTGTCTGTTTGCGTGTTTGTTTCTGTGTTTTGTGATTGACTGTCCTCCTTGAATGCTACTTTCCCTGTCCGATCTTTTTATATTTCTTTTAGAGTGGTCTTCCTAGGAGAGCTATTGTTTTGAAGATTAAATTGAAAAGCTTAAAAGATAAAGAGATTTCAAAGGTATCAAAGGTGAAACTGGTCATGGGTATGTACAACACTGGTCATTGTGAGATTTACTTGTAATAAAAGGGTGGAGATAGTGACTAGAGATACAACAGAGACTGTTATATCGCGTGCGCAATCATCAACTAAATTATGCGCTATTCTGTTCAGAAATATCCATTGACTGTTTATACTGAACTAATGATTACTCGTATTACAATATTTGGTCCAATTATTAAAATAAAATATATGCTTGAAACCCAACTCATTTTACCCCTCTCATGCAATGAGCAGATTCTTTAAAAGCATAATATAACAGTGATCATCTCCATCAGCACTGTTATATTATGCTTTTAAAGAATCTTTCTCATTGCATGAGAGGGGTATAAAGAGTTGGGTTTCAAGCATGTATTTTGTTTTAGAGAACATGAATATGAACCATAACCAAATTCAGTCTAATCAATTTACTTCACTATTTAAGGCAAACCTAACTGTTATAAAATTAAAAATATTTGGATCACTATAATTAATTCATATAAAATAGAGCACAATGGTTAGTTACGGACATATGCAACATTTGAAAACACTCTGAATTTTGAAAAGTATCTAAACTGCACTCAGACCCAAAAGTAAGATCCTGTTTTACCAAGTTTAGAATAATGCCCTCAAATCAGAAATTGAGGCTGGTAAATACAGAAACATTAGTGAAAATAAAAGGGTAGGCAGATTGTGTAGTTTAAACCTGGTAGAAGACGAAGAACACTTTTTAATGAGTGGTCCTATTTTTGAACAGGATAGAAACAATTGCTTAAATCAAATGCCTTCATTTAGTAAGTATTTTAATAATCTATCCTCAAATAATAAGTTTATATTAATATTCTTGCTAAGTAATGAAGATGATGATGTCTTAAATATAACTGCTACTTGTATATACACAATTTATTACAAACGTTTTTCAGCTTTTAAAGCAACTTTCAACAAATACTAGTGTGTGCTAACGAATTATTAAAAAAATAATACATATTGTTTGAGAGAGAATGTTTAAATGTTTTATAGCTATATATTTTTCTATCTTCAGTTAATTGTGTTTCACAAATCAGGATTAACATTTACTTACATTATTGTTAATTGTTATTCTCTTTGTTTTTATATGCACATTATGAAGAAGAAGAAGACATTTTACTGACAAACTATTACATAGTTTTTCATCATACATTGTATGACATATTTAATTATATGCCTGTCTTGGGTCCTTGATTGGAAAGGAATGTTATTCTATTATATTAATTATTTATACAATGAAAACGACAAAATACAACAGAAAGGATGATGAAGACAGGATTACCGATTTGGAACGGTCAATAGGCAATAAGTCATACAGGTTAGCTTGAATCGATTTTATATGTACACAATCGCCGCTATTATCCTGTCATCAGTGCACAAAACGACGAGACCGTGTAAACAAAACTACATCCAATCAAAAGGAATTACATTAACGTCCACATCCAGCGAACCTAACGAAAAACACTAATATGTTGTTGTAAAGCTATATAAAGCTATATAAAATTCAATATAAGAAACATCTTAGGATATATCCATTATTGTACTGTATAATAACAGAATAATTTCCCACTAATCTATTATTGAACTATATCTGGGGATTAACAATGATTAAATAAGTACCTTGCTAATATGAAAAATACAAGTCTGCCAATAAGATTATGTCAGTAAGGCTTTGCATTCATTACGTGGTCCGAGTATGATCTTTGGAGATCGCTGAGCCCGATACTTATATTTAGTTATCGGTGGTACATTTTCAATTTCTTTTGTTTTCTTACTTAATTTTTGATTCGGTGGTTCCACTACTCCGGCCTAAAAAAAGGCTCTGGGTATTGTTTAACCACTTATAGGATATGTTGTCTGCTTTTTAATTTAGTCTTTTGGCTGTTACTTGTGATACGCAGGCTTCATAACCGCTGCTCCCAACTAAATTCCATTATTTTTATTTCGCTCTTCGGGGCATTTAATTTTATTAGATACTGGGACCATACGCCGTACGACATGGGGAAGCATATAACTCCATGTCCACCGCCGTATGCATGCCATCTGTGGGATGGTTAAAATTGTGTACTGTTGCTTTTATGAATATTGAGTTCTGCTCAACCCGGGGCTAGAGGGCGTGAGCGGTAGCCAGCATATTTCACTACCGCTCATGAACAGTCTCAATCAATCCGAGACTGCAATATTTCGTATGTGTCGTGCTCGGCCGTTTCCAAAGGTCCATTATCATACTTTTTTTTTTTTCATACCCCATCCCGCGAAAAAAGGGGTTGGCTAGAATATGAAATAAAACCTGAACTTCGGCTTAAACATTTTGCATATTGTAAAATTAAAACATTTAATAGGTAATTTTAAACAGGTTATCGCATTTTTCAGTATTTTTATTTTTAAATGTGTTTTATTGTCGAAACATCCGTTTACAATCCTGCTAATAAAATCTTCCCCATCGCTTAATGGAATTAAAGCTGGATTACGTCATGTTGGCATGCGAGGGTCAATGAGATAATATATTAGCTGAGCCGTGGTGATTTTAAGAAACAGTCGACGTTCGATCGGGGTAGATATTTGTGTCCGAAGCAGTGCAAGATAAGATAAAAATGGAGACATTCAAGAAAAACTTTGAAGGCACATGGAAATGTGATAAAGCAAAGAATGAAAATATGCGAAAGATGCAGGTAGGTAGATTTTGTAATAGTTTATGGAAAGTACAGTTGCTTTGGTAAACATGGTAAATTCCAGTATCGCGAAATAGAAGATAACAGAATAGAAGCAACTTTTCAATTGTTTTACACCAGTCAATATAAAACATAACTATTCGTATATATTGGTATCCTATACTAACTATTATAACGCGAACGATTAACAATCAGTAATAACTAAAAGCATGTCGTATACTCCTCTGTGCTTGGAGATAATAACGATCTACTATATTATGTAAGATTTTTAAAGGTCCTATAAGAAATAAAAACGATAAAGTTTGCATCTTTGATATACTAGACGAAGTACTTATAACAAATGGAGGCGATATCGTTGGGTTATTGGTTTTCAATCCAAATACAAACGAAAACCTTTATAACGTGTTTCAGTTTCATATGTAAAGTGCATATACATTAAATTAAGGCGCATGTTACCTTCGGTTTGATTATTGCTTAAGAAAACATTTGGTATGGAAAACGCAACGTTCGGCTGTTTTTTGTTGGTTATTCATTCCGATATTTACAGATATCGGCGGTACATTCTCAAATACTTTTGTTTTCTAACTTGCATTTCGAATTAATGGTTCCAGTACTCCAGCCTTTAAAGGTTCTGTGTATTGTATGATCACTCTTAGACTATGTTGCCTGCTTTTTAATTTAGTCTTTTGAATGTTAACTATGTTGACTGCTTTTAAATTTAGTCTTTTGACTGTTTTTTTAATTTAGTCTTTTGACTGTTACCAGGCTTCATAACCTGTGCTCGCAGAAGAGTTCTTAAATTACTTTTATATTTGGGAAAAATATCAGGGTTACGATAATACAATTATGCGAAGGTTTTACGAAGTTTGTGGTAACGGTAGTCCTGGTGGAGCAGCTTTTTAGTTATACAAAGTTGGCGAATATTAAAGTCCTCAACTCAACTACGAATAAGTTGAGACACATATACCCCATACGAAGTTGCTCGGGAACATCCCCATCGAAATGGGGATAGTTAACAATATCAAAATTAAAATCATCTCTTTTGTCATATATTTTGCTAATTATTTCAGCACTTTAAATGGAGAGATGTAAATCGTGAAAAGAAGCGTTAGTATTAGAATTATTAGCTGTGTTATGTTGAAGTTCTTTAGGGTATATATTATTAACCATAGTAGAGAAGAAAGGGTTGTTAATGTTCAATTAGTAATCCAGATACCGAGAGGTATCATTAAAGGCTTCAATAACATCCGCCTGTGCATCTGGTTTAAGACTCAACATGAAATCTCTTTTATAACAATATAGAAACAAATCTGCGACAAGGGGTGTACAGTTCGTACCCATAGGGATACACAAATTTGTCTATAAATGGTATTTCTATACGAAAATATTACCTAATAGGAAGATTAGTGCTTCACTAAATTTTTCGCAAGTCCACATAGTGTAATTTTCCAAACTGCCGTTAGTAAAAAACGCTTTAATATTATTACAGGCCAAAAATGTTTTTTTTTCTGATCCAAATGTTCCATCAAGTATGTAGGTACTTAATATCCATACCACACCAGTAATTGTTGACTAGGTAAGTGGATCCAGGTGAAGACATCAACGGAAAATATATAACTCAGAAAAAGCAACATGATCTTGCAAAATAAAATGCTATCTTTCGAATAGAAGTATTGACACACATTTAAAATGTCTTAAATCTTAAATGAATTTGTTGTACTTATACAACTGTATGACAATATTATCGATTTAAATCAATGATCATGTGGGCTGGGAGGGAGGGAATTTAAGTTTTTAAATGTAAGCTCAAAGCACATCTTACCTATTTGTTAAGATGAAGATGCCGGTGTACATGTACGAACAAATGCACCGTGAAAATTACCCAATAAGTGGAAAACCCAGTAACGTGTCCCCCAATAACTGAGACTATAAAGATGTTTTTTCATAGTCAGTATTATTGGAGAGCACCGTAATAACAACACATAAAAATATTTTTTAACTTTAATAGATTTTTCAAATAAATTGGGCGTGGCATGGATTGACAAACAAGCCCCAGTCATGGAGCTTAACAATTGGGCTGCCGGTAAGCACAAACGACCATTATGGCAAGCCCTTACAGTAGAAAGCATTAAACAATAGAGCAAATTGAATATTACAATATAAGGACATAAATACATGAAAGCAACTTTTCTGATAAGCATTTAAGCAAGTGTTGAAAGCACGGTTGATATTCAAGCATAATTAAAGTGCACCGAATTCAATCAATTCAAATGTTTCTTAGCATTTCGTACGGACATCAAATTTGTATATAATTTATGTTTAGATTACAATTCAGTCTCTGGGTATAAAGGAGCTGAACATTATATGTCCTTCCTTTCACAACTTCGCTGCCCGCCATATGGATGGGCGACAGGACACTCCAATAATAGAGTGTCCAGGCTCCCATCACCGCCAAAAACAGGGGGAACATTTTTTGGCAGCAGCGAAGAGTGCGTATCAAAAGCAAAATATCCGAATTCCACGCCCAAAACAGAAACGGTGCCAAAAAAAGTATGTATTTCCTTATCACTGCCCACTTTTAATGATGCATTCATATCCAGCCGCTAACTGGTTAAGAAACAAGTTGTTCCCCACATTTGATAAATGAACACCATCCTGTTCAAGATAGGTATCATCAGCCTGAATGTCTGGGTGTAGCAGAAAATGGCCTCCAATATTTATTATCGCCTTAGCAGCATAAATGTTTAACCGCTTTCTGGCCCTTTCCATTGCAAAAGGGTTGTTAGAATAACGCCATGAAAAAAAGGAGTATGATAATGGACCTTTGGAAACGGCCGAGCACGACACATACGAAATATTGCAGTCTCGGTTTGATTGAAACTAGGAAGTATTTGAGACCAAATAACGACCACATTAGGCAAACTGATCCGAAAAACTCGGTCAGAAGCTGAACATGCTTTCTAGGAACCTTTAATGAGTATTTCCCTAAATCAGTTCCGAAGGATCACATGAGGCATCAGACATTGACAAAATAAATAAATGTCAGAAAAATATCCAGTATGTAAAGGTTGGAGGAAGATTGTAGCCTTTAATATGTGGCGCCAATTAAGCATGTATGCTTTCCTCCTGTTTCGTGTTATTTCATTTCAGTCAGCAAAAAACTAATATACATTTTTATGTATAACATGCTCATTTTCCCAATTGTATTAACTTTTGTCTCCTTGATAATCAAGTTTATTTTTATTCTAAACAGATCTTTAACTGCATTTTTACCTTTAACCTACGATCGGTTTTAGACTTTTGTATCAATCATCATCATCAGAGGCCTAAGTAATTGATGAACAGTTAGTCAATCAATAGGTACGTTTACAAGCTATACTCTCAATTGATGTCGTTGCTCCACTGTTTTATCATCCACAATAGAAATATCAAGTATTTGCATAACGATCTATAACTATCTGAAAGCTAATCCATCCAAACACTCCGACAAAAATAGACGAAAAACATGTATCCTTTTCAAGTAAATTAGTCGACATTTAAAAGGTTAGCCACAAAACTATGCAAACTCCTTTTAACTAATACATAAAGGTGATGTCATCGTAACTTGGTGCTGACCATTGGAATGTACATTTACCTCATTTATCACCTTCTTGTATGACAACCTAAGATGCGTTTGTTGAATTGGATGAAGTGTTTTATTAAAATTAGTATGTTCTTTGTGGCTTTCTAGGCTATTATTTTTTCCAGTAATTATAAATACACGAGTATCTTTGTGTTTTACTTATATTGACTATTAATGCTGCCTTGCTGGTAAGAGAATAGTTCATGGCGGGGATTTTTTTATTTACACTGTCCTGTTTTAATGGGATGACAGTAGGGTAAGTGTGAGGTTTGGTGCATCCTATAACCCGTTTTACACCCCCATTGGCCTTTTTTTTGCCACTGACCGTTCAAAGGCGGTAGCCCTATTGTCAACCCTTTTGTGTTGTGATGTCTTATTTGGCCTTTTATTCATCTTTGAATTTTTTCTGTGTTTCTGTGTGTGTTTGTGGTTGACTGTCGCACCATTGGTCAATTTTGGATTGAGCAGAGAACCACTCCTACTCAAAATTCATGTCATTTGTGTGTCATCTTCTAAACTGACATTAGAGTTCACGCAATCATAGAGTGTTTTACAAATGAATATATCAGTAACGTTTTCTTTAATTCTTTACAATAACTATTTGGACATGAAGGGCTGGCCGAAATTAATAAAGGCTCAAAGGAGACGAAGTTGCAATATCTAATCGACAGGCAATTATGATCACTTCCAGATAGAAGAGCGCATAAACAATTCCTTAGAATAGCAATTGAATTTGCTGCACGCTGTTTGACTCCTTAAAGACAACAGAAACGCTGCAAAGTATGTTAATGAGCTTATTGCC
Source organism: Cyrtodaria siliqua (assembly GCA_037043455.1). NCBI lineage: Eukaryota > Metazoa > Mollusca > Bivalvia > Adapedonta > Hiatellidae > Cyrtodaria > Cyrtodaria siliqua. The sequence goes on along the minus strand of JAWPHD010000679.1, from coordinate 139,081 downwards.
ATAGTCAATACATAAACTGGTTATGTTATGACTTAAATTATGATATATGCATTTGCCTAACTGATTGCCAATTTTTGTACATATCCATGTGCTATATTCCATTTTGAATATCATTTCATCTATCCTTATATTGTACATGCTTCTTTGAATTATGTTTCTTGTTTATCTCTGCAAATAGGAAAGAAAGGGAATACAATAAAATAATAATATACCTTTTGGACGCCATGTTGTGTATATAACTATGACTATGACTATTTACTATAAACCCCAGAGGTACACACACATTGCAGTGTGGAACCCTGCAGAGAAGTTTTATTTTGAATAGAACACAGCATAGATAGAAGCGATTTTATTATTTAGTGACCATGCACAGAACTGGTTTAAAGTGCTATGTATTGAATAGGGACAAGCCGAAATGGAACAGCTAACTAAACTTCAATGAACCACAGGCAAAACTACCTGGTGCAGGATGAATAAAACATCATATCGTTGCAGGATAAAAAATATTACCTCATCGATCAAAAGGAATAGCCCTAAACTAAACCAATGATCAAATAGCCTTAGCCTTATAATAAGGCATTATAAAAAGTATGTAACTTCTTTCCAGGTATTAAACAACTGTAGGGATATATTCCCAAACTCTAAACGACATAGTTTCGAAATTCGCCATGTTTTGAAAAGCTGATGTGTGGCGTATGCTTATCTTGTATAACAGGTAAAAAGTGGAACTTTACATACAATACCAACACTGTATGACTCTATGACCTGTTCCACACATTGCATCCGATACCGACATATGAACTTTTGACTGGTCTAAAGTCAACTTGATGGTTACAAAAATATAAGGCAAAATGTTCGATAGAATGAAAAAAAAAAGCCTTGAAAGAAGTGATAGAGATCCAATTATAAGCAAGCAGCAACAGCAACAGCATCCGTATATAAACAACAGCAACTGTAATGAAAACATCACTGTACGCAAACTGAATAAATGTAAACCTGATCGCTAGACGGAAAGCCTTGGATGTTTTATAAACAGTCAGTTTAGAAGAAAGGCAAGTACGATGGAGACAAGAATTGTTTTTAAACTGTTAAACAATATTAATTCAAATTAAAATATGCCATATCCAACACAGTGCTTCCGCACTATCATAGACGCACGCCCAGACGGTATGACGTCACCTACCGCTCTGGGTCATGAATATCCATTGCCTCCATTGTCAGACCAACAACTTTTATTAGCAGCAACAGTCAACAGCAGCAAGTTAAAATTAGCTGAGATTAACAAACTGTTGAGATATACTTATCAGCAGTAAGAAAACATATTGCCTAAACACTCCAATTACATGGTTATCATCATAAAACACAATTTCACCAACAGCTTTGGAGTTAAATAATAGTAGCATAACCTAAAAACATAGTGCACAACAACGATGATGATAACAACAGGCTAACATTATGGCTTGAGCAACATTTCTCCATCAACTAGATGGTGTCCAAATAATTATTCTTATATAATTGGTTTTCATAATAGTTCTTAAATAATATTTGCAATATTTATGGATATCATCCGCCTAATGACAACATAATTATATTTAGCTCTGCCTTGAGTCGAATAATCATATTTTTCTAATGTGGCTCACTGTTATTTACAGTTTTAATTGCCTCTCGAATGACTAAATAATTATTATTATTACTATTATTATTATTATTATTATCATTGTGTTCATTGTTTTTGCAAAGCTGATTCACTTAGTTGAAAATGTAGACTAACCACTGTAGCAGTCATTACAAACAGGATATTGTTTACATTGATACCATTTTAAATTTCCTAGTGTGAACTTTTTGCAGTAACAATGTGTTACTGTAACAAAAATAAAAAGTTGTGAACAATCTACAGCCATACATCACCCACCAACATCTACAATGAACTTGCAATTTGCATTTGCAAAATCCTGCTGGAAAAAAAAGATATGATAATGTTTGGTGATTTGTGCATTATCTACGATAACAGCAGGAAGTGGTGTAAAAAATCATACCACAAAAAATATATCCAGCTTTTTTTTTTCTTTTTTTTTCTTTTCTTTATTTATTCTAATTACTTTTATTTTTTAGTTTTTTAGCATTTTTATTATTATTATTTTTTATATCAAATCTGACTTAAAACCCATAATAAAGTGTATAAAAAACACTGATTTTAAACCCATAATAAAGTGTATAAAAGCGAGTCCTGTTTCCGGAGGCAGTGCAACATCTGTTCCTCTATCTGACTAACGTCTGTGTACGGCCTCTTCTGCAAACAATCGAGCCACTCAACGATCTGTGACGTCACTGACTAGCTAAACGATCTTCACACCCTTTGGATCTGCAGGGAGAAATTACATGCAACCGCTGACTTTTCCAGGTGGGATCATCAACCACGTTAGCCGGCAGAGAAGTAACCATCGAACTGGCTCGCTTTCCACGACGCATTATCTAGTGTGATTATGAAATGAAAATCGACGTACAATATATAAACCGAGCACAAATGGAGTACAAATGAAAATAAAATCCTAACTTATTGTTATAACTAATTCTGCAGTCTTCATGTAGATCTAGTCCATTTTTATTTATTTTATGTATCATTTTTTTATTTTATATATTTTTTATTTTCTATATTATTATCATTATTATTATTATTATATATTTATTTATTATTATTATTACCCAATTATTATTATAATTTTTTTTTTTGTTTTGTTTATTCTTTTGTCCAGTGATCACGACAACACCCCAAACACCCTCAGTCGAAACGCACCCACACGCATTACGCTTGCATACACACAATGCCCAAAACATTTTCAGTTAAACGGACACAAGGCAATCTTTATTTTTTTAAAACTCACGGCATCCCACTAGTTTTTCTGCATATCTGGCATTTGTACATTTTTTTATCTTTAATAGATTTGGCAACAATTTCTTTTTGCAAATTATTACGTTTTGATATTATTGCACTAATAATATATTAAAGCTTATAGTATAATATGACGAAATAGTGAATATTTAAAAAATTATTTATTTAAATGTAACCATGGTAAAAGTACAAATGATACTGGATATATAAATCGAGACAACCATTTCAAACACTTCAAGACCGCCGTGTGTCCCTAGACGCATTATTTGTATTCTTGAAACACACGCAAATACCACCACCGCATTGTTCTAAGTTAGTATTTACATGTAATCTGCTGCTGACCCAGTTACCGCGAACATAATGTGCAGTATATCCCGACCTGCTGCATACACCAGTAAACAGTTATTATCCATTCTAAATTAAAGGGACATTCCATTTTGGAATTCAGGTGAAGCAGGTGGACAAGTTACGCCCAAGCCCGGAGCAAATCCCGCTAAACGAACGCTTTAAAAACAAACAAAGGCAAGAAACGAAGTTACAAGTGTTTAGAAATCATTTCAATTCGACCCGACACCGACGACGCCACCCACAAACACGCAATATGAGAGTAATATTGATCAATGTCTACCTAAAGTCCCTTAACCGCGTGAGAAACGATAGCGTCACCACACACGGCGGAGGAACGAATGTTTTTATTTATTAATATCCATGACCTATATGAATTATCAGAATAGAAACAAAGAAAGAGACGAAATAAAGCTTATGTTAATAAAATTGAAAGAAAAAATGCTCCGACGAGAACCAAAGAATGGCGCAAACATGGTGAAATAGAAAACATTATTTGCATCCAGGAACAACGTAAACATCTGTATGACTAAAAACAAAAACAACTACATCTTATTAGAAGACAAAATCATGAGCACCAGAAATATTACAAAATCATAGATCCTGCGAGTCTGATTTTAGTAAACTTAAGTTTTTAAATGTAAGCTCAAAGCACATCTTACCTATTTGTTAAGATGAAGATGCCGGTGTAAATGTACGAACAAATGCACCGTGAAAATTGCTCAATAAGTGGAAAACCCAGTAACGTGTTCCCCAATAACCGTGACTATAAAATAGATTTTTATAGTCAGTATTAATTGTAACGATGTACTATGTTGTACTATGTTTTACTGTTCATGTAAAGTTTTTACTATGTTGTACTGTTACATGTAACGTTGTACTATGTTATACTGTTACATGTAACGTTGTACTATGTTATATTGTTACATGTAACGTTGTACTATGTTATACTGGTACATGTAACCTTGTAATTTATTGAACTATGACGTATTGGTACCTGTAACGTTGTACTATGTTGAACTGGTACATGTAACGTTGTACTATGTTTAAATGGTAACTGTAACATTTCTACTATGTTGTACTGGTCCATGTAACGTTGAACTTAGTTGTACTGTTACATGTAACGTTGTACTATGTTGTACTGGTACATGTAACGTTGTACTATATTGTACTATGTTGTACTGGTACATGAAATGTTATACTATGTTGTACTGGTACATGTAACGTTGTACTATGTTGAACTGGTACATGTAACGTTGTACTTTGTTGTACTTGTACATGTGAGATTGTACTATGTTGAACTGGAACATGTGAGATTGTACTATGCTGAACTGGTACATGTAACGTTTTACTATGTTGTTCTCTTGCAGGTGTTCCAGACGATGAGGCCAAGTTTTACATCAAGTCATCTCCCACGTTTACGTTCACTGTGCAGGGTGATGGCTCAATCCATACTACCTCAATCCCATATCCTGAAAACCCAGAAATAAAAATGGAATCAAGATGCAACCTCGGCAAGGAGTATGAATTTATAGAGCCCTTGAAACAGAAAGTCATAAAGGTAATAATGTCAAATTTTCAACGAGATCATTGTCTTTTAGGTATTTCTTTGTCTTTTCAGTTACTGGTGTATTTTTTTTTAATTTTGCAGATATGTACAGAGAATATCTAGTTTAACTGTACTAATTTTGTCAGTGATGTCCATTCTACTTTCAGTACAAACACAACCTCCTATTCTTTCAAATTCGACAAAAATGTACTTGTAAATAATTGTAAATATATGTAAATTGTAAATATGTGCAAATTCATTCGGAATAATCCTATATGTGCGTGAGTGGGGGTGGGGGTAGGGTGGGGGATGAATATAGGGAGTCTTATTTACTAACGGAGACACATAAACAATAACAACAACAGCAACAAAACTGATAAAAACAATGAGTCTATTTATCGAGATTAAGCCTATTTGTTTTATAACCAGTCTGACATGAATTTTAAGCAAACTTTATTTACATCATTGAAACAATGTAAAGTAATGAATAAAAACCTGTCAAGACATTTTATGATAAATAACAATTAATTCCAAATGTGCGATATCACGATGCAATCTCTACACAGAGTTGTCGATCCTTGCAGCCACATACAACACATGGTGACACTGAAGAGATTGACAACGATTAACTTCAAACTATATTGATCACTATCAAGTTACAGCGGTAATTAAAACGACTATTGATCGGCAAGCCATTATATGGCTTTACTATCATACTTCTGTTCGTAGAATCATAAGCTGAATTTATTTATGCCATACCTATGTTCTTAGTAACTTCAGCTGAATTTGTACCCCAGCCGCCTTTTTCGCTACTGACCGTTCCAAGGCGGTATCGCTATTATCAACCCTTCTGTATTTTAGAGGTCTTATCTTCGTTTAATCATCTTTATAGTTACTCTTTTTTTCTTTGCGTGTTTGTGGTTGACTGTCGTCCATGAAAGCTACTTTTCCTGTTCGATTTTTATATCTACTTATACCATACCCTTGTTGTTAGGAATTGAAGCTGAATTTGTATTATACCATACCTTTCTTTGTTCTTATAACCTAAAGCTGAATATAATATACATATCTTTGCTCTTAGTCCTAGTATACATAACGTTGTTCTTATAAACAGAATCTTAATGCATGCGATTTATATCAAATTACAGAGATGATAAAAGCAAGAAACAGGAACTTTTATCACTACAGTGATGAAAATAATCTTACCATGATGTCGTTTAATTCTTCTTAATTTCAAATCCATTAGAATCTGATGACTATGGACGGCGAGAAGTTGATTCATACATTGACATCTCCTGCCCAAGACCAAGTGAAGAAGACGAAGATGGTGTACACACGGGTGGGAAATACCATAGTTAAGGTATGTTAATCTATATCCAACTTCACGGCACCGTCAATACTCAGATGGCACAATTGAAAATGGTCGCCCGTTTATATATGTATATATATATCATGTTCGTTCGTTCGTTCGTCCGCGCCAACATTTCAGATTATTTATGAGGTATTTTATATAGCCAGACAAGGCTTAGGGGCTATTTGATATTTAATCCCCTAAACATCTGGGAGACTGCGTCCATAAAATGCTGACGTTGTAATGAGCCTAACTATAACAATATAATTTACCCATAAGCTGTGGACTACATCTAATCAGTTTGGTCTAGAGTGGGGTTAGTAGGTTAGATGTTGCTCGGGATATGATTTCAGAGTTACAATTAGCAATTAAATTTGGACATCCGATGTCCGTTCTAAGCTCCTAGTCCAGATAGACCCCCTTTTCCGAAATCTTTGGAACTTATCATATATAATTATTATCATTACACAATAAACCATAATTCTGCCAAAATGTCAGAAAGCTTTGAAACATGGCACACGCGTTTATTGTCATTGTACAACGGTATATGAAAAGACTATAACGGTGTCAGTTAATTTTACCTGAATTATTCCCCATTGACTATTCCCCATCAGTTATAACACATGTAATAACCACAATTATTCCTATTAGATTTTCAATTAAAATGTCAATGTGCAGTCCAAACCAATTGTCAGAAAGCTTTGATACATGGCACACGCGTCTATTGACATTGTACAACGATATATGACAAGCACCATAACGGTGTCAATTAATTTTACCTGAATTATTCCCCATTTTAACTTCGTTTTTTCAGTTAAAATGTTGAATGTACGGTCATATTCAACATTTGACGCAATCATACGTGACAAGCACCATAACTCTGTTATGCATTTTACCAGAATAATCTCCATTTTCTACTTAAATTTACACTTAAACGGTCCTGTTTCAAAACCCAATTGTTTGAATGCTTTGATACTTAGCATACATGTAACTTGGCAAGCATGTTTTATCATTTCATTACGTGGTCCGTGTATTAACTTCCATAGCCCATCCAACCCCTTCTCCAAGAAGCGAAATCGGGGTTGGCTGAGGTATGAAATAAAACCTTAATTTCGCCTTAAAAAGTTTGCATATTGTAAAATTAAAATATTTAGTAGGTAATTTAAACAGGTTATGGCATTTTTTCCGTAAGAAATGTTTTTAAACGTGTTTTATTGTCGAAATATCCGTTATAAAATCCTGCTTATATAAGCATTGCCATCGCTTAATGGAATCAAGGTGGGACCACGTAATGTTTATACAACAAGCGCTATAACTCTGGCATAGATTATCTCCCCTTTTCAACTTAGATATATATATATCATTTTTGGAATGTGCAGTCATATTACAAAAAAGCAATTGACAGAAAGTTTTGAAACCTTTAACACATTACACCACTTCATATGACAAGTACCATAACATGTATTTTACTACAGTTAGTCTCCTTCTTCACTTAGATGTTTGGTTATCATGTTAAATGTCATATTCCAACATTGTTTTGTATTAATAGAAAACGTTGAAATTGGCATAAAAGTTCATTGTCTGTATTACAGGTACCATACCTCTGTCATGTATTTCGCCAAAAGTATTCTTTTCATCTTAGATGTGTGCGCTCAAAGTTAGCTATAACGGCAATTTGTGATTCATGTTTAAAAAATAATAAATATTGCAAAACATAATGAGATGACCAAATATATATAGTACTAAACAAAAAATGAAACTTCAGCTGATGTTAATGCTGATTGTCTACACAGCAAAACAGGAAAAAAGTAATGATGTTTTAAGAATAATTTCAGTACACAAGGGAGTTATTCTAAACACATACATTGTGGCCACAAGGGAGTTATTCTAAACACATACATTGTGGCCACACAAAACAAATTAAATTTACGAAAATTACCTGAATTTGTCCGAGACCATATTTCTATGTGTTCCTTACAAAAAAAAATCACAAAAAAACATAACACAGATTGTGTAGATGGCATCTTTTGATTATCAACAATCATCAAATTACATCCCTTTAACACTTCCATATCATCCATAAAACAGTATTGCTCGGCGAATTTGAAACTGTCTGATGGAATATTTAGTACTCACTTAAGTGTGCTTACAAACATCAAACATTGTTTTATTAAACGCTGTTTAAGCTTTTATACGCCCTCAAAATCTGATTTATGGAAATACCAGCAAAAAAGCGGGATTTCTTTTTTTGTTCAGTATATTATTATATTTCGTCTTCATATTTACAGGAGTGCTTTGTAGTTGAAGACAGTTCCAAGAAGATGAAAAGAGTGTTCAACAAAGTATAACTCCACTGAAGTTTACATTTTCTAATACGTTGGCAAAACCTCAGTTACAGGAACCACCACATCGTTACATTTATTTTATATTGCCATAATGCGTATTCGAACATTTAAAATGTAGAAAGTGCAATCTACAATCGATTTACGTTTTCGTAACAATAATTGTTCATTGTTTTGAAACATACTTTTGTTGAGAATAAAAGTATAAAACTTAGTTCAATGTTTTTGTGATAAATGTTGTAAAGGTCGAAGCACACGCAAATTAATCGCTAAAATCCCTAATCTGTCTTCATGCAAGTGCAAAATAATATTGCAGCTGATGTTATTGAAGAACTCTTCTGCGACAAGGACCATCACAACCTGACCTCTATGGTGATGTGATTCACAAACTTCGTTAGATCCTTGGTCACAAAAGTGTGATAAAGCTTATGACAACTAAACACTCAGGAGACGTTCTTGATAATATTTGCAATAAACGTCAAGGTCCATGTATAAGATGACTGACCACTCTTTCTGTTGTTGTTGTCTCTTTCATTGTATTATCAAGTCCTTGTTTGCAGTACAGTGCGAACCTACGATGCCATTGCGTTTTCTATAGGACCCTATATCTCATTCTTAAGACCTCTCAACACTGTATACAACCTTACGACATCACCCTATCAAAGACAAGCTTATAGCTCTCATTCATAAAAACTTTCGCTTGAGAAAAATCTTGTATGAAACTTGTTCGACCGATCCCAAAATTCCACTCTCATACTCTTTTGTTACAATATTAAAGAGTTTTTGACTAACATCAGTTTAGACAATTACTCTGTGTGGACTTGCCAGGAAGTTTGTGAAGCACTAATTTTCCTATTAGATACTATTTTATTATCTATTATTTATGAAAATACTCAATGCTGATTGGCTATTGAAGAGTTTTAAAACAAAAAGCAATATAAAACTCTGACGTCGCGTCCTTCAACCGTTAGAACGTCATTTTAAACGATTTTCAACGTCGGAAAACATTCAAAACAACAATTACGTTATTTTAATGCAACGTTACGTTCAAACAACAAATCGAACTGGTTCAAAACACGATGTAGCTGTATATTTTCTTCGTTTGGTGCTGAGAGATGGACGATTAATAAGTATGTTCTATCTCTCGAAAATATGCGATTAGATGTCAGATAAAAAATAAAATATTTCCAGGGTGTTAATATTGTGCGAGATCAAAACCTGGTGGTTGGGACTTGAAACACATCTTAACCTGCTATGGTATCCGAACTGTTACCACATACACTATTAACCCAAATTTCGACTAACTAAATAATAAAAATAGACAATAAAGGAAAACATCTTGTTTATTGCTGGTTTTCTGGAATTTCTTCTGATTGTCAAACGTTAAACTTCGTCTGAAACATAAGGTTAGGATGTTTGCTCACAATTATGACGTTTACAGCAATGTATTTATTAGTGATAAGGTAGTTTTTTTGACTCAGTATATTGTTTTTGCATGTTTCAGTTATTACTAAATCAAAAAGGGAGATCAATATTGTCTAAAACAACACGAATTCGCTTTATAACATACACGAGTAGTGTCCCTCTATCGTCAAAACATGATAACGGATGTAGATTTGCACAGTAATCTGTACCCTTACAGATGCTACAAACATAAAAACGACACAGAAATCGTAAATAAATATACAGATTAATAGGTTCTAACGTAAAACTCTCGCAGATAATAATCTATTCTAATTTCTCCTGCATAAAAAGGCGCAACCATCTTCGACTTTGACTCTATTACAATATTTAAAAAAACTTAAAGACCTAATATTAAATATGAAAAAAGAGTAACAAATGTACAATAATAATTGTCACAATGTGCCTTTAATGTGAATTGAGGAAAGGCATATTTAAAACACCCGAATCCTTAATCGTATTGAGTGAGTATTGCCACTGGTTGTAATAAATTGTTCATGACAGCTTTAGTTGATATGATCAGCTCGTGACATTTATATTTTAAGCAGAGGTACATTATTTCTGATACCCCAACTAAGACTAAATTGTTTTTGCTTTGATGTATGCTTTCCTGTCGATTCTAGTACTTGCCTTTTATGGATCACGTGACATGGAAATGTCAAACTGAAGATTAAAACATCATTAATGAAATGTAATCTTTAAATCGATTGGACAACACGTTGGACTTGAATAAACCGAAGGACCCGGATTTAAGCCTCACCGGCGCCACTGAGTTTCGTCGGTGTGTTCTTGGGAAAGAAACGTTCTCTAAGACTCGTCCGTCGGATAGCTGTAAACCGTACGTCTGTCGTGTAGAGAGGACGAATATGTATAAATAGTACAATATGAATAAATGTAATTTATGTAAAGAACATTAAGGAATAAATACTGCTTCTAACTATAGTCAATGGCGATAGAGGAATACAGAGCCAAGTTTAATCAAACTGCAGGCCCCCCTTCTCTTTTCTTGCCATATATATTCATTCCTTGTAATTGTGTTATTGTATATGGCATGGAGGTCGAGCGCTTTACTAGCTATGTCTTAGCGATGCTAGAGAGACAGTTATACTTAATGATGCTGGTTGTTATGAAGTAAGGCAGTCTATTTCCTAAGTGCAGGTGAAATATTAGGAGATAGTATGCTCAGTGCAGTTGAGTTATTAGGAGATAGTATGCAGAGAGTAATACGGAATGGTATTGTCATTAGATGCCAGCCTGCGCACAACATACACACTGGTGGTAGAAACGGGTTTGATATATGATAGAGATCGTGGATTATAATAGTTGTATGAATAAATGTTTACATGTAATGCTTCCAAATACTAATGGTATTTCTTTTTTACTATATCCAACCTAGGAATCACTCTTGATGTATTTCTGAGTAGAATCAGTACTAAGCAAATGCAGATAAAATGTCTTGCACAGGAACACAACACATATGGTAATGGCACATATGGTAAACCCTCGACTTTTCGATCATGGGTCCAACGCTGTATCCGTAGACCACAACTCTCCATGCTCCAACCCACGCTCCAACCTTACTTCCAATACATCATCTATAGTTTCGACTGCTTTGCGATATAGCTATTTGAATTTCAACTTGTCTGTTATTCACTGATATTCTTCAATACTAATTCTGACAGATATTTTATATCCGCCACACTACAATTTTCATGTGATGGAACGTGTTATGAAATCGTTGGTAGGTAAACTTTAAAGAGGAGATCTTGGTAGTAAAAATATAAATAGCCGGACGTTTGATTAATAACGTGGTATTTAATATTTAATACGTACATGTATGAACATGCTCATGCTATCAATTATAACATGGGACGAAAAATGAGATTTCATTCATGTTTAGCGTTCATGTACAATTTGCAAAGTAAATTTCCCCCTTTTAGACCTAGCTAGTAAACATTCAATTACAATTACACTATCTGGACTTGCTATTTTGTGAATCACTTATGTATATACTACATATTTTTTTTGGTATGAAACTACCGTTTCTAGACAAATTGTTGGTATTCCTATGGCTACGAACTGTGCCCCCTTTGTTGCTGAGTTGTTTTTATATAGCTATGAAAGAGATTTCATTTTGAGTCTTTCACCAGATACCCAGGCAGATGTTATGGAAGCCTTTAATGACACCTCTCGGTATCTTGATGACATATTAAACATTGACTTTGAACATTGACAACCCTTTCTTTTCTACTATGGTTAATAATATAAATTTCTTAAACAACTTACAAATGCTAATATTTCTAATACTAACGCTTCTTTTCTCGATTTACATCTCTCTATTGAAAATGGTGAAATAATTAGCAAAATCTATGACAAGAGAGATGATTTTAATTTTGGTATTATTAAATATCCCCAGATGGGGATGTTCCCCGGGCTAATTAGTATGGGGTCCATGTGTCTGAACTTATTCGTATTTGTTGAGCTTGTACTCGAGTTGAGGACTTTAATATTCGTAATCTATGTATAACTAAAAAGTTACTGCATCAGGGCTACCGTTACCATAAACTTCGTAAAATATTTGCAAACTTGTATTATCGTAAGCACCCTGATCTTCTTTCCAGATATAAAAGTAATTCTGCGACAATGACTATCACAACCTGACTTCTATGGTGACATGATTTACAAACTTCGTAAGTTCCTTGGTCATGATCACTTTCATACTATCGTTGTTAAACTTATTAAAAGGTTAATCAAAAGAGGTTATGACCCTATCATTTTGCAACGCACTGCGTGCTTGATGGTGGACCCATTTACAGTTCACCACTATGCTTTCCTCTTTATTTGTGCGATGAACGGTGTCGTGCCTTCAATGGTTTATTCTCTTGTTGCTCGGGCTTCTGTCTTTTGTATTTATATATACACGAGCATCTTAGTGTTTTACTTATATTGCATATTAATGCTGCCTTGTTGGTTAGAGAATAGTTCATGGCGGGTATTTCTTTATTTACACTGTCCCGTTTTATTGGGATGAAGTAGGGTAAGTGTGAGGTTTGGTGTACCATAGAAACTGGTTTAAAACCCCAGCGGCATTGTTTGCCACTGACCGTTCCAAGGCGGTAGCCCTATTGTCAACCCTTTTTGTGTTTGTGATGTCATATGCCTTTATTCCTTATCAACGTTGCCATTCATGTTTGCCTTTTTGCGTGTTTTGAGGTCTACTGTGTTCTTTGAAAGCTGCATTTCCTGTTCGACTTTTATACTTATGTTGTTTTTTTGTCTCGACGGTGTTACAAATGGCTCCGCCTCTCTGTCCAAAGTTTGTATATTGAGATGTTGCATATATAACGTAGATTTATATAGATTTATAAGAAGCACTTTGAATACTTCTGACATAGAGGGGAATCGATGTCGATAATCAACTACCAAGTTTGTGTTTTTTTGTCTCCCGATGATCTACGATGATAACCTCGTATAAGCCATGGTAGTACTTTGACATCTCTATCCTCATTTCCTGTCCATCCATCGGTGGGTATTTTTCCTCTTACTGGTTCCAATTCATTTTTTCCACACAGTTCCTGTCAAACTGTTGTAGCTTCAAATACATAGGTTACTGCTGCTACTTTTCATGCAACACAAGTCTTTCATGGGGGAAACAGCTGAACTCATCTATTCCAGTCAATGTGTTCGCCATTCAGTACTTCTGCACTTTGATATTGTCTGTCTAAGCAGCCTAGTTTGTTAGAGGACACAGACTGAAGGCTAATTCTTTATGTGCACTGTCCCGCTTTTTGGGGATGATAATGTGGTAAGAGTGAGGTTTGGTGCACCCTAGAACCTGGTTAAAAACCCACAATGGCCATGTTTGTCACTGAACGTTCCAAGGTGGTAGCCCTATTGTCAACCCTTATATGTTTGTAATATTATATACCTTGCCTTTTATTGATCCTTATAATAGTCGTTTGTTTCTATGCGTGTTTTCGATCGACAGTTGACCTTGAATGGTTCATTTCCTGTTTGATTTCCATATCTACTCTTAACTGTATACGTTAATACGAGTAGCTTTCAAGATTTTTTTTCCAAATAGAAAGGAGTTCGGGTTCAAACACGATTACCTCTAGAAAGCTTAGTATGCCAACAAAATCAATACCTTTATTCATATAAAGTGATTGTAGACGATGGTAGCCCTATTGTCAACCCTCTTTTTGTGTTTGTGATGTCGTATTTGACCTTTTATTCATTTGTAATGTTGTATTCTTTTGTAATGTTGTTTTTTGTTTCTGTGTGTGTTTGTGGTTGACTTTCGTCTTTGAAAACTACTTTTCCTGTTCGATTTTTTAATCCATATTCTGATGTGATCACTCCAGGTGAATATGGGGTTGAAGAACTTATTGGGTATGGCTTTGAATTATGGAATCGGTATACAAAGGATCTGTACAAATGAAAATGCTGCCTGACTCCGCGTCGATTAATTGGACAAAGAGATGAGACGTAAAGTGCTTTCCAGACTGTTTAAAAATAGTATGTAAATCAACAACTGACAAAGTTTCGCTTTTGCGTTTGATGTTGCCTTTACGTCTACAATCATGAGACCTAGAGTTATGTTTTCGAATAGGAAATATAGAAAGAATGTCAGTTCTAGGTGGATAGGATGTCTGCAAGTTTTAATGAAAGTTTTATTGATGTATGTAGCTTATTAAGCTTATTAAACTGAAAGCTTCAATTCAGAAGGTATATAATTAAAACAAACTATTAATACATACATTTTTACTTGTTAATAGAGACTAACATTTCTCTAAATACATGTACACTCATATTTAGGAGTAGTGCAGGCACAATTTCACTCAACATTCTGTAAATGGAAGTCATTTCTATTAGACTTGAACATTTTATCTGGAAATTGAATAGATCTTCAGCTTGTGGTTTTACATTAAGGACACATAATCTGATCAACTGGAATGTTGTTAAACTTCCTTCTTCTAAACATATCTTCAAACAATACGGCCAATCAACTGGAAGTCATTAGCAGTTCCGGCAGAATTGTAATCGACATATCCTAGCTGAGAGATGATAGCTCCTATGGTTTTATTGGACTAGGGACGTTTCAAGCCCTAGTCCTTAACAGGCGACACAATTAGAGCACGCTAGAAGCCGCAACAGATCCTCACTGACGTAATGTATCACTATGCTAACAGACAGAGCGTCAGCTGCGATTTTGATTGGGTGTTCATTCGCATAAAGGAGTTAAACACAACCCACTCACTGCATGCATATTCATAGGGGCCCTGGCCTTGTGTAGAGAAGAAATAGTTCTCCGGATCAGACAAATACCATCTTAATCGTAAATAAACTGTGGGAAAAGAAAAGAAAATTGAAGAATGTGATGTTTAGGCCTATACTTTTTTCTACTAAGACAAGAAACAAGATGATATATTTTATCACATCGAGGTTTGCAAACCTGGGATAAAGTAACTCATTTGCATATTAATGTCGAAAGGACCAATGCTTCCGAGCAAAAGTAGTTATTTTACAGCAAAAAAGAACAGAGGTAAACATGTGCGATATCACCGGGGAAATGGAAATCCGACACCTAATGGAGACAATCTTAAAGAAATTCTTCGTCAAAATGTTATAATTGCAGAATTTACAAATTGTATTATTACGCTGTAGAAGCGGCATTTTAGGCGCGATAGATTGAACAGATCAATTGTTGATTTCATGACCCGCGATCACTATTAATCGAGTGGAGAAGATTTTTTTTCGAATCCGACTTTGTACAGATAAGAATAATATTGCTCCGAATTAAAAAAATGATGGAATACATAGCACAATAAAATTAGATGTATGTTTCCGAAAAGGATAACTCATACGGCCCATATTTCTATCCGGTGCATGCGTCGGAATTTAATAATTGCAATCTGATCCATCGAACTCAAGAAGACGCTTTCTTCAGGTTTTGTCAACACAGAACCAAATTGATTCACAGACAGTCCAATAGTAAAATAGGAAAAACAATGCACCGTTATTGATAATAATTGTCCGCTATAATGGTTTTTCTGTTACCTATTATTATTCAATAGGCCCTTCTTAATATTATCTCATGAATATGTAATTAGATAGCCAGAACGAAGCTGAGATGGGTCAGATGTAAACAAACAGCTATTGCAATCATGGCTACTTCGTACAGTGATAGAGATATAAGTCTTACACCAAATATTACTTATACCTTTGTTGAAGAATACATTAAATCCAATAAGTTCTCTGGAAATAAATCAATAGATAAAGGATTCGAGTTTTTCAGCGAAGGATACATCCATGACATGAAAGTTAAGACCTTTATATATTATATATACACACACATTAACCTCATTTCTAGTATTCCTCTCCTCCCTTATCAACATCCCTTATCTATAAACACCTAGCTACTTAATTTACAACTGTCACACTTGGTACTTTTCTTATGTAGGCATTAATTAAAAATTGTTTGGTTATCAGCATCTGAATGCTATACATTGTTTATATACATCAGCATGACCAAGTAGAACTATTCTGACCAGAACCAAATATTTCAAGATATTTCTTGACCCTTATAGCCAAACACCAGCTCTGAATGCAAGCTTTCTCTATATACCGTAGTTTTCTCAATATATACACCGTTTTCAGTTCACCCAACACAAGATGGATGCAAAGTGAGAGGCAGATGTCACAAGACCCAAAGAAAGACAGAAGATCCATAGACGATTGAAGTAAGTATAACTTCATTTAATTGAAATTAAAGCATTTTATTCATAATGTAAAATCTATATCAGTATAATATATTGATGTGATAAATCTGTTTATAATACATATATGTATATAACTCGACATATTCTATTTTAGGCACATATGGCAAGTGTGGCTGGTGAACCGGTTGTCAGGCATGTCAATTGTGATTGTCCAATTGGGCTGAATGCAAGTTGTGGACACATAACCGGCAATTTAATACAAGTGAGGATGGCTGTTGGGTTTTAATTTCTGTACAGTCTATAATTGCTCTAGTTTTGGGATATAATTCTTTAAAACAGTCGGGCATGTTCCCATTGATAATGGTTTTGGGAAGCCATAATGGCATTGTACCCAGAACTATATATATTAGAAAGTAACCCATGTTACTATTTGGCGGCTCACAGTTGAAACTGAGCAATTAAACCGAACCTCAAGTCTTGCTCAATCAACCCAACACGCAATCTACAGAGAAACATAAACAATTCATCTATTAAGTGCATATTTCTCTTTCTTCCTGCAAGTCTTATAGTTTCGCCACTTTGATAATATTGATTTGTAGTTCGTCGCATATGGTTCAATACATTCAAAAAATGACAGAAACATTAAATATGAAGGAAAACCAATGTAAAATTGAATTAATTTGTCATCTCTTGAAAATCTAGACACTAGAAAACGTTCATCAGTCTTTCTACATAGTTCTTCCATTAGTTTCGCCAGTTTGGAATCCCCCTCCTCCCCCACCCCCCCCCCCCCCCCCACCCCCCGAATGGTAGTTTATGTGTCTAGTACATCTGTATCGCAACATTCTGTTACTGGATCTTGTGTCTGTAACCTGTAAAACAAGAATATATGAACTTATATTTGATCACATATATGTAATAAAATAATACATACTACTTAATAGTTTTTAGCTCTACTGGCCGAAGGCCAGCAGAGCTTATGGGATGCCGAGTTGTCCGTCGTCCGTCCGTCGTCCGTCGTCCGTCCGTCCGTCCGTCGTCCGTTGTTAACTTTTGTCTCGTTAAGACGATAGGGCCTTCATTTTTAATTCGATCTTTACCAAACTTTAACAGGTTGTGAATATCAATGAAAGCTCAGATGAGTTCGAAAACCAGCCAGATCGGACAAGTAACAGCAGAGTTATGGCCCTTGATTTAGTTAAAAATGCTATATTGCTAAATTTTGCCTCGTTAAGACGATAGGGCCTTCATTTTTCAACCTATCTTTACCAATCTTTACCACATTGTTAATATCAATGAAAGCTCGGACAAGTTCGAAAACCAGCCAGATCGAACCAGTAACAGCGGAGTTATGGTCCTTGATTTAGTTAAAAATGCTATATTGCTATATTTTGCCTCGTTAAGACAATAGGGCCTTCGTTTTTCATCCTATCTTTACCAAACTTTACCACATTGTTAATATCAATTAAAGCTCGGACAAGTTCGAAAACCAGCCATATCGGACTAGTATCAGCGGAGTTGTAGCCCTTGATTTAGTTAAAAATGCTATGTTTTGCATCGTTAAGACGATAGGGGCTTCATTGTTCATCCGATATTTACCAATCTTTATCAGATTGTTAATGTCGTTGAAAGCTCGAACAAGTTTGAAAAACAGCCATATCGGACTAGTAACAGCGAAGTTATGGCCCTTGATTTAGTTAAAAATGCTATATTTTGCCTCGTTAAGACGATAGGGGCTTCATTGTTATCCGATCTTTACCAAACACAATCAGATTGTTAATATCTATGAAAGCTTGGACAAGTTCGAAAAGCAGCTATATCGGACTAGTAACAGCGGAGTTATGGCCCTTGATTTAGTTAAAAATGCTATATTTTGCCTCGTTAAGACCATAGGGGCTTCATTGTTCATCCGATCTTTACCAAACTTAATCAGATTGTTAATATCAATGAAAGCTCGAACAAGTTCGAAAACCAGCCATATCGAAACAGTAACATCGGAGTTATGGCCCTTGATTTACTTCAAAATTATATATTTTGTCTCGTTAAGACGATAGGGCCTTCATTTTTCATCCAATCTTTACCAAACTTCATCAGATTGTTAATGTCTATAAAAGCTTGGTCAGGTTTGAAAAACAACCAGATCGGCCCAGTAACAGCGGAGTTATGGCCCTTGATTTTGTTAAAAATGCTATAATTTGCCTCGTCGTACGATAGGGCCTTCATTTTGCATCTGATCTTTGCCAAACTTTACCAGCTTTTACGACTGTCTTTTTTATATTATTAATTTTATTTTAATTTTTTTTTTTTTTTTTTTTTTATTATTATTTTTTTTTTTTTTTTTTTTTTTTTTTTTTTATATTTTTTTTTTTTGAAATTATTCCTTTATATATATATATTTTTTTTTTTTTTTTTAGCTCTATGTTGGACCAGTCGGACCAGTAACAGAGGAGTTATGGCTCTTGATTTAGTTAAAAATGCTATATTTTGCCTCGTTAATACGGTATGGCCTTCATTTTTCATCTGATCTTTACCAGATTCTTTAGTTATGGCCCTTGATTTAGTTAAAAAGCTGTTTTTTGCCCGAAACTTTCAAAAAACGTAAATGGCAGTCACTCGCTTCATTGATGTTATAAGAGCCATGTTAGCCAGAAGAGCGTCCACAGGCCCTCTTGGGCCTCTTGTTTAATTAGGATCGCAAACTACAAGAGTCAGAGGTTTTATATATTACATTTATTATAAGCTTATGGTCCTTTACCAAGTTTGTTCAAATAGTGACCCTTGGGTCACATTTGGCCCCGCCCCAAGGGTCACATGTTTTACATAGACATGTATAGGGAAAAACTTAAGAAGTCTTCTTCTCTGAAACTGCAAGAGCCAGAGGTTTAATATTTTTCCGTTGCTATAAGATTATTGTCCTTTCCCAATTTTGTTCAAATGGGGACCCTGGGGTCACATCTGGCCCCGCCTTGGGGGTCACAGTTTTACATAAATGCTTGTATAGGGAAAAACTGAAAAAAATCTTCTCTGGAACTGCAAGAGCCAGAGGTTTAATATTTTGCATTTGCTATAAGGTTATGGTGCTTTACGAAGTTTGTTCAAATGGTGACCCTCGGGTCATATTTGACCCCGCCCCAAGGGTCACATGTTTTACATGTATGGGGAATTTTTTTTTTTTTTTTTTATTTATTTTTTATTTTTTTTTAAATTTATTTTTTTAATTTTTATTGATTTTTTTATTTTTTTTTTTTATTTTTTTTTTAAATATATGTATTTTCTTTTTAAATTCATATTTTTTTTTTTTAAATATTTTTTTTTTTTTTAGCTCTATATTCGACCAGTCGGACCAGTAACAGGGGAGTTCTTCATTTAGTTAAACATGCTATATTTCGCCTTGTTAATACGGTAGGGCCTTTATTTTTCATCTGATCTTTACCAAACTTTACCAGATTTTTCAGTTATGGCCCTTGATTTAGTTAAAAAGCTGTTTTTAGCCCAAAACTTTCAAAAAACGTAAATGGCAGTCACTCACTTCATTGATGTTATAAGAGCCAGGTGAGCCAGTAGAGCGTCCACAGGTCCTCTTGGGCCTCTTGTTAGTTGTTACTACACTTTTAATCAGTATGAAAATGAACATACCTTTTACATTGTTTGTTCTCAGGTGATGCAAGCACTTCCTTTTTATAGTCCTTCTTGGTGTTCTTTCTTCTATCCAGTCGAAAAGACTGGGGAATCCTTCTTTAAAAAAAGAGTATGATAATGGACCCTTGGAAACGGCCGAGCACGACACATACGAAATATTCTTCTTTTAAGAGGGTTCCAACCAGTGTAGTCATTTTTAGTAAAATGTTTGGAACACACAACAGTGGTTTTTGATATCTGAAGGATTTAATAATACCGGTCACCATATAAATCGCCACAACAGAATAAATACGGTATTTCATATGGCTATTTGATGAGTCTGTCGGCATCTTTTGATTAAACCCTATTATGTTAATTATTCATAATTAAGTAGAATGTTGTTTTTCTAATTAAAAGGTAAATATTTACAAAATCAAATACTTAAAGGTTACATGTAATAGTGATAATAACATAAAATACTCACATTGCATAGAGGTCCCTTATCTCTCCTGATCTTAAAAATCCACTGTTTCCTTAACTCTCATCTTTTGGAATAAGATGGAAACTTAATGAAAGATCATATCTCCCATTTCAGTTACAAAATGGTACACAGCAATAATAATTTGATGCTTTATTTGTTTTAATACCACTTGCAGATGGACTGACATCACTGCTAGCAGACATGATTGTTTACATCTGACCCATCTCAGCCTCGTTCTGAGAGTGGAATGTACAGCATGCATATAATTTGAGAAGGGGCTATGGTCATTACTTATCCATTTGGCGGGAAAGAAAACACCATGGGCAGACTGTAGTACCATCCAAATACACACGCAAGGTCAGTGCATACAATGTTCTTAAATGCCCTTACACCATGTACACTCAACAGAACTGTTCAACTTCCAAAGCCTCTAGTCCATCAGTGCTTTCAGCACTTTGATATTCTATGGTCTGTACAGAATATACATTCATTGATAAGCTATCAACACTGCTGTACATATCTCAATAGACGTTATTACACGGACGTTAAATTCACGACCTACTAATTAATAATTTAACACTGTCATTTTTTGTACTATATAGATCCTATTTTTAATACGGTTGATCCTATAAAATCGTAAGTGTACAAGACAAGTTTTTGCAAAACAGTGCACTAAAAAAAAAAAAAAAATGCATAAAATTCGAGATTTGTTTTATTTGTGATGCTAAATATCTGACTGTAAACGTACATCGTATTTAAATAATATATTTGGCTGTAAATGGACGAGAACGTTTAAACTTTGCAAAGATATCTAATATCTAATACACTAACCTGTTTTCGCTACGTACATATTCCTCAGAGAGGCAATCCTGCCTTTATTTGTTCGAAATCAACCAGAACTCGACATGTAGGTTGATACCAAAGAGCTTCACAGAAAATCCAAACTGAATACCTGAAATCATTTGTTCAGTACGACAACTGAAAACCATTTCTTATTTGTACAGTGGGCTCCTGTTTCAGTCTGTCGTTACTATAAATCAATATTTTAAAATACGCAATAATGTATTATTTTACGGAGAGAAAAAAAACTGAACAAATATAAGATCCGTTTATGTTTTTGTTTTTATTAAAATATGTACATACACTACTTCTATGGTGTCAACAGAATACAGAAACCCGATACTTGACACTGAAACAGATATAAATGCTGCCAATGAAAGCAACCACAGATACGAAACTCCGAGAATTTCAATATAAATATTTAATGCGCATAGTAACGACAAATACTTTTTTTTAATTCAAATACAATATTGTTCAGTCCAACCTTTGCGACTTTTGCAGTATGCATATTGAATCTGTTAATTATTTGTTCAGGTACTGTTATATTGCTCAAACGTTTCAGTCGGAGTTAAAAACATATATTTCTGACCTAAATTTAACCATAGATTTTAACATTGACACAATCTCTTTTGGCGTAACAGATGAATCTAATAACATAGTAAAATACTTTTTGATTATAAGCATGATAAGTGGAAAGTGTTTTATTTTATAAATAAATGCAGAAACACCATTCCTATATTTATTTGCTTCAAAAATGTGATATAGCTTATCTCTATAAACGAATCAAAATTGAAAAATGCATAGCCCTTGAGAAGGATACATTGGAGACACAGGAGCAAAAATGGCGAAACTGTATCAATTGATATATAAAGAATAATTATAAGACACCAAATTAGACAAACCGAACCTGTACATCCTTCTTTCACCCTACTCTTTCACTTTTTCTATTTGTATTGTTTGTTTGTCTTACTTCCCTTCATCTTTTCTATAAACTATTTCTTCATCTACTCTCATAACTAAACTGTTTCACTGGAAACTTGTCATCACTGGTAATTTTGATATTGTAGATAAACATATTCAGCATCTGTTTTCTAAAGATCCTAAGTATAGATTAATGCATGTCGTGCTCAGATCGCCCAATCTATTTAGGATTTTAGTATAATATGGTGTCGTAGAGAACATGCGGACCCGTGCTCTCTTTCTACATGGAAAAGGGTTATTTTTTAAAAATTAAATATATTTATTAACTTGTATAATGCTAACCCCTCTTTACTTCCTTCAAGACCTATGTTTTCGTTTCGTAATTTAAAATCGGAAATTCAAGAATTTCGTAATAAATTTGTTTTAGTTCCTGCTGATAAAGCAGCTAATTATGTAATTATTGTTTGATGCCTACATTACGTCAACGTTTTATCTCTGGAACTCAGTAGCACTAATTCGTATACTCCAGTTCAATCTACTGAGGAGGATGTTGTTTCGACACATAGCACTCGGTGCACTACTTTCAAGGCTGTGGTAGACGAAAAGCAAAACAAACTGCCAACTATGTACTGGATTCCTAAATTACATAAAAATCCGTTGACAATCCTTTCTTTTATATTATGGTTAATAATATCTATCCTAAAAAACGAAATAATTAGTAAAATCTATGACAAGAGAGAGGATTTTAATTTTGATATTGTTAATTATCCCCATTTAGATGAGGATGTTCCCTGAGCTACTTCTTATGGAGTCTATGTTCTTCAACTCATTCGTTTTTCTAGAGCTTGTAGTCGTGTTGAGGACTTTAATATTTGTAATATTTGTATTACTAAAAAGCTACTCCAGCAGGGCTACCGTTACCATACATTTCGAAATGTAACCCTGATCTACTTCTAAATATAAAAGGAATTTAAGAACGGCGACGATCACAACCTGATTTCTATGGTGATGTGATTTACAAACTTCGTAAGACCCCTGGTTTGCCACAATGCTTTCTTCTTTGATTGTGCGATGACCGGACTGATTGTGGACCCTTTTGTCTTTAATCTTGTCGTGTAGTACCCTTAACTGTTTATTCTCGTGTTGCTCTGGCTTCTGCCAAGTCAATGAGTACTTACTTTGTGGCTCTCTAGGCTTTTATACATATACATGATCATTTATGTGTTTTACTTATATTGCCTATTAAAGCTGCCTTGTTTGTTAGAGATTATAACCTGGCGGGGATATGGATATCTTTATTTAAACTGTCCCGTTTATTGGGATGACAATAGGGTAAAGGTGAGGTTTGGTGCACCCTAAAAGCTTTTATTCAGCTTTATATATAGTTGTTCGTTGTGTCTTTGTGTGTTTGTGGTTGACTGTCGTCTTTGAATGCTACTTTTCCTGTTCAATTTTTATATCTACTTTTGATAATGCATTGTTTTTAGAATGAAAAACACACCAAAACAGAACTAATGAAACAAGTGTTTTTGTGTCTTAATATGTTGGCTTCATACAAAAGCTGTATTGGGAGGGATTCATCAACTGAAACAAAATTGAATACCACCATTTTCTCATGCAACTGTATGTCTAACAGAGATTGACAGTTACCTATACAAATTGTGTCCTTCCCACAAATACAATAGGCTGGAAATAGGTTCTTAACTGATAACAGGTGCATTCAATTTTTGAAATGACTAATACTCGTGCATGTGACGATATGAACGTTATCTTTATAATCTATCATATTATATGTCATTAGCAAGACCCGTAAGTGCATTGCATCAATAATATTAAACACGTGAGTTTAAAGGAACACACGGCGATTTTAATTTGTTTACATCTCTCGGCGTCTACTTTGCAATCATCAGTATTAAATATTAGAACACTTCAAAACAAAGTGTGTTTTACACAGACGCAACTGTTGATTAAATTGCACCAATAATACAATACTACATTTAAACCAATGGTAAAATAACGAAAAAATGGAAATACTCAACAATTTATTTAATTATATGCAAACAGGTTTAAAGTCAAGACTACGTTTAGTGGTTGCTAATACCGAAGTGCAGTGGCATAGTGGTTAAGGGCATCTGACTTACATTCGGGAGGTTGTGTGTTCAATCCCCGGCCGCGCCATACTAAATACTTTAAAAAAGTAATTGTCACGTGTTACCCTTGCTTGACGAGCAAATAATGATGTGTTGTGCTGAACGTCTGGTTGGCCCATGGCTGGCCCAGTGCCAGAAAAATGTGACCGAGTTGGGTAGTAGTAAAGGCACTGAGGGTACCAGCACAGTTTTCCACAAGGGGTTCCCCTCACAAGAGGTCGGAAATTTGAGAGTAACGGGTATAACACAAAACTTAATAGCCTCAAAAACCGATCAAAAATAACAATCAGGTGCATGTCGAAGTGACCAGGGCTGGTTTTGTGCCGCCAAGCCCTTTCAACAAATTTAAACTCACTTTTTCCAACCCCATTGCGGAAAACCCTCCTGGTACCCTCAGTTTCTATGCAACTTATATGATAATTTATGATATGATTTGATAACTATTTCAAAATATGTGGTCTCTAGAGCGTCGAAGTACTTATCCGTACCCTTCAAAATAGTTTTAATGTGATAAAACAAAGTCGGAACGAACAGGGCATCCTCGTTATGGCCGACTAGATTTATCCCCAGCTATATATGCATGTGTGAATAAGCTTAAAGTCGCATAAATAGTAATTATTGCCCTTGTAAATATAGAAAATTTGCAAAAGTATAAAAACAAATATTGTTTGTATTAATTTTGTAATATGTTTGTACTTTGGTGTAGTAAACTATATTGCTTTGCTTTTATGCATGCTTTTGATGTGATTTGCCATTAGATAAATATATTATTGATAATTATTCGATTAGCGTAAATATGCTGATTTTACAACTCCGTAGCAAGTTGTGATGTTGCGAGTATAGTATATATACCCCATCGAGACAAATGTATATTAAGTATAAAATGTTAGTTCTCACTATAAATCAAAGTCCTGAAAGTACTGGCAACCAATTGTATGTATTAATTGAAAATTATTCTGCTGTCCGAAGAAAATGGAAGCATAATGTCTAGACAGGTTTTTGTTTTGGTTGCTTATATGTTGGATAAGTCGCCTACAAAATTAGAATATTAGCTAATACACCATAAATGCAGGTTTGTCAATATACACCCTGTACTATTGCATTTACACAGTGTAAAAAACAAAAACAAACTTGTAAATCATGCACAGTGTTTGAGTAAATGTTGGAAACAATGTCCATGATATACGATTGTTTCACTATCTTGTTATATATTATATATTTATGCAATAGTGCAGCGCGTATCATGGCTGAACACAAACTCCGGAGGTCAATAGATTTAATTCTGTCGATAAACAGCTGGGTACCCAAACAAATGAAAATATGCATACATGTATGGTTCTATTGAGAAAAGGAATTGACCCTTTTATTCAAAAAGATACTGGTAATTTCAGTGTTTATTGTGCGTTTTTACAACCGACAAAATTTACAATGTGCAAGCAAATAAAGTTACATGTAAGTTTCTACCTGCCTGGATTCGAACCAAGGTCACATAAATGATATGTGTGTTTCCACTACACCACAGGAAGTTTGAGAATGCAACTTGAATTTGCCCACTGTAAATATTTTAATATAATGGGTATTTCGATGTAACCGTTGAAAACACAGTATCCTTTATTTGACTATGTTTCCACGCCAGGCAGTTCGTTCTTTTAATACAAAAAACAAAATGACTTTCAACAATTATATGCTTGTCACCTACGATCAAATATACTCTGTTAAAAGGCCCCCAAAATGCCAATGAAAAAAATCAATCCAAACGATGATATTCCTAAAATATCGAATTAAAAAGTATTTCGAAGTTACCCGTTCATTTTTCAATGGAAGCTGACTTGAAAGCAGTCGAACCTGAAGATTTGGCGGAGAAACTTGTTTTCATTGCGGAGCTCACACCCAAGCAGACGAAAACCGGGTCCGAAAAACTGCTGGAGTGTTCACAAGGCAGAATATAGTGTGTTTTTTTAGAAAAAAACAAGGGTCATCACTCTGCTGTTACAAAACCCGTTTTGCTGGTTTTCGAACTTGTCCGAGCTTTCATTGATATTAACAATCTATGCAAGTTTGTTCAAATTTAGTTGTTTTGAATCAACACTGACTTTATTACTTTTATAGCTTAAATCAAAAGATATCATTCCGAAAAGAGTTTTAAAATTACCTACGTTAAGAAAGGTTCCTGTTTTTTTATCATTTTGTTTGTAAGAATAATTAATAACATCTCTGAATATTTTTATAATATTATTATAACTGTATTCAGTTTCCGGATAATAAATTCCATTTCCAACTTCAAGTCTAGCTGATTGTAAATAGCAATTAGTACTAGCAGCAATTACCTTAAACGTATCCAAAAGATGGGGATTTTGTGTTTGATAAGAACTCTTGTCTGACGTTTTTGTTTTGGATTTATAACACCAGCCGTTATTCTAAATACGGATTGAGTTAGTTGAGAACGTCCACTTTCTTGTATCATTTCACAAAGATAAGTCCATCTCGTAGATGTCAGATGATTTGACATAACATAAGCTAAACCATCTGAGTTAAATATCATTTTAGGCATCCACAAAACTAATTTATTAATAATTACTCTACCATCATGAACGAGACCAGCAGCTTTGAAATTAACACATTATCAGCCGTCAGTTGCAAGTTAATCTGAATTAGACCTGGAGGCAGCATGTATGCTTTCAAAACTTCAAAGAAGGAATATTTGTATTTAGTGGAATTATAGAGTTTGCTATTTTATTAGTTATGATTAAAACATGACGAGCTGCAAACCCTACATCATAACCAGCTTGGTCATCTCGAGATTCCGCTGCAGCCGTGGTGTCTAAATTAAGGTATTCATTTGTTCGGTTGTTTTTGCATAATCGTCAGACATTTCAAGTAAACTTTTAACGTTAACAAATATATGAAGATTATTTCCATCTTAAACTATTTTTCCGTTTTATTTTACTTGCCTTTGGTCAATTAATGAAGCTGCATCGTTAATTAAAGCAATTTGAAAAGCAGCTCCATAACTTCTGTCATTTAATGTAAATTGGCAGCCACTTTTGATTTGCTTGATAATATCTCCAGGTAAAATTACTGGGGTATCTAATTGAATAGGTACATGTTCATATCTAGTATTATATTTATCACTTCGAAACATCTATATACTATTAGTTAGAATATTATTTAATAAATCGTTTAATTCTTGCATGAATAGTTTTGGTTCCTCTTCCGGATAGTAATCTGTTAATTTTTGCATTTACATCTTCTTCAGATTCAGCTACAACTTCTGTCCTGCTTCTTTTTTGTTATCAGCCTTTGTGAGTTCTTTTAAAATTATCTCTACTTTTGGTTAAGGTTTAATAACCGAAGCTAATTTATCAGCAGCCATTTTTCCTACTTCATCTCCAAGGTGTTTTAGAACCACTCTCTATGATTTGTTTACCAGCAGTTTCTAATGCTTTCTTACCTGCTGTTTTCACAGACTCACTAAATATTTTTGATCCAACTTTTGAAACAATAGCAAATATACCAGCTCCCGTTAATCTATGTACGTGAGTGTAGATTCCCGTGCTAGTGTCATAAACTTTTTTAAATATGTCATGTATAATTTATGTTGGATAAAACATAAGTTACTCAACTTATGTTGGATAAAACTTAAGTTTCTCAACTTATATTACATTAATTATTTTAAAGCAAATCGGAATGATGTGTGGACTCCATTAAGCTTACTAATTTTACCAGAAAAACCGCTTATGTAAATATTAATACTGTTAATGAACTTTTTATTTACTTCGCAGTACCCAACTCTTATCGTTTCATTTTTAAAAGTATATGACCTCGTAAAGTCAGCTGTACTTATTTCATAAATAACCTCCCCGTATGAATATACAAAGTATGAATATAGAAAGTATTAACATAATTTGTTATGTTTGGTACTACTGTCCCAAATTTAGTTTCTCTAATGACTGCATCTTTGTCAAACCCAATTAAGGTGTGAAAGTTTGATTCTCTTAAATCGAGTATGAAATTACTATAAATGGTAACTAAACATTTAAAACTTGATAAATCAAACTCAATTTCTTATTTCTTTCATTCGCTCATTAATACTCTCAACACTAACTTGTATTCTTTTTTATAGAGATCGGTATCTTCCAATCCATCTTCTTTCATTTCTAAAACTTTTAAAGTATCACTCAGAAGTTTTATTTCATCTTTTAAACAATTTTGAATTTCAATCACTTGCTCACGGTTTGTCTGTTATTGCTTTTGTATCAGACTTATTTTGTCATCAACACCTGTTGTCAAATTGTTCAGCATCTCAGGAATTTTATCAATGTTAAAATCACCTACAATTCTTATTTGTCTTAAAGTATATGCCTTTGTTGCTACATCATCTGCATCTGCTGGATTGCCAACATTGATAATTCTATTTTTATCCATGTTAAGATCACTTCTTAAAACGTTTAACCAGATGTTTCTGAGTTTACATACTCAGACAGCACAATACCAACATTTGTAATATTAACACCGTCTGAACTATCTTCCTTGCTTCAAAGATAATTAAAAATTCCCATTAATAATATATATTATATTACATTTCACCAGTGAAGTTTCTTTTGACCAACTTCCTAGGACGATCAAGTTACAGAAAATCATACTGTTTGTCAGCTGCATTTTTATACTGATTTTTTGTATTACGTTGTTCGTTGGAACGCATGCCCAGCTCACGATTAACAGGAGTTGCAAAGAAAATATAACGGGAACAATTCAAACGAATGTCTTAGGGAGTTTTGTAATAAGATTGTGATAAGTAGATCACACAACAATTTGTATGCCTTCCCTGGATAAAATAATTAATAATATCATTTTCGTTGCAATCACAAACGTAATCATCAAAAATAGCTATCTTTTGAGTATCAGAATCCAAATAATTCACGGGGGTAACCATTCTAATATGTCTTCGACTTCGACTTACATACTTGGAATTTTATTCTATTTTGCTATTTTTTCAAGTTTGTACTTTGACTGCTCCAAGTTTTTAGCGGACAAGTAAATCTTGTTATAGTAAACTAAAGGTTTTAACAACATGTGAACTAATGTATTTGTTTTACAAGATCCTAAATTACCACATATAAGCATCTAAAAACCGCAGTCTGGCATAAAGTTCCATATCTGCTTGAAATTACCGTTTACTGTCTTCATACTGTAGTTTGGAATTTCTATTATAATAGTACTTGGATAATATTAATATTATCTAACCTACTATTATATACGTCTAAAGTTTATTGTGGAATAAAAACAATCCCATCTGAAAAAACTTGGAATTTTGTTCTTTTTTGCTATTTTTTCAAGCTTGTACTTTGACTGCTCCAATTTTTAGCGGACAAGTAAATCTTGTCATAGTAATCTAAAGGTTTTAACAACATGTGAACTAATGTATTTGTTTTACCAGATCCTGAATTACCACATATAAGCATCCTAAATAGGCAATCTGGCATAAAGTTCCATATCTGCTTGAAATTACATTCATATCGTAGTTTTGAATTTCCATTATAATAGTACTTGGATAATATTAATATTATCTAACCTACTATTATATACGTCTAAAGATTATTGTGGAATAAAAACTGAAAAAAAGTCGAAACAGAAGTAGAATGTTTCAAGGCTAATCGAGTCAGATATTATGGTTTGGTTAAAGTAGTCAAGGATGTACAAACACTAAAGGAGGCGGCACCAAAACCTTCCACGCCTAGCACTTAAAATCCGGGAAGCATAAAAGGAACCAACAAGTAAGCCATCCAATTTTATCTCTTTGCGAGTGAGGGAGAATTAAATGATTTTAGAAAGCAACTAGCCAACAAAACAAGAACAGCAGAAGAAAATGAAAAGCTTAGGGACAAATTAGCACGCTCGGAAAAACAAAGAGCACTAGCTTTATCATAAATTGTCAAATTAGAAAAAGTAGCCAAGGCATCAGTTCAACCCCCAGCCAGGAAAGCAACCAAGAAAACAACTAAAAAATAATTATCATACATGTTTTGCAACCTAACTCAACTTAACTTATTTTATCTAAACTTATAGTATACACGTCTTTGTTAAAATGGAAAGAATCAGAAATATTTAAACCGGTAACTAGTGAAATAAAATATCAGTCTGAACAGTTAACTAACCAGTAAGCTACTCTTCCTAGGGCTATAGGCGAGGAAGTACAAGAAAGAGAAGCGTTTCAGGGATTACATTAGTTATTTGCTGAAGAGCCTGATACAAAAAAAGAGCATGCCGAACAAGTAATTATGATTGAAAAGTCGGTGATTTTATAGATTTAATAACAAAGCGTGACAATAATAAAAAAACATACTCGAAGCTGTCTCAAAATGTATTTAAACAAACTTACAAAATTATCTGGTTTGCCAATTCATAAAAGTTCTTCAAAGTTGAAGAAGATTTTAGGAGGTTGCGCTGATGTTGACTATTACAATAGCCCTACAGATTTGGTTAATGATCTGGAGTTAGTATGTGGAAGTATCGAGCCAGGAAATAATAGTCCACAGTTAATAAATAAAGGCATTAGCATAATCGACGAGTTATTAAACAATGGTAATATATCAGCCGGTGAACACGAACAATTATTTTCTAAATATTTAAATTAATCTAATTAATATTATAATGAAAGAAATTAAAACCAAGGAAGAATTTATTAGTTACTTGACTCAAAAAGCAGCAGCATACATACTTCTATAAATTATGAGGTAGGATTACCACAGGGTTGCAAATCACAAGCGGGATAATTGGTTGTACTGCTGCATTGGCATTAATCTCCATAATTCCTGTTTTCATAGCTTTGTTGGGGCAGTTCCTCCGATAATAGCAGTTATAATCAATGAAACCAGACTGGCAAAGAAAAAGATACTGTTTTAAACAACTTCTTTCGTATGTACAAACAGCTAATAGGCCAAACGAAGAGGTAATCACATTGTGTTTCACTAAAATACTACAAATCCAACAAAACGATAATTTTACTGAACCCTTGGAAAGGTTAATTAAGCGGTACAAATTGAATGATTACTAACCGGTCAACCAGTATAGATGCTAAATTCTTTTTTAACCTGTTCCCACAGTGTATTATACTTGAACCTAGTGACTTTTGTTTTAATTGATTTTTTTTTAAAATTTTTAATGGCTTAAATAATTTCTGAAAAATGTAATTAAATTTAATTATTCATTTCCGGCCACCTAGCTCCGATAACCTGCAATAAGATCATATCCATCGTGGGTTCCCTAATTAAAACAAATACGTTCCCATTCCAAAACTTTGCAATATTGTTTTGGAGATTTTTCAATTTCCTTTACACTCATCATATAATATATTCAAAGAAATTAAGCCCTAATTTATAATTAATATTAATTAAACCGGCATAAAAAATCATATCAATTCTCTCTGTAGGTATCGTAAAACAAATAGAACCATTAGCCCAGTTTCGTCGAACACAGAAAACAGTTACAGATTTTATTGAGACTGAATTAGAAAGAACTAGAGGATTTAAATCAAGCGTTGCTTTAAAAATTACTTTTGTTAAGTCAGTTGAGAACAAAGAAACAGATGGTATGACCACACCACGTACAAAATAGCTTATTGTTCATCTCTGGCAACAATAATATTATTTAAAAATGAAATTAAAAGTGCTTTATATAAAGCATCTTATGAAATTATGAATAGAATTGTAAGCTGGCTTTTCGATGGAAGTGGTTGGATAATTGAATCTGTAGATATATATGCATTATGTAAATAGGGTAAAGTATAAACCTTTGAGAGGCAGCTCTTATTTAGAGTTACCAGAAGAACTTTCTAATTCCCGAAATGGTCTGATAAATATAAACAAAATGAAAACGATAATAAATGCTTCCGACGGTGCCATCTTGCATATAAATTTCCTGTTGCAGATAATCCTCAAAGAATAACAAAGGATAAAAAACATATTGGCGATCTTGATTACTTTGGAATTACATTTCCTGTTACATTGAAACAAATCCCAAAAAAAAAGAAAAAACTAAATAATATATGTTTTAATATATTCGGATATGAGAATAATGGAGTATATCCTTTGTACATATCAAAAAAATAAAATAGAAACAGAATGGGATATGCTTTTGAATACTGAAGAAGAAAACAATCATTATATATGGATAAAGGATTTTAATCGGTTAATGTTTGATCAGACATTACATTTAAATAAAAAAAGGTTCTGTAAATCTTGCCTGCAATGCTTTACATTAGAACAAGTCTTGGAAAAGCATAAACCTGATTGTTTTTCTCTAAATAGCAAGCAAACAATAAAAATGCCTTTTTCATATGAAACGGATTTCTTTAAAAACTAAAATAGGCAATTAATGGTTCCATTTGTATATATGCTGACTTTGTTACCGTTACAATAAACTTCGTAAAACCTTTGCAAAATTGTATTATCGTAGCGTTGATCTTTTTTCCAAAAATAAAAGTAATTTAAGAACTCCTCTGCGACAAGGACTATCACAACCAGACTTCTATGGTGACGTGATTTACACATTCCATAAGATCCTTGGTCATGATCACTTTCATACTATCTTTGTTAAACTTGTTAAAAGGTTTATCAAAAGAGGTTATGACCCTATCATTTTGCAATGCACTGCATTCTTGGTGGAGGACCCATCTACAGTTCGCCACTATGCTTTCCTCTTTGATTGTGCGATGACCGGACAGGCTGTGGACCGTATGATGACGTCTACCTAAAGCCCAAAAGGACGGTGACGTTTGATGTTTGTCTGCAGTATTGTCTTGTTGTGCCCTCAATGGTTTATTCTCTTGTTGCTCTGGCTTCTGCCAAGTCACTGAGTACCTTCTTTGTGGGTTTCTAGGCTATTTTTTTTTGTATTTGTATATACACGAGCATCTTTACGATAAGGAAAAATATGTTACACTTATAGAAATTTAAAACTGTATGAAAGGGGTTTAAAGTTAAAAAAAATACATAGGATACTCCAGTTTGATGAGTCTCAATGGTTGAAACAGGGTTCGACACTAACGCTAGTCCGCTAGTCCTGTGCCCACCTGTTTTTCAGGAGGACTACATAAACATAAAAGTTGGCTTGTCCGTCGGACTAGTAATTTTTCGAGCCCCATTATATATATTACAGGCGTATAATACACATTCCAAATATAAGGCCGGGGTCACGCGATTAGGCGAAGTCGCTTAAAACTTCGCTATGATTTGGCCGACTTCGCTTTTTTTATCCATGTGGGCAAAATTTGAGTCGCCGTCATTTTCGGGTCAATTTCGGCAATTTCGTGATTAACCTCATAATTAACAAAACCCTTTAAAATACACAATCAGCGCGTGTTTCACAAGTACCTTATTTAATCCCATTACCGATTGGTTTACATTTAAGTAAACCAATCAAAGCCATCGTATTTTTCTGTTTGGTGAATAATTAAAAATCGTACTACAAACTATTGCGCAAGGGCGTGGTTATGATTAGACGAGATACTTTGAAACTGATTTCTCCTGCGATAAATCAATTTAAAAGGCGGTGTATAATTATATGATTGACATCGCACAGTTATAAAGAATCTTTGTGGCGGTCGTCGATAAGCAAAAGTACGAACTTCTATTGTTTGTTTTATTGACGGCTAATTATGAAATAAAGAAATGTGTTTGGTATAAAGCGAGTTTGTTTGTGTTTGTTTTATAGATTAGAGAAATCAACGGAAATGTATTTAATCCTACGATTAGTCATAGCCATCAATAACTTATCTATGTCTATGGATTAGGTAATGATTTCGTGTTTTGTTACTCAATGCAGGTATGAATGTAAAACAGGTTTGGGGTAATTGTCGAATAATATTGGGGTAATTGTCGAATAAGTATTTTTCAATAAAAATGAAATGAAGACCAGAATAATATTGCATTCGATCAACATGTGTCAAGTTGGTTTGGGCTGAAAATGCATCTAAATCTCACTTCGGTCAAAGACGTAAAGAGCTGATGCAAGTCTGCCTGGGGAGAAACCGAAAAAAATAAATAAAGTTTTACGATTTCATTTGTTATCTGCAAGACGAAAAGGGTTTATGGCACTCTTCACTTTGAAGTTTGTCTCCTGCTATACACCTGTTGTTTTTTTGTGCGTTTCCTTGGAAGGACCATCTAGTTCTCAGGAGGACTAATAGATTTTTAAAGTCACTAGTCCTCCGAACTACCCGTTTAAAAAAGTTAGTGTCGAACCCTGGTTGAAAGTGTATATCGATTTTAATACTAGAAAAAGAACGGCAGGAAACAATGCTTTCGAGAAAGATTTCTTCAAGCTTATGAATAATTCGGTTTTTGGTAAAACAATGGAAAACTTGAGAAAAAGAGTTAATGTTAAGCTGATGCATGATGAGGAAGTTCTTTTGAAATATGCAGCAAGGCCATCATTTATCTCTTGTAAGATGTTTAGTGAACACTTATTTGCGATAAAGGGATAAAAGAAAAGCTGATCTTAAATCGGCCGTGTCAAGGTGGTATGTGTATTCTAGACTTATCAAAAGACTTGATGTATGATTTTCATTACATTTATATTAAAAATAAATATAATAAAAAGGTTAAGTTATTGTTTACTGATACTGATTCTCTATGTTATGAAATAAGAACAGAAGATGTATATGCTGATCTGTACAAGGACAGAGAACTTTTTGATAATAGTGATTATAACCCAAAAAATGAATTTTACTTTGATAATAACAAAAAGGTTATCGGTAAAATGAAAGATGAAGCTTGTGGCGAGGTAATCATAGAGTTTGTTCGATTGAGAAGTAAGTCATATTCATATATTCTAACGAATAACTTTGAAACGAAAACATGTAAAGATATCAAAAATGTGTTGTCAAAAACAAATAACACACTATAAGTACAAAAACATTTTATTCTCAGCAAAGGAAACTCATCATAAATGAGAGTTATCATATCTAACAAGCACAAGCTAAACAGTTATGAGATTAATAAGTAAAGTGTATCTGCATATTATGATAAAATATATATATACATATATATATACAATGGTCAAGATACATTAGCATATAAATAATAGCTATGACCAGAATAATTGTATTAACTCATTTTAATAATTGAATAGATTGATGTGTATAATAAAACATGTAAATGAGGGAAACATCAGGATGAAAGATTTTGATCTGGCCGAGAATAGATATGAAATATAATATATAACTATATTATATATGAATTAAACATATGTGAAGGAAATATGCGAAAAGCTTGAGGAGTTGAAAAACAAATATCGGAAAGTATTGTTAGTAGGTAAACAGGGCCGGGCGGAATATTATGCGATTCATGCTGATGTTTTAAGTATTAAAAAAAGTAAAATCAACAAAGAAAACGATTACAGATAGAAATGCATTATTATCTCTAAAAACTTGACGAAAATAATAAAAAACTTTTTGATTTGCAATGCTGAATATGTAAACGTAGGAAATATTTTATGATGGAGTTTAATATGTATAGTGATGATCAAAATGATTGTTTTGTTCCTTCTGATTTTGTTTATATAGTTTAAAATAGTTAATCAAAATATCAAATCATTTGATAAGTAGTACAGAAAC
This sequence comes from Cyrtodaria siliqua, assembly GCA_037043455.1. Taxonomy (NCBI): domain Eukaryota; kingdom Metazoa; phylum Mollusca; class Bivalvia; order Adapedonta; family Hiatellidae; genus Cyrtodaria; species Cyrtodaria siliqua. The sequence continues at coordinate 102,797 of JAWPHD010000679.1, read as the reverse complement.
TGAGGGTACCATCGGGGTTTTCCACGGTGGGGTTGGCAAAGAGAGTTTAAATTTGTTTGTATGGGCTTTGGTGACACATAGCCCGTCATGGTCACTCCGAAATGCATCTGATTGTTGTTTTTGATCGGTTTTTGAGGCTATTAACTTTTGTTTTACACCCGTAACTCTCATATTTGCCGTCCTCTTGTGAAAGGAATCCCTTGTGGAAAACTGTGCTGGTACCCTCAGTTTCTATACTACTTTGGGTATTGTTACTACGTTGTTGTATCAGTGTGGCAGTATTATATCTGCTACAAGTGGACAGTAGATACATTCACATGACACTTCAAACACGTATCCAATAGTCCACACTCAAATGTGCCCAACCGTACCGGGATTATCGGGTGTCATTAGGGTGGAGGGCACCCACACACACACGTACCCACTCAAGCGCACGCATGCACGTACGCACGCACACATACAGGCGAAGAGACACACACACGCAGGCAGGCACGCACGCGCACACACACGCGCACATGGGATTTTCATTTGATAAACAGAATTTTACATTCGTTATTGTGTATTATTGACATTAATGAACTCGTTGAATAATGATCCTATCATTGCACGCCTCCTTCATCCGTAAGCATCAGTGTCGATTCTTACGAATTGCGGTAGGTGTCTGCCTCCACCACAAATCGACCGTCATATACAACCTTACATGTGTTGAAAATGCCGTAAAACGCCATACAAACAAACATATCATCGTATCAAACTTGTTTATAAACATAATTAATACACAGTCACTCATGTAAGATCCTATGTGCAGTCAATGCTATATAATGATAACAATCATGTTGACAAAATGTTTTATCCACAAACAATACTTTAACTGATCTGTTGTTTAACGTCATATGTAATTTCGAGTCGTCCCGGAGAAAGACAGGAACCGGGAACCGTGCAATAATCTTGTCAAGTTATTGTCCTGGCTGTATACAACTATGAAAGTCTTAAGCCACGGCCTGATTCACTTAGTTAAGTGATTGATTTATCGACTTACGCGAACTAGCTTTCACTTTCCAAAAACCAAAGTAGTCATTTTCGGAAAATGAAACCAGTAAGAACGAGATTACGTACATTACCGGTAATACTCTATAAACAAACATCGAAGAGGGATGTTGCTCTATGAAATAATGACACATGGCATAATGTGTATGGTCTTCCTTTGTTTAATAACAGAGTTTAATGTTTCTTAAAATAAGCATTAATTTGCTGTTTATATCCAATATATTTTCATTTAATAATCTTTAAACGTCATTTTAACAGTATCACGTGATAAAACTATATCTGCGGAGTAGATTGAATGCAGAAGTGCATTAGCCATTAGCCTGAGGTCATTGGCTGTAAAGCTGGTTGGACGTAATATTTGGATTTAGGGAAAACAATATAAACGTAAGTATTGTAAAAGGAAAATGTGGCAATCTTTAAGTTTGTATTAAACATTAAAATGAGAGTCTCGATTTACTAATCCAGCATCATGTTAACTTGAAACCTGCTTGAATAATTATATTAAATACAATTTGTTTTCCGGTTTATTCGTTACTCTACCATAGGTTTAAATATATTAATGGTGCCATATAATGAACAGTAAGCACTATACAAATATAATGTGCTTTATACCATTCAGTAGTATATGGGCCCCTTTAGCTGTTATAAACACGGGCGCCATTTTGTTTTCTACAATTAGAAACGCACGTGGTATTAAGTAGGTCATGCATTGCGCGGCCTCATTTGCACATGAATGGCTGTATTGTGGTTGACGGAATTAGTGACAGGATGTTCGAACAAAGGGTATTGCATCAGTCTCCTTAATCCTTTAGCGTACCCACGCGATAGGATGAGTGTCATAGATTAATCCCTCTTTTCAATCGACACTATTGTGAGACAGGATGTCTGAGTTCCTTTTATATACAAACCGCAAGGGGATTAGTGACAGAATGTTCGAGCAAAGGGTATTGACATTTAGATTTAATTTGGGACATTATAGAGACAGGTAGGTCTGAGTACCTTTTATATAAAAACCGTAGAAGGGATTAGTGACCGGCTGCTCGAACAAAGGATATTGACATTTAGATGTAATCCACAGTGTGGGACAGGATATGTATTTTGTATGAAAAACCGCAAAGGAATTAGCATCAGGATGTTGGAACATTGAACACAATATTTGACATGTTAGGACTCGTACTTTTTTAAATAGATATGATATCTGACATATATAAATAGAAAAACGGACAATCGGATGGGTGGATAAGTACCACTTAACTTCTCTGTATTTATCCGTAATGCTTTTATACGTACACAATCAAGTATTTACATTATATTTTATATTACCATTATTATTACGTCTGTTATAAGTGGAAACAGTAATTTTAAACAGAGGGATTAACCTATGACACTCATCCTATCGCGTGGGTACGCTAAAGGATTAAGGATACTGATGCAATACCCTTTGTTTGAACATTCTGTCACTAATCCCGTCTACCACAAAACATCCATTCATATGCAAATGATGCCACGCAATGCGTGACCTACTTTATTAAACGTGCGTTTCTATTTTTAGAAAACAAAATGGCGCCCGTTTATTTACAGCTAAAAGGGCCTACATATTACTCCATTCTCATAATTAATATTAATGATTGAACAAATGCAAATTATGTAGGAAAACACCGCGAGTTTTTAAAAATCATTTTTGTCCTTTTATTTAAGCCCATTTATATGTTTCAATTTTGACATTATAATATTTAAATTGATATTATACCTAGATTTATATTATACACTCTGACTATCATACTCATGAGCCAACTTAACTGTAAATAAATGCGCACCTATCGACCTTTTCGGCACTAACCAATACTTTTGTTTCTGGTTTCATATCCAGACCTAATCTTATTAAAGGGACTGGAGATGATCTGTCAGAAGTGTGGGTATCAATATGACTCGACTAAAACCACCATGTCTCAATTTCATAGTTAATGTACTTATGCATTAAACTGGGCCCCTGATCCTTCCGATATACTTATCGTTAATGAACTAGTTCGGTGTGGAATGACTCGGCTAGTTTTCGTTGTGTACATCATTAATAATAATTCATATGATGATGTAATGCAGTTATGAACACTTGTTTGTGATCAAAGTACATTTCATTTGAATTATATAAAACTTTAAGCGATATAAATCCTGAAATCTGCATTAATATTTATGATTTTGCAACAAAAACAGGCCAATCGTCGACGAGACCAAGCATTTTCATAAACGATAATCATATGCACTTTTCATATGCAACTGAGGCACATTATGGGATTTTTATTTGATTGACAATAATATCTTTCTTCCAGATCGTGCCCATCCCTTTAAATTCCATACATTTTGTAAGTTATTCAAACAACGATAAATGTTCAAAACTGGTCATTCGACATTGATTGGCACATCCACTACGCCCAGGAATCGCACCGCCAGCATTGCTTTTACAATACCGAGAGTTTAAGGTGAAAGGATTTTTCAAACATGCGTAGATGGTCGATGCCCAAATTTTGGGAACAGTCGCTTAGGTCAGTTGGCTAGCACGTGACATTCTTCGGGTTTTGAAAAAAAGGTTTAAATACAAAAGCAATCGTTCCTAATTTTGAACACCTACCTCAATTCCGGCAAAAATGTTATCGCTCGCCTGCATTACCGGAAATGCACCGCCTTAAACTCTCGGTATTGTAAAAGCAATGCTGGCGGTGCGATTCCCGGGAGTGTTGACAGTGCAATCAATTCCCTTTTTAGACAGCTCGTCCACCAACGGGTGAGAGATAAAAAGTTTGTCAAATGTTAAGTGGTAAGAGTTGTCTTTTTGCAGCTCAAATAGCATGTCAGACATAATCGTTTTACGATCTTGCCACCCCCCTCCTTCATCTTCATCCAGCCCCCACTCCCATGTCCCACTGTCTTCATCTGTAATTTCGCCTTCATGTGGGTCTGTAACTATGTCATCTCTTTGAAATGCATTCTGGTCGTCTGTAATTGATATTGCTTCATTTACAGTCGATCTTCTGTGAAAACACAATTAGAAATGTAATTATACCTACTGCATACATTTTAGCCTAATCAAACATACTTCTGTCATCTCACTCTTGTCATCGTTTCGCGAAGAAATAACATAAATAAGTCAGCCAGAATATGTTTATGATATAGGTTTAAACACTTAAAGCTATACAGTCTCTATTTTAACTGGTAATAACTCATGAATATGAATGAGTCACGTGTGAAGTAGTTTCAAATCGACGAACACCCCAAAGTCGGTATATAAGCAAAAATCGATGCGTAAAATTTCACATTTTTATTTAGGTAACATCGATAAATATACGGCTCCAGAATATATGTGATAAAAAAATAGTTGCCCGGAACGGGATTTGAACCACAGCCTTGCACTTGTAAGTTATGAAAGGTGTACGCTAAACCACTAGACCACTGCTATTTATTGGTATGTTTAAGCATTTATAACACTAAATAGGCATTACGTAATAACAAGCGCGCGCACACAAACTCATCAAGCATTCAATCACAAGTCGACATTTGTATGATTTGAGGTGAAAACAATTAGATTTTTATTGATAACATACAGTATTACACCAGGCAATGTCAATTTACACGTGCGACAATATGGACTACATATTTATTGAGCCATTTTTAGTTGCGTTCAAATATGTTAAGTTATTTTGCCTCATAATATATTGTAGTTAGTATACTATTTTCTCAAGTAGCGTTGTAGTTCAGTGGATAGAGCACAGGACTTGAAATCAGAAGGTCGTGTGTTCGAGCCACGAAAGAGGCTAACTTTTTTTTCTGTAAAAAATACTGTTACATGTGTATAGGTACGATGTGCACTGGTCGATGTATATACAGTAAAGGATTTCCTGCGCTATATTTGCTCGCTTAAATACCCGATTTAGACATGAGCTGGTGAACATGAAGTTGCAAATAAAGATAGGCCTACAAAGAAGAAATTGATTGATATAGGGACTCCGTAGCTTTAAATCAACTTACCGAAAATCGATTTTGTAATACACGTATTGCTATTTGGGTAATGACTCATTTGTTGATAGCTTTGGGACGACGATTTAGAGTACGAGTGAGGTTTGATGCAACCTAGAACCAGCGGTCTTTTTTCCCCAAGGCAGTAGCCCTATTGATAACAGTTCTCTCTCTCTCTCTCTCTCTCTCTCTCTCTCTATATATATATATATATATTTTAATAAAAAATATCTCATTGTATCTCATTGTATACTTTATTAGCCACAAAACCAGAGATAAGAATCTAGAATGAATCACGTGATATCGAGTGGATGACAACCGAGTTATGGCAGAGAGTAAACCACCGTACGTAATATTTATTGACATTATCGAGTAGAACATTCTTTAATAATTTAGATAGCTATTTGACATGTGTATCCGAATAACACGTATACACAGGAAAAATGTTGTGACTTGTGCCACATATGTGTTACTTTCTTATATTTGCATGTTTCTTTCATATGAACATCATGTTATTTACATATGTGCCACATATGTAAAAGATATGGAAAAGATACATAAACTATACTTCTTATACGTACCACATATATGTTTTATGTTAAAATAGTACACCTGTGCCACATATGAAATGTATACATATGTATTTCATATGAAATTATTATGCATAAAATACATAAAGTATTTTTCATTTGTTTGTAGAATATTATAGAAAATTGTTTAACAACCTGTTTAAGTTTTAATACGACCTATTATTTATTAAAAGATAGTTTCATATGAGTTACACGTGTTACTTTCATATGAAATACATGTGAAATACATATGTATCACATTCAAACCTTATGAATGTCATGACTAGATATCTTTCCTGTGTAAATAATACCATATAACAAAAGCCCATTGTATTTAAAATTGATTGGTTTGTATTCAAACACATAGACGAGATACAAAGCCGTGTACGTTCGGGGTCGATGATAAAGTGACATAGATATGACTGTTACCATGTATTACTCTGTATTTGTATCCGCATGGGCTTGATAGCTATTGGAATTTTGAAATAAAAAAATAAATTATTATAACGCTTTTTAAAGTGAACATATTTTAGTGGTGTGTAAACAATGGCAGAATGGGCAATTTGTTTGCAATGCCAAACATTAAATTTGTTCAAAGCGATACGTTTGTACAACGAAATAAGTTGTAAATGGGAGGTAATTCTGATACCTGGCTTAGAAAATCAGAAAATAACACAATCTATTGATAATCACATCCTTATCTAGTATTTCTAATAACTTCAAATAATTATAAATCATATCAATATTTTTAAGTTTAAACCTGAAAAGTCGTGCTAAACATGTTTTGTTCAGTATAATATATTGCACCTGTCAGTAAGTACATGATTACATTAATCAATAAGCATAAGGTTAGACCACACTATTTGTTCTCGATTCTAAGAGTCTTTTCAAACGAACATAAAATGATACTGTTTACTATTAAGTATTTATTATTTAATGAATCGCCACATATGACATAATTTTAAAGAGACACATGCAGTCTTATTTTGTTTAATATCTTTACTAAATGTTGATACTATTGCTTCATTACTATATTTAAAAATATAGTAGAATAACGAAAGGAAATAAGAATTATACATTTTTTTATTTAATTGTATGCAAGCAACTTTAAAGTCAAAATGATACTGGATTAATCAATGGGGATGCTAATTTTAATTTTCAGCAAAACTTCAAGATTGCCGTGTGTCCCTTTAATGTTGGACGACTCTCCAAAGAGTTGATTGTTTTAATATTTTTAATATTTTTATTTGTTAATCGTTATTAATTAAAATGCTTAAAAAATAAATATATCAGAACTCAATTGATAAAAAACAATAATTCAGAGTATATAAAATTGTCTGAACATGTAATATAAAATACTTTCTCTATTACAAACAACCGAAAATATACTTCTTTGAAGATATTAAATCTAAAATATTCGTAAAGTCTACAATCGAAGAAATCATGTAGCTCGTTTTCAATTGATTCACAATACTGGCATATGCCACCAGCTTCGGGTAAATTTGAATATCCACCCGTTTGTATTTTAAAGAAACTATCCCGTCAAATAACGATACAATTACACTACAAAACCGTTTATCAAAACTCTGTGCTTGTGTTCAGGTCATGTAATAATGTATAAGTGCCAGTAAAAAGTATAGGTTTATTAACGGGTTCTTAAATACTTAAGAAAACGTGCGTCGCCCTGTTCTGCATTGCATTTTTACATTATGACATTTATACATTATGACTTTATACATTATGACATTTATACAATATGACATTTATACATTATGACTTATACATTATGACTTTTATATATTACGACTTCCATATATTATGACTTTTATATATTATGACTTTTATACATTATGAAATATATACATATGACTTTTATACAGAAATATATACATTATGACTTTTATACATTATGTTATACATTATAACTTTTATACATTATGTTATACATTATGACTTTCATACGTTATGACTTTTATACATTATGACTTTCATACATGATGATATATTATGACTTTTATATATTATGACTTTTATACATTATGATATTTATACATTATGACTTTCATACATTATGACCTTTATACATTATGACTTCTTATTATTGTCACGGAGACATAAACACGCCACGACCGTTTTTTTCTTACATTCTTCCCGATTTTTACCATCAGTTCTTCCTACCAAGCATTTTAAATCAATGTGGGCGACCTCACTTCTTTCTGTTCAAAAACCTTGACATGCCTTACATATTGATTACAATTACCTTGTAATACGACGTGCTAGAAGTACACATCTCCACAGAAATACAATTGTTCACGTGTGCGTTAGAGTGTACATTACAACACATATAAACTGTTCACTGTTACCATGTGTAATTATAAGATTGCGTTATCAAAGTGAAAAATGTAAAGGAATAATATAAACCAATGAAAATGAAAAAAAAAGAAAATAAAAGGGGTGGGGCGGAAATCAGCAGGCTTGAACCCTACCTTCCTGGGCACTATAACATGGCGCCTCGACCAACTGCACTATCGAGTCTTGTGAATGTTTCGTCGCTAATATACATATAATAGTAATGATTACATGCTACATTTTTCAGTAGACTGATTTACGAAAACGTTTCAGCAAGTGAAATGGTGACCTTTCAACATTGCAAAATGTTCCTTGGATGCTACTTTCCCTGTCCGATCTTTTTATATTTCTTTATACCATTCAAGTTTTTCAGACGAGTTCTCTAGAAATTCAAATTGTAAAGCATGTTTATTGCCACTTACATGAGTCACAGTCTGTTAACCATAGACAGATGTAAAAGCCATATAAGAGTCAGCTGCCTTCGGCAGCTGAATGAATATATAAGTTTAAGGCAACATATGAATTAATAGTAATGAGTTATGTATACCAGAAACTAACCGAGTCGTCGAGTTTTCCCTCTTATTTCATTAAAGGGAAATATGGCAATTTTGAATTGTGTATCAAGCGTTAATATTAGTACCTCGATTTATGTCCAGTATCATTTTCACTTTAAACCTTCTTGTATATACAGTTCTTTTGAGTGTATAGAATCATTGGTAGTTAAGAATCATTTCCTGTTTAAATTCAATTTCTCAGCTCATATATTTTAGATTATTTTAAAACTTTCCAGGCTTAAAGATATATCATGTAAGCATACATTTATTCAACGGTGAAATTATTTGGGACATTTTTCCATGCACAATATATCACTACGTGCAACACCTCTCAGAAAATATGATTCTATACTACCTGAATGAAATGTGATTTTGAAACGAAAAATTCATACCGTTATAATAAACTCAGAAATAAATATTTGCTGTTTTAACAAATATTAGGAACAAAAGTCAAAATGCAATCATCAAATAAGGTAACTTGTTGCAGTTTGGCACTTTTAACATGTTTAAGGATAAAATGAAATTATGTAAATATTGGTGCAAAAACGCCTATTAAAAAAGCATACATCTAAAAGGGTAAATCTAAATCAGAAATTAAATAAACATTTTCCTTTCATTTTAAAATTAGACGTTTAACCCAAGTGATTCTATACCCCCCAAAGCACTGTAATTCAATAAAAAATTAAGAAAACAATTTTCTTTGTTATTCTACCAAATGTTTAAATATATTATTGATGAAAGGTAATCAACATGTAGTAATATGTTAAATCAATTTGCTTTAAATTATTCATATAATTAATATTAATGATCACAAATCTGCAAATGTTGTAGAAAAACTAACGGGACGCCGCTATTTTTAAACAAATCAAGACTGCCATGTGTCCCTTTAACAATAACTTAACTGACTTAAGTCCATATGTACACTGAATATGCAGCCAACTGATCAGTATTATGATGGTTTTACTCGTTTTTGAATTGACACCTATACTTATCATCTTCCAGATCGCCCTCAGTCTCTTTAATACGACATTGAACATGTGAGCTTATGGGATGGTGCGTTGTCCGTCGTCCGTCGTCCGTCTGTTAACGTTTGACTCGTTAAGAAGATAAAGCCTTATTTTTCTATGAACGTTACAAAAGTCGACCAGATTGTTGATATGAAAAGCGAATTATTAACATTAGATTTGTGGGCCATTGACTAGGTCAAATATGCAATATATTACATTGTAAAGACGATATGACCTTCATTTTCTTGATGATCTTTATCAAACTCTTCCATAGTGTTGATATTATTAAAATCTCGCATAAGTTCGAAAACCACATATATATCATTAGTAACACCAGCCATTGATTTATTTAAAATGCTGTATTTAGCTTGGTCAGCACTCTAGCTCCTATCGCAATTCAAAGCATGAACGATTTTCAAAAACTAGATATATGGCGCCTGAATTATTTTTAAAAAAAAAAGAAGCTATATTTTGACACGTTAGCGCTCTAGCATCTTCTTTTCCGTCCAATCCGTATCTAAATCGTCCATATTGTTGATGTATAATGAATCGAAACCGGACTAGATACTAACATCAGAGTTAGGACCGTTGATTTAATGAACATGCTACAGTTTGCTTTGTTAAATCTGTAGCTACGTTTTTAATCTGATCTTTACCTGACAAAACATTAATATAAAAAGAGCTCGGAGAAGGTTGAAAACCAGCCATTTCTGATTCACATTCACCCATACCCCTATTCCACCCCCTCCCCACCAACACCCCATTTTTTAAATATTTAATTTTATGAAGTTGTCTCGGTCATAGCAGAAAGTGGGACACTTTCAAAATAATAACTATGGCAGACGAGAAACAGCCGATAACGCAATCTTGCCACATATGAAAATCATATGATTCTCATATGATTTTCATATGAAAGGTTTCATATGAGAATCAACAAAAAGGAGCCACATATGATTTTCATATGAAACCTTTCATATGATTTTCATATGAGAATCATATGATTTTCATATGAAAGGAGTTCCATATGATTTTCATATGAAATGCATATGATTTTCATATGAATTTCATATGATCTTCATATGAGAATCATATGAAGCTCCTTTCATATGAAAATCATATGTAAAGTATCATATGAGAATCACATGAAGCTCCTTTCATATGAAAATCATATGTAAGGTATCATATGGAAAGCATATGAAAGGAGCTGCATATGAAATTTATATGCTTTTAAATATCCCATGAAACCTAAAAACTTTCAAAATACACTTAACAATCTGTGTTTTTAATGAATGTTACATTAATAGGTATTTTGTTCTGTCTTTCTTAAAGCCAATCTGAAAGACATTTTGATAGTTCATTCAATTTAAAAATGTCTAGGTCTTCACAGAGATTTAAAGGTGCATTTTCAAGTTGATTGGTTACATTTATATGGATTGCATTGTCCTTGTTTGGTTTAACACTTTTAGCAATTATCACTTCCAGAAGTATCCTATTTGGTCACTCAGTGATCCCAATCTTGTCTGTTTTTGGTGGTATAATGTTTCCATGCTCATTGATCTTTGACAAGTTCTTGCAGTGCACTGTATGCTATATCCATTCATGTTTGATGTATTTAAAGGAACTAGAGGAATCTACTTGATAGCATAAGATTGATAGCATAAGAGTAAAGTTATTCTGTATTTTCGATTTCTCACACGCATTGGTAGTAGCTCTAAATAACCAAATACAGTTTATTTAGCTGATGTCTATAAATGGGACATTCTTTTGTGATAAAGGTAAAAGAACAAAAAAAAATGACTTCATTTATAAACATAGTAATGCATTTAGATCATGTTTTAAAGGGTCACACGGCAATCTTGACTATTTCAAAATTCGAGGCGTCTTGTTTTATATACGAGGAGGATTCAAAATTACGTAGACATTTGCTATAAAATCTTCATTATTAAATAGTTAACAGCAAAATAATGACGTCAACTAAATTAACATTTTAAAATATAACCTAAACTGCGTCATCGCTATTATGTTAATATATTTACCGAAAGGATAAATAAACACTATTTTAAAATTTATTAAGATTTTATTTTTTTTCAATTTACATTTTTGAATTTCTAGTTAATGCCAGCAAGCATCTCTGGATCAATATCTCCTCTAGCCTGCTCTAGAGGTCCTTGACATATCAGGTCTCAAAACCACAGAATGATCTGAAAAGAGTAAAATATAAAATTGTTTTAAGTGCAAGAACAAATAATAACATACATACTAGAACTATCACTGAAGTAGATGAAAAAGTCAAACAAAGGGTCATTCTTCTGCAATAAATTAAGTAATCAACGTGTGATGTAGATGGACTTTAGGACATCATTTGTAAAGTGTATATGAGAGAGCATACATTGCGAATTATAGTATGCAGGGCTTTTTTTGGGCTGTTTATATAGCCGTTATTGGGTCATATTCCCAATGACAAAACATATCTTTTTTTCCCAATTTTGAGAAGAAAATTCCCAATTGAAAGAAGAAACAGAAAGAACACTGAAAAGTAGCAAAAATGTGACTAGTATTGAATATGGAATGTTTTTAAATGCCTCTGTTGATCTTGTTGTACTGTAAACAGTATGAAAGATACAATTAGGAAATAAATGTTTGACTGTTTTGTTTCCCAATTTTATGAAAAATCACACTAAAATTCCCAATGTTGAGGGTATGGGTTTAATATGTTCCCAAAATGTTGAAAAAAGCACTGCATGTATTTGAAGTAGTATACATTATTTTGTATAATATGTATAAATGACCGGTCAATAATTTTGACTACCGGTATATGACGGCTTATAATAAAGTAGTTGAATGGCTTACCATAGTAGAACTATTTGCCTCCACTGCATGAAAAGATTGTGTGAACTATTGCCCACGACCGAAGGTAGGGGGACTTAAAAGATCACCAATGGATCTCTACTTTTGGCCTTGGGTAATAGTTCACATGATCTCAATATAACTCGGGCAAAAATAACCAATGTCACAAGTAGTACCTTAAATGATTTAACCCTCAGAACTTTATTTTTCAATGATGAAAAAGTGTCTGTACTTTACCATAACACCTTAAAACCGAAGAGAAATATTGTGAATATTGCCAATGATTAAACCCACCTAGTATCATGTTGTACTGGATTCCTGTAATACGTCTTGCGTAATAATCTATTCCACACTTCCCTTGACACACCACCTCTGTGATTTCAAATAAGCCTGAAACATAGATACACTTCATCTTGTAACCTCTACTCTGAGTAACCTTTATTATTTATGGTTGGGGTTTTCTAATTCAAACGATTAGTGAGGCGGGGTAGATATTAAAGATCACCAACCTCAACAGTCTTTTACTTGACCTTTTTGTCAAATGTTCGTGCATTGATAAGGACTTTTATTTTATTTGTATCCTGCCTTATTAAATGAGCAACACTAGTAAACTTATTTATGTACACAATATACTTCTGTCAGGTATTACACGCATAGTTTTTCATAACAATATATAGGGATCACATGTATGATCTCGGCTGTCACAAAAACATAATGGCTGTAACTTTTTCATTTCCTCATATAATTTTCTCAATCTTTCTATGTTTACACTTCATGTGACCTTTGCAGTATATAAAGGTCAAAATCATAGCTCAGGTCAGTTTGTTCAGTCATGTTTTAATCTTAACTTTTTCTATAATCTGTTCATGTCTTCACCAAACTAGGCCCTGTATTTAAATGGATTAAAACAGGTTCAGCAATAAAAGTGAACTAGTAGTAAGTGACAAATGCCCCAGAAAAATGTATTTGTCCTCCAAGTAAAATCTTGAACTTTGAGATACTGGCTCGATTATTGGACACAACACACCTTCTCATTGTATAAAGTATATGTGTGTTAAGTTTCATGCAATTCCCTTTAGTACTTTCAAATATTAAAACTCCCTACCACGGCATAATCAAAAATTAATCAAAAATAACATTTAATGTGACCTTTGCAGTATATAAAGGTCAAAATCATAGCTCAGGTCAGTTTGTTCGGTCATGTTTTAATCTTAACTTTTTCTATAATCTGTTCATGTCTTCACCAAACTTGAAATCTTGAACTTTGAGATACTGGCTCGATTATTGGACACAACACACCTTCTCATTGTATAAAATATATGTGTGTTAAGTTTCATGCAATTCCCTTTAGTACTTTCAAATATTAAAACTCCCTACCACGGCATAATCAAAAATTAATCAAAAATAACATTTAATGTGAATATCAAGGTCAGAAACTTTTAATCTAAACTTACCTGGTAGCACATTACTGTTTTTGGTAAGTTGGTATCCAAACAAGGTTGAATGTATCCAAACAAAGTTTTATGGGGCACCCTCATCATCCATACTGTACACATTTTCTGAAAGTAAAATTGGTGCCTATCAATACATCAGTCATGTGCAATAAATATTTAAACTATACCCTATACAGTTGTAGATAGTAACCTGTTTTTAACAGATATATTGAGATAACATGCTAAAGCTGTTTCAGTGTTTAAAGGCCAAACAAAAATACACTGTGTTTCCCTTAAGCTTTGAAAAAAGGGTAGGTAGGGATTTATTTTTAGAATCTCTGCAGAGTAGCAAAAATAAATTAAGATAAACCGATAATTATTAATAATAACTTTGTTTAAAAAACAATAACCACCAAATATGTAAGTTAAATTGTGTTTTAGGTCATTTTCAGCACATTTTAGGCTATATAATAGACTGGTCGATATTGAGTTGTGAAGACAGACCACCCACATTTTCCACGGTGAGGGTGGGGATGAACCATTACTGTATACCTCCCGTATACATATTAGAATTGACACTAAATAATATGAACCAGAAAACATTAATTTAATCTAAATTTGGAAAAGATCATTATGTCCTTTCTGCCCCAACATGTAACCGGTCCAAGTCCTATACGGAATAGGCGGAACCATCTGGGTATTTAATAAGGAAAAAAAAATACCTGTGTTTCTGTTTGCTCGACCGACCCTATAATTTGCAGTGTAAAAACGTTTTTTAAATTTGTTTTTAACAAAATTAAAAATAAATAAATAATACTAACAAGTTGAACCAATGTTTCTTATGGAGATAAAAAATAAAAAAATATTCCTCACGACCTCTGGGGTTTCCACTGTACATTACCAAATATTGAAAAAGGGCCATAACCATGTAATATCTAGGTATTAATACCTTCCCCAGTACTTTTTATCATATTAAAAGTTTTTTTCATTAGCAAAAATAGGGTCATTAATAATAAAAAAATATAAAAAATTGCCTACCTACCTACCTTATTTTTTTTTAATCCGTTAGCGGAAACAAACCATTTTTTTTTTGGCCTGATTTGTCACAATATATCGAGGTAAACTGACATCACAGAGAAACTTAATATCATCAACTTGTATGGGGTTTATGAGCTTAATACATGTATAATCTCATAATATCTTGTTCAAAAAGAAAACAAAGAAAAAAGAAAATGCCTACCGACCTACCCTATTTTTTTTAGAGCATGCAATAGGAAACACACCTATTTTATTTTTTTTGCCTAAGCAAAAAACCGAATGCATGTACTTACTAAACGTCAGTTTCTGGTGAACCCAAAATATTGAAACTGGGTCTCCAACTCTGTATAGTGTAGTAATGCTCCAGCTGAAGCTCCATTTTGCACGGAGTCTTTGACCAACCCACAGAACACACTTGCAATAGCAAAGGCCCAACATACTGAAAGTAGAAATGTGATGTGAGCAAGAAAGTTTTTTAAATAAAAAAAATATATAGAGAGGATCTTACATGAGTGCTCATTCATTATTGAATTTATTAAACGAGTTGGCAAAATGATATAATGCGAGGCTCTTGAATGTTAGATTCTATTTATCACATAACTTATAAGTCCCATTACGTCAAAAAAGGTACATTAACGTGACGTCCATGACGATAATAACGTTATGTTATACCACTAGTGGATAATCGAAAATATTGAATGACTGGTGTTATTACACTCCCACACCGCATGTTATGTGATAAATATATGTACATTTCTAGTAATATCATATTACCACAATTAGCATTTTAAACAAGCCATTGTTATGGATATGAAAAAATAGTGTCAAGAAGAACTGACTGAACTGAATCAGGCAAACGCTTGTTTAAACCTGTCATGCATTGTTTACAGTTTGAATATGTATTAAACACGTTCTCTGAATTTGTTTTCTGTTTGATAGAGTGGTCAATCAGAGAATGTTGTACACAATTTCTCAAGACCTTGCAGAATAAAATATAAACAATGCCGCAGCCCAGATGCCGTAATCACCAATTCGGATAAATACATTTCCTAAATATTTTTCTCGTGTAGCGTATGTGATGTACTAAAATTTAAAATACATGTATTGTGTAATTAATTATATATTGGAACAATTGATCGCGATGATTGGTTGTTTCGTATCCGTGACATATTTATACAATGTAAGATGACAATAACTTACTAAGTATGACTGAGCAACAGTCTACCTAACAAACTCAGGGGCGTAGCTACATGTACATAATAGTAAGCAGCTGCGTAGATCTACACACTGCACAAATAAAAACAAGATGGATGCTCCCTGAATAAAGGTGTATACATATGAAATACAATCGGAAGAAGCATGTAGGAGCTGACCAGTCGAAAATACATTTGAAGAAGTTTAAAGATCCATGACTGCCAAAAAATATTCTACCGTATTGTCCGATTCTGTGAGTTCCAGAACAAATTCAATTGCAGGGGCGGATCCAGGATTTCAGCTTAGGGGGGGCGTAAGATTTTGGTAAATTGTCGGGTCCGTTTCTAGCCTCATAAAACGGTTGCGGTAGTGCATTGATAGGGTAAAAAAGTCCGTTTTGAAATAAAAGGAATTATCAATGTGTTAATTAAACCACTCATTAGCCATTATGCGTTGAGCGAGCGAAGCGAGCGAAAAAAAAAATGTTATACTGAGGGCGTGCATCGAAATTGTTTGATATTTTATCTACAGTAACATGGACATACATGTATGAATAAAAAAAGTCCGTTTTCAAATAAAAGGATTTAACAATGTGTTAATTAAACCACTCATTATCCATTATGCGTCGAGCGAGCGAAGAAAAAAGTTATACTGAGGGCGTGCATCGAAATTGTTTGATATTTTATCTACAGTAACATGGACATACATGCAGTGTTTCTGCAGGACTCAACATTTTAGGGGTCATCCTTGACCCGATATGGAATTAACTGGGGGTCATTTTTGTCTCGCCTTTTCGAAGAAAAAAAGAGACATAGGTGTTGCTTTTCCGGCGGCGGCGGCGGCGGCGTAAACATTCAAGTTTTGCGTTTAGGTCATTTTCTCACAAACTGTATTCACTAGACCTTTCAAACTTTGCTTATAGTTGTATCATGGGTGGTACATCGCAACGTGATGAAGCAAATGTGGAAGTGACCTTGACCCTCCAAGCAAACGGCAGATAACTTACTAATTTTTAGGTTCAACTTTTGCGTTTATGTCACTTTTTCACAAACTTTATGCACTAGACCTTTCAAACTTTGCTTATAATTGTATTTTAGGTGGTACATGGCAACGCGACAAAGCAAATGTGGAAGTGACCTTGACCCTCCAAGCAAAGGGCAGATAACTTAATAATTTTTAGGTTAAATTTTTGCGTTTAGGTCACTTTTTCACAAACTGTATCCACTAGACCTTTAAAACTATGCTTATAGTTGTATCTTGAGTGGTACATCGCATGGTAATACTGCCGAATCTGTCATTTATTGCACGGCTGAAATATACCGGCATTTATAGCACGGTTTATGCTCAGACCTTCAGGTTTATGAAAATTATATCATAAGCAAGAATTTATACTTACACAATGACATGAAGTCGCTTTTTTATTGATCTGATATTACATTAGGCCCTATTGTTGATGTGCATGACTTTTATCTGACCCCACGTGTAATATCAGATTTTCCAGGACTCGTATAAAACGTGGATATGCAAGAATAAGCATATAATTACCGTATTTTTGTCCCAATTTTTACTTCCTTTTTTGTTTATAAATATTTGCTAGTAGTTAATGATATAGAAAATGACATGATCTACAATTGTTTCAAAATTAAAATAACCTGTAGAGGCCACTTAAAACGGTATATGAGACAATGGTGGGTTCGTGCAAGCACTTGAACACTTTACTGCCACTTCACAAACAGGAAAACTGAGAAAAAGAAAAAGAAAACGGAAACAGAACCTGAAACTGAAACTGTTGCAAAATCAAAATTACCCAACCATAGTTACCATAGTGCATTTAAATAATTTACAGCCACTTCAAAACAATAGGAATTAGTGAGACACGAAAAACTTAACATCCACTTAACATCTACTTCACAAACAATTACAATAAAGCGACTTATTTATTCTCTTTAGTGCCTCTTTACAGAGATAACAGGTCCCAACTAGCAACTCTTTGTGTGTGATACAATGATTATAAATTGTTTAAGGGTTGACTTTGTATTTGCATTTAGCATGCGTCTGTGTAGAAAAGTGAGTGCACTTTTTGTCTCGCCTTTTCGAAGAAAAAAGAGAAATAGGTGTTGCTTTTCCGGCGGCGGCGGCATCAACATTCAAGTTTTGCGTTTAGGTCATTTTCCCACAAACTGTATGCACTAGACCTTTCAAACTTTGCTTATAGTTGCATCATGGGTGGTATACATCGCAAGGTTACAAAGCAAATGTGGAAGTGACCTTGACTCTCCAAGCAAAGGGCATATAACTTACTAATTTTTAGGTTCAACTTTTGCGTTTAGGTCACTTTTTCACAAACTGTATACACTAGACCTTTAAAACTTTGCTTATAGTTGTATCTTGAGTGGTACATTGCAACGTGACAAAGCAAATGTGGATGTGGCCTTCAACATCCAAGCAAAGGGCAGATAATTTTAATTGTTACATTTACATCACTTTCTCATGAACTAGAATTATGTACTAGATGTTTTAAACCTAATTATTGGCCTAATCTTTGGAAGAAAACATATTCTATTTTGACATAGTTGTGTTTTTGGTAGTGCATCTTTTTTTGGATGCCTGGATTTCATCTATGACCTTGACCTACTTTTTGGAGCTGATGATTTTTAGCTCTAATGGCCAATGGCCTTCATTTTTCATCCGATCTTTACCAAACTTTACCAGATTGTTAATATTAATGAAAGCTCGCACAAGTTCAAAAACCAGCCAGATCGGACCAATAGCAGCAGAGTTATGACCCTTGATTTAGTTAAAACTGCTATATTTTGCCTCGTTAATACGATAGGGCTTTCATTTTTCATCTGATCTTTACCAGATGTTTTGCCTATTTTTTATTATTATTAGTATATATTTGCTTTTTTATATTTTATTTTTTTAATAGGTATATATTTTTTTAATTTCCTATGTCATTATTTTTTTGTTTTAATTATTATTATTTTTATATTTTCTTTATAAAAAAAATAAATTTAATAATTATTTTTTTTAGATTCTATTAATGTTTTTATTTCTTTTTTTTAATATATATATTTTTTTTTAATTTTCTTATTTCATTATTTTTTTTATTTTTTTTTTGTGTTAACGCCATGTTAGCAGGAAGCATTGCTGTGCCTATTGCATTTTTTTTCTGGTTCGTTGATTTTTGATGGAGTTGCGGCCCATGACATTTTTTTTTAATTTCTTGTCGGCGCTACTCCTCCTAAACGCCTTGTTGTTTGGTGCGCTTGTTTCAGCCAAAGGATTTTTAGTATTAACGTGATCAATATAATTAATACATACATGTACATACATTATATACAATTAGAACTGGTATTCTTATTGGTTAGGTAAATAATAAATAATAAAAATACCTTATTTTTGAAAATCGGTGGAGAAACAAATATTTTGAAGCCAAAATACTTTTTGGTGGGGCTTTTCCCATGTAAATTCACGAAATTCCTTGTTGCTGGGACAGCAGTACATGTAGTTCAATAATATTTAAAGTCGGGATTATAACCATCAATTTTACATTTCTTATACTGTTTTTTTTTTTTTTAATTATTTTTCACTTTATCCCGAGTCACAATACTGAATAAGAAAAAAAATAAGAAAAAAATAAAAATTGATAAAAAATTAAATGTCTCCATGAAAGATTTAAATATTGTGTGACGTTTTATGTTATAGAACTTGGACGGTAGAAAATTTAGACACCTCAAATTACATCAGTTAGCCTCAATATATTTATCCAACACAATGAACCCATTTTGAATAGATCTAAAAATCAACCCCAAAAAAACACGTTCGATCTAAGTTTTTCTCAATCTGTACTGCACAATAATTTGACGAATAACGCGGGTTTCGATTTCGAAAGGTGTTTTTATTTACCACTGGAAATGTTTTTTTAGGTAAACCTACTAGTTAAACTTTATCTTAAAAGTCCAAAACACATTTTGCTGAAACAAGCGGCCGGCCCCTGAACAAATGTTTGTAAATACAAAAAAAACGTTCGCGAAAACTGATAATATTTCGGCAATGCATGGTTCAAATAAGTTGCATGAATAGATCTACTGTGTCAAGTGTAGTTAGGAAAGAACACACAATACTTACTTCTATAAAAGTGATAGAGATGTATCCTTGTGGAAAAGCATGTGAAATAACAGTCTGACTTGTTGACGGCTGCGACTGCGTTCTATTTTATCGTGGACGTTTTTCTGCACGCGCCGTTATGATCGCGTCACAATCTGACTTGATGTCGTCAAACTCGTAATTGAAGATAATAAGGAGCGTAGCACGTCTCACACCACTATTAATTTTCCATAGGGTCCCATTGTAATGTTTTTGTTCGTGGCATAGAGATAAAAAAGATTTTGCAACATGTATTTATGCTTAAATTCTTCATTGATCCAATATCTGCATGCTATTAACTTTTAACGAATATTTACCAGATTGAACTTTTTTTAATTTCATGTTTGCCTGACACCTATCAAAATTTAGACAAAAATACAACCCCGTGGAGATTAGACCCATGATGTGTAAAATGAGGCAGAATTAGCTAGAAATCTTATATCAACATGCATTTTTCTGGGATCTCTTCCTAAAATGCTGTAGATTTAGAACCTGGTAAAGATAAATCAATGTATCCTGTAAAATGTAGAAAAGCGAACTTGTTTTTTTTATCTACCTCCTTCATCTGTAGGGCAGGAGTATTCAAGGGAGATAATAGTGGTGTGAGTCCAGCAGCCATGACGGCAGGGTGGGATGGGGGCATTAGCATACCCCCTAAATAAGTGACCGTGAATAACACAAAAAGTAATAAAGTCACTGACGTATGACTGGGAACACAGTGAGAGTGACGGGGTAGGGTAGGGGTGGGGGCAGTAGTGGAGGGGAGGGGAGGGAAGGGGTTGCAACTGAACATTTATCTTCAATAATTCGTTCGTAGATCTAGAACCTTTTCTTCTTTTTTTTTTACGCTTTATCATAAACATTTTAGGAAATAATAAGATTGTGGGTGGGTATAGGTGTTTGTGTATGGGGTTGGGTGGGGGAGGTCAACACTATTGGGGTGGCCAGGGCAAAACATACTCCAGACTCTCTCTTAGTCTATAGAGTATTGGGGATCGGGGTGTTTGGGTGGTAGGAGGGCAACCGCATGGTACACACAACTTTATTAAAGCAACTTCTTATTCAATAACGGGTCAGGACATCATTGGGTATTGGGATCAGGAATGCTGACATTTGATTACAAACAAGTTTCTATTTTGGTGGGTTTGTTGGACTAGGTTGGTTTGTTGTTGTCAGGAAATTTGTAGACGTTGGCTTACTCGGTCAGGTTCACCGAAGGGGAGAGGGGCCTCCCCACTGTTCAAAATGTTCCTACGCCATGTTCATAGAATATATTGAGATTAAGGGGTGCTTATTTAAAAAAATAAAAAAGGGCTACTGTCAACGATCATTTTGGACCAAAATGTACTCCCCCAATATGATATCCTTGATACGACCCTGGGAGACATCCCCTCTCCAAAAATGTACGCCCCAAATCTGATATCCTTGATACGACCCTGGGAGACAACCCCTCTCCCCAAAATGTACACCCCAAATCTGATATCCTTGATACGACCCTGGGAGACATCCCCTCTCCCACCCCAGTCGGATATCCTGAATACCACCCTGGGATACCTCCACTCCCACACTCCCACACACAATTTGATCAATCCACTCCACCCTCTCCCACCCGCCTACAATTATTTATTTCTTTGTTATTCTTCCATATGTTTAAATATACAATACAATCAACAGTTGGTACTATGCAAAACAAATAGTTAAGACATAGTCTAATAATGAATAATTGTGCAACCTGTTATTAGGAGCGTAGCCTGTTTTTCAACATACTCCAAATGGGAGATTTTTTTATGATATTTTTTTTTCAAGTTACTCCCGGGAGTAAGGGAGTATGCCACGCTACGCCCCTGGAACTTATATGTAGAAAACTAATGACACATCGCGATATTTAAAGAATCAAGACTGCTGTATGACACTTTACACGACCATAATAATGTCATAATTTACAAATATTATTGCTTAACATTTCATATGATTCTCATATGATTCTCATATGATTATCATATGAACTAAATTGTATATGATATTCATATGATAATTGTTCCATATGATTGTCATATGATACCTTTCATATGATTTTCATATGAAATGTTTCATATGAGAATCATATGAAACAATTTTCATATGATTCTCATATGATTTTCATATGATTTTCATATGAATATCCTTTCATATGAGTTTCATATGTGGCAAGTTTGCCTATGTATTCATCTTTCACCCCCCCGCCCCCCCCCCCCCCCCCCGCAAAATGATATATGTTATGACGTTATCTCGGTAATAGAAGAAAAGCGTGCAAACACTTGCCATGACGGTCTAAAGAGTTATAGCTCTTGATTTGTCCTGCTCTTTACCAACATTTGTCAGTGTTTGTATCAATGAAAGCCTGAATAAGTTCAATAACCAGCCACATTTTAGAATATCAGCATAAGTATAGTCCATGATTTATTAACACTCTAGGTCCACCCCACCCCTCGATCTTTTTTTTAGAGCATGACGCTTTTATTCCTTCAGTGTCCACCAAATGTGTCAGACGAGGATTACCAATGTGATAAAATACAGCTATAAATCAGTAGAGCGATAGAGGCCCTCCTTGGCCTCTTGTTTACATCATGCTACTTTAACGACAATGTAATATATGATAAAACTGGTAAATCATATGGTTGAATCAATAAAAGGATTTACGTATAATCTGTTCTCAAGAAGCCACGATAGATCTATGGTTAAAAATGCATAATTTAGATTTTGTCACATCGCATGTGCCTCAAGAAAACCTCTCTTCCGTACTTTACACAGTCGTGACGCTGCACCCTGAATAACCACTTACATATAAAGCGTTCATGTTTATAAATGGAAATGGTTCTTGTGTTTTCGTTTAGGACCGGATTATTTAGAAGGTCAACATTTCAGTCATTAATGTGTTGTATAAATTTGTTTAAATTAACATGTCGCCAGTACTTAAATATCTCCGCCCTATTGTTGATGTCGGAGTATATTGACAATAGGTTATATTATATTACAGTTGCACGTGCCTTATTATACTGTTGCACGTGCTATTGTTTGTCGGAGGTATAGTATTGGTTTGATTGGTTAAAATGGATAAATGATTGACAACTGGAAACATGTTAATTGCTTTATGCATTCAACAGTGAACCATAATATCGTATATGCATCTATTACAGACCGAGTAACCAAGGTTTGGATGAGACCTTACATCACAGTATTCGCGCGAGTCGTCATGAACAACAGACGGTTCACATAGAGTCAGACGTGTCCGTCAAATCTGAACTACTGTGCAGTGCTAAACGCAAGGACAATGTTCGAAAAATCAGCGCAAATGATAATATCAAAAGGAAACAAACTTATAAAAACAAAACCTCTGACAAACTGAGTTTGAAAAACAAAGTTGCAGAAAAATATAAAGAAAACGAAAACAGAACAAAGACACCTGGGACAAATTGCAGTACAGATTATCATCGTCAGACTGTTAGACCTAAACAGCGTTCACTTTCAGCACACATACCTATTAAACAGGAGGCAGCTGACGATACCTTTGTTCAAGATTTCGACGATGTGATTGATTCACGTGACAAAACTCAAGACAGTGCCGATGAAAAATATTTAGATGTTAGAAGCAAATGTACACACCCGTATGACAATGCTGACACACGGGACATAGGCAACACTTTACATTACAATAAGAATAGAACAGAGCGGAACTTAGACATAAAGTCTGTTGGCAAACCAGAGAGAGGAGACGTCAAAAGCACAAAGGTTTGTTGGGATCAAGATAAATGTGAGCGTTCGTATAGCACTTTCAGAAACAGGCGGAGTGAAGCTTTTGGATATGCCTGGAATACGTGTGACAGATTTGCAACAGATAGACAAATGCAGGATCTAGAGATGAGTAAACAAGGATGGGATAAGAAATATTCCAATAAAAGAAACGAACAACCCGAAAAAGAATATTCTGACTACAAACTATGCAAAAGCACGCACGAAAACATCACCCAACGCAAACACATGACTGGAAGAAGTAGCAAATATAAAGTTGAGGATCACAATTCAAGTCGATATGGTGATGATGAAGAAATAATATATAAACGCAACCCGGGAGGAAGGCCAACAAGATATAACGACACAGAGCGGGGAGTAAATGTCCTCAAAGGAGGACATGTCGACAACCAAAAACGCCAAAATCCACATTCATCATCCAAGTATAGCTTTAGAAATCGACACGACAATGCAACATTTAGTATCGAGTCACTTAAACATCTGAAGGAACAAGACCCAAGCCACATTGTTATGACATTAACTAACCAGACCACCCAATTTAAACAATGTATGTTGCAGAGTTCTGAAGACCCTGATTTGCTGAAGCATGTATTATATGTGTTGGCCAAAGCCTTTTCATGTAATTCCTTATCAAATTTGGTTATCAGTTTATTTGCAAGCACTCAACAGGTTCGGTTTTTCGATACAGTAGCTTTGTATCTTGTTGACTTACAAGTCGATATGCCAAAAGACGACCAGGAACCAATCACACAGCAATTGAGAAACATATTAAAAATTGTTTGGGAAATGACAATTAAGAGTCCCTCATCTGTTGAAATATTTTCACGAATACATGTCACACTGGGAAAACTGATCGATTCCCTTCATACATCAGCTTACCCAATTGGAGACGACGTGCTGTCTGACTTTGAAGAGTATTCTAAGCATAGAGAAAAGATCTCAGTGTGCCAAATGAGACCAAAGCACCAAACAACGTCAGAGGATAGGGAATGTCCACCCGAGGATTACAGAGACATTGAAGTATTTCCACAAAAGGAAGACATACACACAGATTTAGAACCTTTCTTAAGAAAGAATAAACTGAAAGGAGGGTATATCGACCTTAATCATTATTTGGATGTGCAGTTTCGTCTTCTGCGAGAAGATTTCATTGGACCACTACGGGAGGGCATCAACGAA
The DNA here is from genome assembly GCA_037043455.1 of Cyrtodaria siliqua. Taxonomy (NCBI): domain Eukaryota; kingdom Metazoa; phylum Mollusca; class Bivalvia; order Adapedonta; family Hiatellidae; genus Cyrtodaria; species Cyrtodaria siliqua. The sequence goes on along the minus strand of JAWPHD010000679.1, from coordinate 77,634 downwards.
TATATAGAGGCAAGAGAGGAAGGAAACATGAACCCTAGAGTACAAGATGTTAGAGTATATAATAATGTACGAGTAGGTCCTTGCAGTTACGACAAAAGCGGAATAAGCTACCGGCTACAGTTCGAAGTAACGCCACAGTTGGCGAGAATAATTTGGAAGACAAGTAAGCGGCTTATTTACGGATCTTTAGTATGTCTCTCATCCGACAAGTTTAATACCGTATACTTTGCGTCGGTTGTAGACCGAGAAGAAGCGGATATTAAAAATGGCAGGTTTAAAGTGCGCTTTGAACACGATCGACAAACAGTAAAATTGCTGAAAGAAGGGAGGTTTACAATGGTTGAAACGTCAGCATATTTTGAATCCTACCGTCCTGTATTGACAGCCATGCAAAAGTTTCGACCCGGTGATTTACCATTCGAAAATTATATTTTGCAATGTGAAACTCAAATAAAAGCACCCTCGTATCTGAATAAAGACGATGTATACGACCTTCGACCTCTAGTAGACGAGCGCTTTGTTTTGCGAGCAGATGAACATCTTAAACAGTTTGGCCATGTGATAAAGGGACAGAGAGAACTGTCTTTCAGTGCTGAATCCCGAGCAGCTAACAAGGTAAATGTTTTAGATTCAGACTCGTGGCCGTCTGCAAAGTTGCTTCACCTAGACGAGTCACAATTTACAGCTATCCATAAAGCTGTGACAAAAGAATTTGCAATTATACAAGGACCCCCAGGTACTGGTAAAACATATATTGGTCTGAAAATCGCAAAAGCTCTACTTCATAACAAAGCCGTTTGGTCAACGAATCAGGTAACGAAATCCAAAGATGAGCGGCCAATGCTGATAGTATGCTATACAAACCACGCATTAGACCAGTTTCTGGAAGGCATTATCAAGTTCTTCAAAGGGGATGTGGTGCGCGTTGGTGGACGGAGCAAAAGCGAGACACTAAAAGAATGCAACCTAAAACGTTTCCGAGAGTCTTTCAGGGGAAGCAAGAACGCATCGAAAGCATTGTTTCAAGGACGCATGCAAGCGAAGAAAGACTTCGATGATGTGTCTGATAAAGTGCATGCACTTCTTGAAAAGAGTGAAGTTTGCAAAAGCAATGTTTTACATGAGAGGTTTTTGCAGCCATATATAGGAGAACGTGCTTACACGAGTTTGACAGCAGGTCCGCAACAAAACAAAAACCCATGTCACTTCAAGCCATGGTTTTCATGGATAGTAAAATGGCTTGGCCTTGGATCTTTGATAACAAAAGGTAAACAGAAAACAGAGCAAAATACTATACAACGGCAACCTTCTCGGATCACTGAGGAAGAAGGAATAGATGTTCAAGATGAAGCTGCGATAATCCAAGCAGAAAGACGTTTAGATAATGACGACAATGCGGTTGGAGACATCTCAAGAAAAGCAAACCATAACACGCTTGATATGGAACCACTTGTTTTCCATGTGAGTAATACTGGCACTAAACCGGACAATATGGAAGATGTTAAATGGCAGAAGAAAATACAGCATAGACAAAAATTAAAACGAGATATTGAAAGCAACATTGCACATCCGGATATAATGAGTGAAGAAGAAGCCTCCAAACATGCAGATGACGTTTGGGGATTGCGACTAAAAGATAAATGGCGGCTGTATAGACTATGGATACACAGATTGACCTTTGAAATACGCCAAGATATAGAAAGTTGTGAAGAAGAATTTGACGTATCCGCTGAACGGTATAGAGAATTCGACATGCAGGAAGATAAAGAAATACTGAGACAGTCAACGGTAATAGGTATGACGACAACCGGTGCAGCGCGATACCAGGCAGTACTTCAAGAGATAGGACCTAGGATAATCATTGTAGAGGAAGCAGCAGAGGTCCTTGAGGCTCATATCATAGCAACTCTTAGCGAAGGATGTGAGCATCTGATTCTGATCGGTGATCACAAACAACTGAAACCGAATCCGAACATGTACAGACTAGCAGTGAAGTTCAACCTCAATCTATCTCTGTTTGAGAGAATGATAAACAACGGTGTAAACTACAGCTGTCTACAGTTACAGCACAGAATGAGACCACAAATTGCCGAACTCTTACGCGATATTTATCCGAATCTACAAGATCACGATGACGTAAAGAAATATGCTGACGTCAAAGGAATTTCAACAAACCTTTTTCTCATCAACCATAACGAAGTCGAGACAGTGGCGGAAGAAAGCAGAAGCCATTCAAATGTATTTGAGGCAAATTTTGCGGTTGGATTATGTCGTTACCTACTACTGCAAGGATATCATCCTGAACAGATCACTATTCTGACCACATACTCTGGTCAGTTGTTCTGTATTGAAAAACACATGGTGCCGGAAACCAAATTTGTTGGAGTAAAAGTTAGAGTCGTAGATAACTACCAAGGAGAGGAGAACGATATCATTATTCTTTCTCTTGTTCGAAGTAACAAACCCGGAAAAATTGGTTTTCTCAAAACGGAAAATCGAATATGCGTAGCATTGTCCCGAGCAAAGAGTGGGTTTTACATAATAGGAAATTTTGACCTCCTCGCCAGCAACTCCAACCTATGGAAAAGCATCGTTTCTGATATGAAAGAAAAGAATCAAATCGGAGAAGGTCTACAATTGTACTGCCAGAACCACCCAAACGACGATGCAATTGTACCTAAGCATGGGAGAGACTTTCAAAAGGCACCTGAGGGAGGGTGCTCAAAGAAGTGCGATGTTCGTCTAACGTGTGGACATGTTTGTGAAATGTTTTGTCATGTACTTGACAAAGACCACACGATTTACAAATGCAGAAAACCATGTACAAGTATTTTATGTGAACGCAAACACATATGCCCAAAGAAATGTTTTGAAACGTGCAGCAAGTGCATGGTTCCCATCATAAAAAAGATTCTGAAGTGCGGCCATGATCAACCCGTCCCATGCCACATGGACCCTGAAGATTACATATGTAAGGATATATGTGAAAAAGTGCTTCCGTGTGGGCATGATTGTCCAAATGTATGTGGAATTCCTTGTACAAAAGAATGTACAATACTTGTAAAAAAGATTTGGCTCTGTAGTCATGAATCGTCTGTTAAATGTTTCACTTATGACAGTGCATTTTGTCCAAAACCTTGCAAAGCTGTTCTCAGCTGTGATCACATTTGTACTGGGAAATGCGGGATATGCTTCAATGGAAGACTTCACAAACAGTGCAGTATGAATTGCAAACGACTTCTTGTTTGCGGTCACGAGTGCACGGGAAAATGCAACGATTGCCCACCATGCAGACAACGATGTGAGAACAGATGCAGGCACAGTACATGCGATCATTTTTGTGGCACACCTTGCTCTCCATGTATGGAGCCATGTGCCTGGAGATGTCGTCACTACAAATGTACCAGACGTTGTGGTGAACCATGCAATCGTCCGCCCTGTAACATACAATGTACACGCATACTTCCGTGTAAGCACCGGTGTATTGGACTTTGTGGAGAGCCATGTCCATCTGATTGTGGAATATGTGACAAGGAGAGAGTAACAACGATTTTGTTTGGTAACGAGGATCGGAAACGTTCGCGGTTTGTTCTTCTTGAGGACTGTAGGCATATTGTTGAGTCTAGGGCGTTGGATAAGTATATGTCTATGACGTCTGTGGATAAAGATACAAGTATTTTGATCAAACTCAAAGGTTGTCCGATATGTACAACGCCAATACGAAAGAGTTCTAGATACGGAAGCTTAATAAACATGGTTTTACAAGATATTGAGAAAGTTAAACTCACTATACTTGGAGGTCCTAAAAATATTGAAGATGGCGAACGGCATATTAGACGCAAGTTAGCTGTTCGAAATAAGCTTCACCATAAGAACAAGGTCGATCTGGATTATGAATTAGAGCTTCGTTTGTATAATGAAAACCGTATTTATTCGGACAAAGAACGAATAACTTTACAAAATCAGACGGGTTTTCGACGAGAAGTATTAAAGCTCTCTGATAATTGGAAGCGTATTCACGGATGCGTAGATATATCTGAAGATAGACAGGACGCGATCAGTTTCCTCGATGATTTGTTGACGTTTTTGAGACAACGCAGAGATCATTTTACTGACCAAGAAATAACAGATTTCCAGCGGGAGATAATAAGAGGCAAGATGAATTTAAGGTTAAAACAAACCGAAACTTGTATTGAAAAGTCTGGCAAAACCGAAGAGGCTGCCGAAGATATTAAGAAAATAAAGGGGTTATTGACAGCATACAAGCGTTTTACAGAAGAAGGTGAAAAGGAAATAACGGCTTCCCTGAAGAAACTGCGAGAACTTACACGTATAGAAGGTCTTGGCATACATGAAGATGAGAGAGCGATGATTGTTAAGGCGATGAGTCTTTCAAAAGGTCACTGGTTCAAGTGTCCAAATAGTAAGTAGTCTTAAATGTCCTTTTCACTCATCTATAATGATACATTTCTGATTGAATCCTTCCCTAGATTGTCGTAATAGTCAACTGTAGAACAAATTGTACAATTAAACATATAGAAGACAAGCCCATTTAATGATTAAAAAGAAAGATTTATAAATCGGACAGGGAAAGTAGCATTCAATGACGACAGTCAACAACAAAACACAAAAACAAACACGCAAACAGACAAACGAGAAGGCAAAAGTAATAAAATATGAAAACGACATCACAAACACAAAAGGGTTGACAATCGGGCTTCCGCCTTGGAACGGATCGTTATTTATTTTTAACAAAAACACATTGTGTCTATATGTTTCAGTATTATCAGTTTAACTGTTTAACGTGTTTCCTTTTAACTGAACGTGGTTTTTCTTCGTATTCTAAGTCTACGGATGCGCATCTACATTTATGTTTTATTTATCAGATCACGTATATGCCATTGGTGATTGCGGCGGAGCAAATCAAGAAGGCGAATGTCCAGAATGCAAAACGAAAATTGGCGGAATTCAGCATCGCTTGAATGTTGGCAACGTTCTAGCACCAGAAATGGACGGAGCAACATACGCCGCATATTCAGAAGAGGCCAACAACATGGCTAATTTCCAGCTTAATGATTTATGGTAAAGTTAAAATAGAATACTATGGTTTCTTTGCTCCGATAGTTGATTAAACGGCTTATATGGTTCAGATCAATCAAGTTATAACACAAAAGTAAACAAATTATCAGATATCAATTATGATCAGTAAGTTAAACTTTCAAAAATTCTCGTATAAAACTAGAGGCAAGACCTAACATTTTCTATTCTGTTCACCAGATCACGTATTTACCATTGACTGGTACTGCGGGTGCAGCAAAGAATGCAAATCAGGCATTGGTAAAAGGCAACATCGTTTGTATGATAGAAACATACTACAATGGATGGATCCACTAAAGCGGTATTTTCGCATGAGGTTAACAACGTGGTCAGTTTCCAACTACATCATTTCTGGTTAATTCTTGACAATTAGAAAAAAAATATTTTGCTGATGAAGGGCTAATAATTTATATAATCCCATGCAGTAAAGGAACGTGTTAAAACCTAAACAATAATATCAGTGTTATCTATTATATAAATGCTTGTCACAAAGTTCAACGTGATGTGTTGCCGAAATTAAATAAGTACTTACACAAGTATGTATTATAACTTTACTTAAGGACACTAACCAGTCAAATAACGGCAAAATTACACAATCAAAAAGATATATATGTGCCGATTAAAATTTAAGTTTTTTCACCGGATTTAAAAATATTCGTGATTGAATATTGAAAACAGAATTATGAGTTGGTAACTCTTAATTCGACGCTCTATATTTGGGGTTTGGTCTGGCTGGTTAAAACTGTTTATGGTGTGTTTCATAGTTTGGATTCTCAAAATATGAAAGTTATATATAGATTTAGAAACGGTGTACATCTGTTTGAAAAGTTAGCTGTCGTTGAAGCGATTGCTACTTTAATATAAAACCACTACTGTAAACATAATAATAATTCGTGTAAATATCGTAGATAGCTATTTAGGTTATTTCACAAAGAGAAACGTATGTTCAGTGGTTATATAAATTAGTTCGTGCAAACCTTGATATTCCGTGCTGTGAATCATGGCAGAATTAACATATACTTGCTTATCACTTGCAGTGAGGGAATGTAGTAAAGTCAGGATATAGATATCATAATATACTAGTGTAATATGTATGTAAAAGAAAGCCGAATCATCGCCCGACATACTACGTCATCATACCAAACATATTACGTCATCATACCAAACATACGACGTCATCATACCAAACAATCGACGTCATCATACGGCAACAATACATTATTGTACGTTATTGCATACGCATTACTTTCAATGTAACAGGAAACGTCAATATTCGCTCTTATTGACGTGTGGGAGTGTAATGTATACTCGTGCGTGATTGGTGCAGTTTTCTGTTCATGTCAAAGAAAGTATGTCACGTAATGTAAACAATGTTGATTTCATTGTGAAAATCCCTATGATGTAACGACAATATGTTTGTTTCAAATAAATGTTTGTGGTGAAAATTAAATGTTACAACCTATTTTATTGTTCTAATTGAAAATGCGTATGCAATAAAAAGGTTATTAGATTTATATTGGGATATATGCACTCGTTCTTTCGCGCATAAATATTGCGCTCCTAAAGTCGCGCAATATTTAAACGTGTTGAGTACAACTGATCGATGATCTTCACAAAATACTGAATTTGAATGCATTAAATTCATGAATAAAATCGATAGGATGCCCGGCACAGTCTCGCGTCATATAATGGTATCGTGAATTCATACGCCGTGTATCATATCAATTTTACCCAACGAGTTAATAAATTCAATATTAAACAGGCACTCATCATGACATGTAAGATCCTTTATGTATAGATATAAATATAGATTGATAGATATAGATAATTATATACATATAAAAAATCGTCAAATTTGATGTTGAAAGTGGAATATCTCTAGCTAATATCACCTTTATATAGTTTAGCCCTTTCGCTGCCACAGTGAAAACATCATTGATTGTACGACCATTGAAGGCCCAAGATCAACATGCACATTATGTGCTTGCTGATCAGGGTTACAATGATCGCCACTCAAACCACTTTTTCTATAAAATATATAAAATATTACTGGAAGGTTTAAGTTCAAATTTTAGCAGACGACATTTGAAATTTGGCGGCGAAAGGGTTAAGGACGTATTCGTATCACGTTCACAAACATGTACACCACTACACAAACGCGTACACCACTACACAAACATGTACACCACCACTCAAACACGTACAACAATACACAAACATGTACACCACTACACACACATGTACACTACAAACACGTACACCACTACACGAAAACGTACACCACTACACAAACATGTGCACCACTAAACAAACACGTACACCACTACACAAACATGTACACCACAAACATGTACACCACTACACACACATGTACACCACAAACACGTACACCACTACACAAACACGTACACCACTACACAAACACGTACACCACTACACACACATGTACACCACAAACACGTACACCACTACACAAACATGTACACCACTACACAAACATGTACACCTCTACACAAACATGTGCACCACTAAACAAACACGTACACCACTACACAAACATGTACACCACAAACATGTACACCACTACACACACATGTACACCACAAACACGTACACCACTACACAAACACGTACACCACTACACAAACACGTACACCACTACACACACATGTACACCACAAACACGTACACCACTACACAAACATGTACACCACAAACACGTACACCACTACACAAACATGTACACCACAAACATGTACACCACTACACAAACACGTACACCACTACACAAACATGTACACCTCTACACAAACATGTGCACCACTAAACAAACACGTACACCACTACACAAACATGTACACCGCAAACATGTACACCACTACACAAATATGTACACCACAAACGCGTACACCACTACACAAACATGTACACTACAAACATGTACACCACTACACAAACATGTACACCACAAACATGTACACCACTACACAAACATGTACACCACAAACACGTACACCACTACACAAACATGTACACCACAAACATGTACACCACTACACAAACACGTACACCACTACACAAACATGTACACCTCTACACAAACATGTGCACCACTAAAAAACACGTACACCACTACACAAACATGTACACCACAAACATGTACACCACTACACAAACATGTACACCACAAACATCTACACCACAACACAAACATGTACACCAATACACAAACATGTACACCACAAACACGTACACCACTACACAAACATGTACACCACAAACATGTACACCACTACACAAACATGTACACCACAAACATCTACACCACAACACAAACATGTACACCAATACACAAACATGTACACCACAAACACGTACACCACTACACAAACATGTACACCACTACACAAACATGTACACCAATATACAAACATGTACACCACTACAAAACATGTACACCACACACATGTACACCACTACACAAACATGTACACCACAAACATGTACACCACTACACAAACATGTACACCAATACACAAACATGTACACCACAAACACGTACACCACTACACAAACATGTACACCACTACACAAACATGTACACCAATACACAAACATGTACACCACTACACAAACATGTACACCACAAACATGTACACCGCTAAAACAGATCCGTTTACATACACAGTAGCTGGATTCGGGAGCTGGTAAGTGGATTTTCACCAAGATTTACGAAATATTTGGTTAATTGACAATGCCTACCGTACCGCATGGATAACAACTATTTTATTAAACCTTAAATAAGCTGTAAACTCCCAGCCGTTTGTCAGTTTACTTCGATACAATCTCATACCGTTTACATTTTGGTGGAAATGCGATTGTATCGAAGTAAACTAACAAACGGTTGGGAGTTTACAGCTTATTTAAAGTTTAATAAAAGCCTTTTAATCCATGCGGTACGGTGGACATTGTCAATTTACCAAATTTTTTGTAAATCTTAATAAAAATCCTCTTACCAGCTACCGAATCTAGCTTCCGTGTATGTAAACGGATCCGTTTTGGCGCCTGCGCGTGACGTAGGTTGCTACCCTTGTAATATGGTATGTGATGAGCTGTAATTGATTTATGTAAGGAAGTGTTATATATACGCCTTCATATTGTTCTCCTATGTATGTTTCTTCTATAATTATTAGTAGTATGTAATTGTGTGTGTATCATTGTTTATATTAGTATATGCTCTCCTATACATGGAGGAAATAAAGAATACTACTACGAATAAATAACTACTATATGTTAAAGAGTATATGGCTAACAAGCGTACATCATAATGTTCTTTTAAGGACTTTGAAGAGAAAAAAAGGTGTATAAATAATAGATTTGTTTACAACGTTCGTCTGTTTCAATTTAATTTCAGTTATTCTAATTATTTGATGTAATAACTTTTGCAAATAAATGTCATTAATATGTGTTTGTTTTATTATATGTATACAGTAAACTTGTCTTTTAATCCATGATCTATAAATAATATAATCTATGATATATATATATATATATATGAGAACAATTATGATGCGTGTGAGAAATATGTTAATGTCGTTCACTTTGTTTTTTGTATTTCAAGGGAATAATAATAACAAATAGAACATGACTTACGGTGATCTTTCGCGTATTATATCACTATTTGTTGTTCAGCTGTAGAGTTATTGTTTCCAGTTAACCGCACAAACGTGATATACGATACTTCACTGTAATCGATTTTCTATAGATTTTTGTATTTAATATGGAATGTCTTTATGTTAATACCTGATGTAATAAGCTGTGTTAATATCGTGTATGGGAGACAACGCATGTAACTTTAATATACAATGATAATCAATCGAGTTGCGCCCCTTAACACCAGTTAGAGACATACATTAATTCAATATCATATATTAATATTTGTTTCAAGATGAGTATACTGTTAAATATATTAATATAACCCCAGAATTCAGCTTGTTGAGTATGATGTTAAATATATTAATAGAACCCCAGAACTCAGCGTGTTGAGTATGATGTTGAATATATTAAAATAACATAATCCCAGAAATCAGCGTGTTGAGTATGATGTTGAATATATTAAAATAACATAATCCCAGAATTCAGCGGGCTGAGTATGATGTTGAATATATTAAAATAACATAATCCCAGAACTCAGCGTGTTGAGTATGATGTTGAATATATTAAAATAACATAATCCCAGAACTCAGCTTGTTGAGTATGATGTTAAATATATTAAAATAACATAATCCCAGAACTCAGCTTATTGAGTATGATATATTATGCACGAAACTTTATTTACATAAGTATATGCTACGTATCATATGTAGATACTGCTGTTTATATACGCTGTACAAATGTAAATCGTAAAAATGTTTTAAAGAAACTAACCCGCCAAATAACGGCAAAATTACGCTACAAAACCGTTTATCAAAACTCTATTAATGTGTTCAGGTCAGAAAGTCACAAAACACTCTATCATAGTCTCCCTAGTCGGGTTTGAGCAAACTACAATATTTTTAAGCGTAGTCGGAAGATAAATAACATATACTTCTTATATCTTCATGTACATATTAACGTTAAAAGTTAAAATTCAAAATAAATTTCTGGTCAAAACTCCTTTTACATAGAATATTATTGATTAACTAAATGTTGATTTATATATCATTGATAAACAAAATGATGATTTATATATTATTGATAAACAATATGTAGTACATAGTTTAATTGTGTCTTTAGTGCTTTTAAATATAATGATTATAGATGAGTCATTGAAACACGTAACATTGAGAACAAACTGTTGAGGGACACACGGTAACATATGTCCTTAATGGTACACAGGGCAATCTTGGTTTTTACACAAGGCAATTTTGACTTTTAATGGGCCGCAATGCAATCTTGATTTGTTAATGGTACACAAGGCAATTTTGACTTTTAATGGGCTGCAAGGTAATGGTACACAAGCTAATCTTGGCTTTTAATGGGCCGCAAGGCAATATTGGTGATTACAATACTCCTTGCGTCGTCACATGTTCATAATTTCAATGTTTCTAGAATAATTAAAAAGAATATGTCGGCATGTAAGTTATAACTGAGTGTAATTCAGCAATAATTTAGTTAAGCCTATTGCAAAACTATAAATGTTAATATTTATTGTACAGATATCATAATGTGTATTGTACAGATATCATAATGTGTATTGTACAGATATCATAATGTGTATTGTACAGATATCATAATGTTTGCATGCAGCTTTACAGTAAGCATGGCATAATAAAGACCTTAGAGATAATTGAACGCTCGTAAACTACGTCATTATTGCCATGCCTCCTTTTAGCAAATTAGTTGGTTCATGCATAGCCATACCTATGTATTACATATGTATTGCATATACATGTATATGGTATACACACTTTTAGAGTTTGATAGAACAGTATGATAGTATGGGATTGGTGGGGGGAAACAGACAGATCTCCACAATCTCTGAAAAATGGTGAAGCCTGACTGCCCTCACCCAATAGTATTATTATTTGTGTATTTACCTGTTGTTTTTGTGTGTGTGTTTTCAAATAAGTATTGTTAGTTATGGCCTAGTTCGATAACATGATTTGCTTGCTTTCCTTAATCATCGGTAAAAGCATAGTTGTCACTTCCGACTTCCGGAAAGCAAATTTTGACTGCCCAATAGCCGTCAAATAAGCTGGTTTGAGCTTGAAACACGGGACATGCGCAGTGAAGAATGCTAGAAGCAATAACGAGCTTTTAACGGTTTTTTCAGAATTACTTACAGAACTTGGCTATAAGCAGGATACGCTAATGCGTTAATAAGAGTTCAGTTAACTTGAAAAGGTAGTAAGAAATTAGAAATTTGAGAAACATGGTATTTCAAACACAGGTGTGGATGAGGACACGAATCTTATCCACCGTCAGCTTTTAAAAACTAAATAAAAACATCTACAATATAAACAATATCTAATTAAAAAGCTAAACATTTATAAAATGTAACCATTTGAATGTTTACTTGTAAGAAGACATCCTGCAATTCTAAATCTCATATTTCTTACTACCTTGCATAGTATATACTTATATTACATGGTTTTGCTTTTCACATATTTTGCAAAGCTTTGTCGAATACGATGTGTATGACCAAACGCCATTGTAAGACTTGGAGCTTCTCAGATAATATGTAAGATAGTATGTAACCAGAAATATTGAATACCATACTTTCTGTATAATTGGTAGAAATTTAGTTCTGTGTTGTGAATAAATAAAAAAAATCAGTCAGTTGATTTCTTAAAGTTGTCAAATTCCTTATTTGCCAAAACCATTGCTGCTATGCCTCTCCGTTCTTTATATCATGGTTTATGTCGATTTTATGTTTGCACATTGAAGCTGTATACACTCTGTTTTGACAGTTGAAAAAAACATGTTTGTAAACATTTTGATATCTTATTTATATCAATTTGAAATTGAGCGGTGACTTAAAACATTGAGTATTAAGAAGTTGTTGATTTGCTATAAATCTTTATTGAATTGTAAGTGAATATAAATGTTCCAAAGATGCATACACTCTTTAATTGATGGGGGAAAAAACAAAGTTGCTGTTCTTAAGTACTTATCCAGGGATAACCATTTCAGTTATCGGCTGGAAATGGTCGCATTTAACGTAAAACAAACGCATACTCAATATAAACAGTTAATGCAGTCTATTCATGGTTTAAACAATGGACTATAATACGAAGAAAAATAACAACAAACACAGTCAAAGGAAATACGGTTAAATATTATTAATGTCAATGTTTACAGCATGCCGTTCAACTGAGGTTACATTTGGTTACTTTGGCTGTCCCCGCTTTAAGGTGTAATAGTGTGCCTCTTCGCGGAGCTTCATCAACACAGAAGTCCATGGTGACATGTATGTGTTTATAATGTTCATTACAATGGCTATGGTTATTTTCTCGGTCAGACCTCGTTTATTTGACTCTATATAATTCCCCTCCCTGTACAGCTTGTGTTGTCTTTTAATCAAGAAACATGGTAACCAACTTTAAATTAATTTAGATTATGTACATGTGTATGTTCCTGGTACAGGTTGTTCATTTACGTATTGTTTGGTCAATTTGCTACGTCCTGTTACGTATAGTGTTTGGTACAGTTTGCTCCCTCCTGTGACGTATTGTTTGATACAGTTTGCTCCCTCCTGTGACGTATTGTTTGGTAAAGTTTGATTCTGGTAAAGGTTGTTACTGTTATGTATTGTTTCGTACAGGCTGTTCCCGTTACGTACTGTTTGTTACAGTATGTTCCCTCCTGTTACGTATTGTTTCGTACGGGCTGTTCCCGTTACGTACTGTTTGTTACAGTATGTTCCTTCCTGTTACGTATTGTTTCGTACAGGCTGTTCCCGTTACGTACTGTTTGTTACAGTATGTTCCCTCCTGTTACCTATTGTTTGGTTCAGTTTGTTCCCTTCTGTTACGTATGTTTGGTAAGTTTGTTCCTGGTTCAAGTTGTTCCTTTTATGTATTGCTTGGTATAGGTTGTTCCCGTTACGAAATGTTTGGTATAGGTCGTTCCTATTATATATTGTTTGGTACAGGTCGTACCGGTTGCATATATTTTAGTACAGCGTATTGTTTGGTACAGGTTGTTCCCCGTACAGGTTCTCCTGTTACGTATTGTTTGGTACAGGTGGTTCCTGTTAAGTATTGTTTGGTACAGGTTCTCCTGTTACGTATTGTTTGGTACAGGTGGTTCCTGTTGCGTATTGTTTGGTACAGGTTGTTCCTGTTACGTATTGTTTGGTACAAGTCGTTCCTGCTATGTACTGTTTGATACAGTTCGTTCCTGCTATGTACTGTTTGATACAGGTCGTTCCTGCTATGTATTGTATGATAACGGTTGTTTCTGGTGCAGCTTGTTCCTGTTACGTATTGTTTGGTACAGCTTGTTCCGATTAAGTATTGTTTGGTATAGGTCATTCCTATTGCGTATTGTTTGGTACAGGTTCTTCCTGGTACAGGTTGTCCCTGTTACGTATTGTTTGGTACATGTTGTTCAGGTTACATATTTTTTGGTACAGATTGTTCCCGTTAAATATTGTTTGGTACAGGTCGTTCATGTTGCGTATTGTTTGGTACAGCTTGTTCCGGTTACGTATTGTTTGGTACAGCTTGCTCCTGTTAGGTATTGTTTGGTACGGGTTGTTCCCCTTACGTATTGTTTGGTACAACGTGTTCCTGTTACGTATTGTTTGGTGCAGGTTGTTCATAGTACAGTTTGTTTCTGGTAAGGGTTGTTCCTGTTACAATTTGTTTCTGTTACGCATTGTTACTATCAGACAATCCTTACTAATACCCACCTCTGTTGCGCATATACGTAACCGAGAAGTTGGCTGCATTAACGTTAACCATTAATTTTGGTTTGTTTCACAACATTAAAATTGCATCTGTTTCATGAATGAGATTGCGTTGGAGTAAATTGAAGTATAACCGCATTTTGATGAATTACACGGCCTCAGGTAAGATATATGACGCAAGATTCAGCATAATCAGGATTCCCAGACGCTTCTATCAACGTGAAAGCTGTATTAAGATAATGCATTTAGCGGAGAATTGCTATCAGTGTTTACCGCATATTTAACTGACAGTACATGCGGCTTAACAGGGGAGATAAGTGTACATTACCTGTCTAGGAATAACGTACGAAAGAGACATTAGCATTTATTTACATTCACTTGGAATAAAAAGGGGTCCAAATTACAATACATTGCATTTTGACGGAGGCACGTTTAACAGTCCAAGCATCCAATGCGTCTCAATAAGAAATGGCTAAAATACACCGAAGTTAGTTGTCTCTCTTGCATTTTTTTATCATTATCATTTTGCCAAGGCACGTTATTGTTGGGACTATAACAACAGGAAGATAATGTAAATCTATTTTGTTCGGAGTTTAAGCGGGTTTAAACGCCGATGGTGAATGGCAAATTTATCATAACGCGCGTTATATGCGGTTTTAGACGACGAAAACACAATCGAATCAATGTTTACGTAAACACGCACTCCTGTATGTTTCCAAAATATGCAAAATATGTTTACTGAACGCGTTTCATGGAATTTGCTATTTATTTCTGGCGTTTTAAACCACGTACACTCCGAAAAACGTAGTTTAATCATGGATAGCATTAATAAATCTAATCTAGCAAGAGTTCAAATAAATAATGGTTAGCGTTACAAAAAAAACGAAAGAAAAATATGTAGTTTCAACACATGCATCTGTGAGATGTTCCCCTTTAATATTTTCTTGCTCAGAGCTTACCGATACGAACTCTTCAATGGATGCAGGTTGCCAATATTTTCGAAATAGAGTGGTGGAATATACCGATAAATGTGATAACACGTTGATAAATAGCGATAAGAAAGAATGATGGATGTTCATTAAAAGTGATTAATTACTGGGCGTGTGTTGAGATAGAAGCGATATTTACTGCATCAAAGTAGCGATAAATGAAATGAAAGTTATCAACATTGTATCTACCATTATATATGGTCCTATGAAAGTTGTACACTAAAGTGCATTAGTAGATTATACGTGTACAGGTATACTTAAAAAAAAATAATAACCCGCCAAATAACGAAAAAATTACTCTGCAAAACTGTTTATCAAAACTCTATCCACGTGTTCAGGTTTAATAATAATGCATATGCGCCTATTAAAGGTATATTATTTTTCACCGCTTCGTAAAATACCCGTGAATGGATATGCGTAAAATGAATTATGAGTTGGTAAATATTTAATTCGAAACTCCAGTTTTTAAGTTTGGCCTGACAGGTTAAAGCCGTTTATAATGTGTCTATAGAGTTTGGATTCTCAAAATATATATAAGTTATATATATACCTCGTCGTCAGTAGGTTTATAAACGATGTACATATGTTGTAAAATGTGGCGTTGTTGGCGGGATAGCTACTTTACCAAGATAATAATGATCACTGCACATATAAGCATCTAACTGGTAACTTCGACGAACAGCATATGAGATAACGTTTCCTTTTAAAAGGAACGGCTTGCCTTTTTGTTAAATAGATGTAAAAGTTGTGTGTGGGTACGAGATGTTGAAACTAAATGTTTTTTCTCTAAAAAACAGTTTTATTTACATGTGAACATGTATTAAATATAATAACAATGATTTAAGATGAAATGACAAATACTGATTCATTTGACATAAAATAGCAAATACTGATTTATTTAAAATAATGATTTCGATTTATTTAACATAATAACAAACATTGATTTCTAAAAGTATGCAAGTGAATTGAACTGTGTGTTATGGGTGTTATATGTTGCCTGACAGGAATAAACATGAATTGAATTGGGGCTTTACGGCGCACTAACACAATAAAGGTTATATGGCGCCAAACAGGGATGAACTTGCCAGGCTCATCCTCCATTTACATCTAGATAAGATATGGAGAACCTTCTAACCTGCAGAGTTGCTGAATTCTATTGTAGACACTCCATCTACCCCTCTGCCTCTAGCGGGATTTGCAGCCAAAGCAATTGCTGTACATTGCAAACACTTGCATTGCCTTGATGAAAAGAAGCAAACAGAGAACGCGTTTGGAGTTGAACCTTTAAAATACCTGAACGGGTGCTGAAGTAGAAGATTCCGACATGTCAATACGCAGCTTCGCAAGTATTCCGAAGAGTCCATAGTTTAGCGAAGGTACATGTCTATGATTTAATTTAATCTCTATAGATTTACTGCCAAAATATGGAACACGCATATTGACAATATGAAAATTACATTGTTTCATTACAAAAGACAGGGAATGGTCTTGGAATCTCAATTTTAATAAATCGATACAAACGTCTCAACCCTATCTCCAGAGGTTGGTTCTTCCTTTGGGGCAATAATTCCGAAGAATTCATAGTTTCTTCAATAGATTTACTGGCAAAAATTTGTAACACGCATATTGACAATATGGAAACTACATTATTTCATTAAAAAAAAGGAAATGGTCTTGGAATCGTGTCTACACCTATCTCCAGAAGTGGACCCTTCCTTCAAGTTTTGAGCAGGGAACCGGTTAATTCATGTTCAGTTTTGAGCAGGGAACCGGTTACTTCCTGTGAAAAACCGAAATCAATACATCCGAAAGTGCAAGCCAAAGAAGTGGATATAAAAGTCGAGCAGGTCAACCACAAACAAACGCAGAAACAAATAACAACTACAAAGATGAATAAAATGCAAGATATAACATCACAAACATAACAGAGGTGACAATAAACATAACCACGCCATGTTTCATGTTGAATCTTTCACCAGATACCCAGGCAGATGTTATTGAAGGCTTTAATGACACCTCTCGGTATCTGGATGACATATTGAACATTGACAACCGTTGCATTTCTACAATGGTAAATAATATATACCATATATACCCTAAATAACTACTTAACAAAGCTAATATTTCTGATACTAACGCTTCTTTTCTCGATTTACATCTCTCCATTGAAAATGGTGAAATAATTAGCAAAATATATGACAAGAGAGATTATTTTAATTTTGATATTGTTAATTATCCCCATTTCGATGGGGATGTTCCCGGAGCAACTTCTTATGGGGTTTATGTGTCTCAGTTTATTCGTTTTCTAGAGCTTGTACTCGAGTAGAGGACTTTTATATTTGTAATCTTTGTATAACTAAAAAGCTACTCCATCAGGGTTACCGATACCATAAACTTCGTAAAATCTTTGCAAAATTGTATAATCGTAACCCTGATCTGCTTTCCAAATATAAAAGTAATTTAAGAACTCTTTTGCGACAAGAACCTGGCTTCTATGGTGACGTGATTTACAACTTTCGTAAGATCCTTGGTCATTATCACTTTCATACTATCTTTGTTAAACTTGTTAAAAGGTTTATTAAAAGAGGTTATGACCCTATCATTTTGCAACTCACTGCATGCTTGGTATTGGACCCATTTACAGTTCGCCACTATGCTTTCCTCTTTAATTGTACGATGAACGGACAGGCTGTGGACCGTATGATGACGTTTACCTAATGCCCAAAAGGACGGTGACGTTTGATGTTTGTCTGCAATCGTGTACTGTCGAGCCTAGCCTCGATCACCCGGCCCGCTTCTGATTTCTTCGTTACGCTATGCTACACGGATCCAGAACCAGGGCCTGGGGAAAATAGGACGTTTAAAATCGCCCTCCCGTTTTGGGCGATTTTGGTGAGATTTTTAGAGATTCAACGAGACTTTCAAAAAACATGTTTTTAAGTTAATTTAATGATATTTTCTTATTTTTAACATATGAGAAGCAGCAAGTGACGTTAAACAGTTTAACTGCTGCATCAACAATTGACGTTGTACCTGTTTTTACAACAAGACTCCATGCAAACGTCGACTCTATGAGCGTGAAAAAAACGCGCGAATAAATTGTGTTAATCGCTAGGGGCGCTTTAATTGGCCTGATCTGCCCAGACCGATATCTGCAAGTAAGTCATATGTATGATACGGTCTAGCTGGCCGAGACTATGTCGAGCCCTCAATGGTTTGTTCTGTTGTTGATCTGGTTTCTGCCAGGTCATTGAGTACCTTCTTTGTGGCTTTCTATGCTATTGTTGTTTTGTATTTATATATACACAAGCATCTTTGTGTTTAACATAGATTGCCTATTAATGCTGCCTTGTTGGTTAGAGAATAGTTCGTGGTGGGGATTGCTTTATTTACACTGTCCTGCTTTATTGGGATGAAACTAGGGTAAGTGTGAGGTTTGGTGCAGCCTAGAACCTGGTTTAAATCCCAGCGGCCTTTTATGCAACTGACCGTTCCAAGGCGGTAGCCCTATTGTCAACCCTTTTGTATTTGTGATGTCATTTTTGGCCTTTTATTCATCTTTAAAGTTGTTGTTTGTTTCTGTGTGGAGGGCTGGCGTGGCGCAGTCGGTAGCGCGGCGGATTTGTGACCGGAGGCCCCGTGTTCAGTCCTCCGTGGTGCCACTGAGTTCCGTCGGTGTGTTCTTGGGCAAGATACTTTCCCTTAACCTCGTCCGTCAGATAGGGACGTAAACAGGGCGGTCCCGTGTATCGGTCTATCCTCAAAACACGTAAAAGAACCATAGGAATCTATTCGATAATAAGAGTAGTGCAGGTTCCCGGATTCCTATGTATCCTTCCCCTCTCTCTACGGCTCTAAATAACCTATACTGTGTTGATGAGCCGTTAAACAGCATTCAGTTCAATTCAATTGTTTCTGTGTGTGTTTGTGGTAGACTGTCGTCCTTGAATGCTACTTTTCCTTTTCGATTTTTATATCTAATTTTTTATATTCTTTAACAAACAAGGCAGCTTTAATAGTCAATATGAGTAAAACACATAGATGATCATGTACATTATATTAAAAAATCCGAGAAAGCCACAACTCATTTACTCATTCACTTGGCAGAAGCCAGAGCAACAGGAGAACAAACCGTTAAGGGTACGACAAGACAATATTTAAGACAAACATAAAACGCGACCGTCCTATGAGGATTGAGGTAGATGTCATCATAGGGTCCGCAGTCTGTCCGGTCATCGCACAATCAAAGAAGAAGGCATAGTAATAATAGCCATACTGTAAATGGGGCAACCACAAAGAAGTAGCTCGGAAAACATCCCCACTTAAACATTCCATCTAAGTGGGGTTTATTTTCAATATCGAAATTAAAATAATCTCTCTTGTCATATATTTTACTATTTATATCGCCGTTTTCAATAGGGAGATGTAAATCAAGAAAAGAAGCGACATTATCAAACATGTTAGCTTTGTTGAGTTGAAGTTCCTTAAGATAGATAGCATTAACCATACTAGAAAAGAAAGGATTGCCAATGCCCATTTTGTCATCCAGATACCGAGAGGTGTTATTAAAGACTTCAATTACCTGACCGAGTATGCAAATATTATAATGTCAACATTTATTGTTTAAAATGAATATTTTGTTGATAGGAGTTGTAGATGTATTATTGTATAAAATACCATACGTAGTATGAAACAACATTCTCCTTTCCTTTGGACGAACATGCCTTTTCATCCAGAAATGTGAACATCTCAGCATGTTCATACCGCCACACGTGCCCTAGTATTTTTATTTAGAGGGTTGTCATGCCCATTTTTAAGCGCGTTTATTGTTATTTATTGGGGATAGTAATACCATACGGATTGCCATCCCGAATGAACGCGTGTGTTGTTATTTGGGGGGGAATGGCATGCCCATAAGGCGTGTGTGTTGTTATTTTAAGAGGTAAACATATAAATTGTCGTCCCCATTTACCGGGTGAATTGTTATTTAGTTCGGATATCGGAGGGATCTCAACACAAAGTGTCATCCGCATTTGGCGTATGTATTGTTATTTGGTTTGATCTCAATACGCATTGTTATGCCCCTTACGCGCGTGTATTGTTATTTGGTGGATATTATAATACGTATTACGTTGCCATTTAGGTGTGTGATAAACATCTTTATAAGCACCGTCATGCCCATGAAGCGCGTGTACTGTTATTTGGGGGGATCTCAATACGTCACGTGTATTATTAGTTGGTGGTAATCTCAAACGTATTGAGGCCAAGCTCGAAGTCTCACTGAGGCCAAGCTCGAAGCCCCACTGAGGCCAAGCTCGAAGCCCCACTGAGGCCAAGCTCGAAGCCCCACTGAGGCCAAACTCAAATATCAATTGATGATATCAATAAAATCAACATAGACATATACACATGCTTAATTGACTGCTTAATATTGAATTGTACTAAAAGTTGGGAATAAATCTTACAATATTAAGCAGGGAAGAAGCTTTTATTTCCTCGTCATAGGTCAATCGGGCGGGGTTGAGGCCATAATTAACCGTACATATTTGTTTACACAATACGCAATAAGCCATCAATGACTCTTTAGTAAATATAAATATATAACATACAGTTACTGACACATATTTACCTTCAATGGCGAGAACAATGATGCGGCATATATATTATACAACACAATATGTTACCATAAATTGTATATGATTACGACTTCAACACTTGTACTTTAGATTAATACACCTGAGAGTGAGACCATTATATGCCTTGCTGCTATTATTCATATTACTTAAATTATAACAAATACTTTTAGTACAATTCAATATTAAGCAGTCAATTTTGCAAATGTAAAACAGTGAGTGAGTGTAATTTTACAACACGAGAGCTAATATTCCTCGTCAAATACTATTTCGTTTATTATGTTAAACGCTTTGTAAACGCAGGCTGCTATATTTTTAATATTTGTTTAACAATCAGATTACAATGGATTAATCGTATACATGCTTACCCTTTTAGTGAAGTAAGGTTTAAAGTGCTCTTTCCTTAAATCCGAGTAAAGGCTACATTCAAATAGAAAGTAAAACTCATCCTCTAGCATAGAAATTAAACTTGATGGTGACAATTAGCACGTGCTATCTAACTACTGTCTGTTTATTTTTGCGTTATCAACTCACTATAGACCTAACCTGACTTCGTTTATGAGGTTATGGTGTCATACCAGTCAGGAAATACTTCCGGGTCGTAGGTTGCTAAAATAGTTCCTTGAAAAAATCCAAAGTTTCTAGTCTGGATGTTTTTTTCCCCAAGATTAGTTTTTATTTCATTGTTAAAACTAACCTGAGGTTAAAGTAGTATGTCTGTTGTCATGAATAGTAAGTATTTTACTGTTTGTTAGGATTATTTCTTTGGAGAGTATGAGCACAGAGGTTAGGTAGAGATGTGGTTTTGACAGAACACGCATAGTGTGAATGAATGACGAGAAATGTTGAAAAACCGATATGGGACCGTTTGCTAGCCAAAAGTGTTTAATTCGCAGAATAAAAGTGTATTTAAGCGAACGAATGTTGTGGAACTTGTGACTGATCTCCAAATATAGCCTATATTGCATTGTGTTCAATGGGCTGATTTTCACCGGTCTGACACCTTATACAATTTTCACAAAACGAAAGTTTACGTTTTCAGAGAAAATAAAGTGCCTACACTATTCTAAATTATTTTATTTTAAATAAGATGTTTTTACTCGTATCGTTAGATATTTTGTTATGGAAAACTGTTTATAAAAAACATGAACATTCCATAATGCAACTTTAAAGCTGCTTAAATTATTCCTTGTCGACGCAAAAGGGACGCAGATTGGCTGGCTACCCAGGAAGGAAAAAAGTTAATTCAAATATATTGTATTTGATTTTAAATATTTAAGAAATTAAATTACTCTTATTATTATACTTATTACCAGCCTCACTTAGCACATGTAGTGTTATTTATTGGGAATATCAATACGAAGTGCCATCCCCATTTAGTGCGTGTATTGTTATTTTGAGGGATTTAAATCAGATGTTTTTACTCGTTTCATTGGATATTAAATATTTTGAACACTATTTATAAAAACATGAACATGACATAATGCAACATTAAAACTATGTATGTATTTATTGTCGTTGCTACCCAGGAAGGAATAAGAACAATAAATAAATGAATGCATGAATGTTATATTTTAAATAAAGTGAATTTATAATGAATGAATGAATGAATGAATGAACGAACGAACGAACGAACGAACGAACGAATGAAGGAATGAGTGAATTGATTAATTAATGAAATAATGAATGAATGAATGAATGAATGAATGAACGAACGAACGAACGAACGAACAGGATACAGCCAGTTTTAAGCTAGATAGAAGCAGATATAACAATATTATTTACAAGCCGTTATAATGGTTATGTGATATAATGCATGTTGTGGCAATTCTTCATCAAGGTTCATACTGGGATTTTCTCATCTGCAACAGACAAAACACATCTATACAAATCTGAAACCGTAAATCACTTTATATTGCGCAAGAATCATTATGCAGTGACTTGTAGGTACAACAGCCAAGGACGGTTGTTTACACGTGTTTGACTTACTTTAGTTGGGATGATGATGGAGCGTTTTTCTCTACCCTCGCTGCATTGCACTAAGCATTTTCGCGAGCGTTTCCATAGAGGTTTGCACGGTGATGCAGAGTCCAAGTAAAAGTGTAGCCTATCTATCTTGTAAAATGTAGACTGTAGGAGAACATACATCGATAAGATTACAATTGAAGATTTCCATCAGAGATGATTATGTATTCACAGTAGATTAGAGTTGTAGAATTGAGATGGTGGCCAATCGGATGACAGAATAATGTAAAACGTGGTTAATCCGACTGCCGTCAGTGGTATAGATACTGGGGGTACCAGGACAGTTTCCTCCCTCGCGACAAACAATCAGCCGTTATCAGTTGTCTCCAGTTGTCCTTAACACAAAGATGCAAACGTCAAATGGCGATGGCATACTTGCTGCCAGAGTCATCGCAACTATACAAACTGCTTAATTGCCCTTCGCTTAGGAAGAACTTTAACCATACCCCCAGTATCTATTAATTTAGTATGAATAATATCCACCGTCTCCTTTTTGTAAATAACTTACCATGCATAATTTATTTTTGAGTTCTTATTTAATATTTTCAATATCCTTAAATGGGACCCAACTATTGAAATCTTCATTGTAACCCTTCCATTTAATCAGTGCTTGTTTCTTTTTGCAATCACGTTGTATTACTTTTTCAATCCTGAATATTTCTTGCTTTGCTTTTATCATAATTCATAAAAGCTTCCATCAATGTTTTGGTTGTATAAATCTTTTATTTTGCAGGATTTGTGTTTTGAATTTCACCAACAACAAATATTTCTTCAGTCCAATTTGGAGTATAGTCTTTCTCAAACGTTCTTTTATATTTGCTGATTCTAACATTATCCCCTATTTTAAACTTTGGCTTAATTTGATTACTTTTCATTTTTCTATACAAGTTGAAATACACCATTCCTTTATTCTTGTTATCACTTGCTTCAGTCGGTGTCATTTTAATACTACGATGTTTTGTGCTATTATACTTGTCAACCATTTCTTGTAACACGTCTAAATACGTGTTTGTATTGTTTGTTGTGAAATATTTCCACATCCTCCCTTTTAATGTTCTGTTAAATCGTTCAATTACTACAGCTTTTCCAAAATTAAACGTGTGATTCATTTCAATATTATTATCGACAAGGAACTGCTTGAATATTTTATTTTAAAATTCTACTTCCTGGTCAACCAACAGCAATTTACATAGTCTTCCCATACTTATGATTTTTTGGAACTCTTTGGTAATTTCTAAACCAGTTTTATTTGGAACCGGCACAACCCAGGCAAATTTACTAAACACATCAATAACAGTAAGCAAGTATTTAGTACCTTTATTATACTTTGAAAACGATTGCATATCAACCAAGTCAGCAGACCATATTTTATCAATTTCATTAACAATCACGCGGCGTTGAGTGAACTTTCTTTGTATAGGTTTATGACGTTCATCTGCTAACTTGTCAGTCCATTTAACCGCCTTTTCTCGTTTTTTGATGCTCCAAGTTAGTACTAATAACCGGCTTAACAATTAAATTCTTAGTGATTTTTTCTCCAAGTGATTTAGACTTTTTTTTAAACCGGTCAGCATGCTTTTATCACACATTGATTTTTACTAGGATTTTATCATCATGATCTTTACAAACAGCATCTAATTCATTTACCGGTTCTCCGCTATCAAGTGTATTACCAGGACCACAATATTTATAACGAGAAATTGTTAACCCTTTTTAGGCAACAGAGGAAGTAGAGCTTTATGAATATCAATATTTCCACCTTGTGTACTTTAACAAATTGTGTTTTGGCGGGCTTAGACCAAACGGATCAAGTAATAATTATCATAGTAACAAGTCCAGTGCGTACCAGGTCCAGTATGACCATCAAGATTAATAATACCGCATTCTTGTTTATTTTGTTTTGTCGGTAATTGACTCCCCTGAATTTCTGTATACCTAACTGCTTAACACACTTTAGTATGTCTAAGTTAGAGATAGGCTCGTTTTTGACAATTAACTTTTTTTTACGAATGGGATACTTCTATATGGTCTAATTTGTGAGTCTATGTCGCAAGATAACTCTAGTGGTAGGGGCTAACTCAGGAAATAATCACTGACGGTGAATGCATTTACATAAGTTTAATGCAACTTTTAAAATTTGTTAAATATAAATACAACTATCAAAAAACAAGCAAATACACTGATGAAATATGAAAAGACTGTTCTCATGAACATTTAAGACGTTCTTAGTATTATCACAAATACTGAATGTGTCTACTGATTATATACGACACTAAAGTGTTGTTAAAGTTATAACAATGTTGATCTATGATCTAGCGCAATGAATATGATAATACGCGAATCCAATGGGTGATTGTCATCATATGACTTCTATAAAGGTTGATGACGCGATATAATGATGATTAACCTCCACTGAGGTTGTGGATGATGTTCCTCCAGTGAGGACTGATAACGGGCCATCCTCGTGTCCCGGGGGTTGTCGATTCTATAACCTGGCCATGTTGCACAGGTACGGGGACCGTTTCCACCGCTCGTGACGTTATATGTTGATTCTATCATCGAATCACCTAAAGGGCTTACACACCCTAAAGGCTTAGCTCCACTCCGGGAGGCTTATCTGCACCGGACGGTTTATCTGCACAGGACATGTGCATTTATACTAGTCACTAACCTCATTGTTATGTAAGGTCTGCCTCAACTATTGCACCTAATATACGATGTTATCAATTCAATCGTGTATTACAATCACTGAGTTATACGCCAACGTTAACTAGTGTACCTATTATACAATGTTATCAAATTAATATTGTTTTACAATTAATGATCAATTACAATAATTACATCTAATAAAGTAATTTCAAAATCATATGCTAGTCTCAAGTTAATGTTTGCGAAACTTTAAAGCTAACCGGATGTCGTAACCGCCAACCAAGATGGCGCCGCCCACTGAATACAAATGTACGATAAAAGTTCATCAAATAAATACTGACCACATATTGCCTGTGAATTACGCCGTCCAACTTCTGCTCCAAACAAAGCAACTATCAAGCAATCCCGGCCAAAACTAGAAGACAATGGAGTTTATAGCAAACGTTACGCCCAAACCATTATTTCCCCCGTTCAGTCCGTGACACACGGGACAACATGCGCAGTATTAAAATCTACACGAAAGGACCCTTAAACAACTTTCTCTTTAAAGAGATAGACCTATATTTTTACATGCATTAGCACAA
This sequence comes from Cyrtodaria siliqua, assembly GCA_037043455.1. Classification (NCBI taxonomy): domain Eukaryota; kingdom Metazoa; phylum Mollusca; class Bivalvia; order Adapedonta; family Hiatellidae; genus Cyrtodaria; species Cyrtodaria siliqua. Next base: position 51,263 of record JAWPHD010000679.1, on the reverse strand, counting down.
AACTAAACTTATTAAACGGCCCTTCCGGACGCCCTCTGGCGGCCACTTAAAATGTGCACGCTTTTCCGAGTTACCTGAATATATCATGGACATTGTGAATTGGTTTCAACTGAACAATGGATTAGGGTGTAACTAACAGGTGCTTACAAGAGCTATGTACGACCAATACGCTCTACCCGTGACATTTTGTCACAGTCTACTTGTCAACCATTTCCACGATCAACTCTCAATCCTTTTCCCTTTCTGCCTACTGGCAAACCTTTTCCAGTTAAGCCACTAATAAGAGATCCAATCAATGGAATTCCTAGTGATGCAAGCAGTCCGAAAAATCCCCCGTCTTGTTGTTGTTGCCTTGTCAGTTTAATAGGGCGCCAACCTTTGGATTTTATTATCTTGTTTATTTGTGGTAGTGTTAATTTATTTGATCCAAGAATTGATTGTTTTTTATCACTAGGAATAGTTACCATCCCATTTCCGAATAGTTTACTGATTTCAGTACTTGCTAAGCCACTTAGTGCTCCTGTTGCTAGTGGTGTTAATACCTTTGGAGCGTGTCTAGCAACTGTTGGTAATATTGTTTTAGTTTACAAACCAGCTTATGCTCCAAAAAAGCCTCCATTTTTAAACTAAGACCTCATTTGCGATTTTGATATATTTATGTCTAATCCACGTCCATTGTTTATAGCCTTGCCAATGTTTTTAATTGGATTTTCTGTTAACAACAAAGGAAAATCCTCAGTAAGTTGATTATTCTTTAGCCTGAGCGTTAATTGACATTTGTTTTCATATGCTTTTGCCAGACTTCGTTTCTGGCCATCTGTCGAATTTACTGAATAATTTTGGTAAGTCATACATATTATAAGTTAGATTTTTCCAACAGTATCAATAACAACATTTTCCTCGTATAAGACTAAAGCTTGAACTATATATGGGGCAGCAGGAGGTATATTTAATTTATATCTCAAAGTTAGTTGCTTTAGATCAACACTGACTTCTGCTTTACCTTTGCACTTAAATCAAAATATATCATACCAAAAAGCGTTATAAAATTACTTCTATTGAGTAAAGTTCCAGTGTCTTTATTATTTTGTTTGTAAGAATAATTATTAACATCTCTAAATATTCTGGTAATATTATCATAACTGTATTCATTCCGTTGATAATAAATTCCATTTCCAACTTCTAATCTAGCTGAATGTAAATAGCAACTAGTATTATTATCATTTAGTTTAAAAGTATCTAAAAGATGAGGATTTTGTGTTTGAGAGGAACTCTTGTCGGTCCTTTGCAAATACACAAAAAATATTTTAGGATTTTTAACACCAGCCACTATTCTAAATAGAGCCTCGACCGCTTGGCTACTTCCACTTTGTTGTATCATTTCACGAAGGTAAGTCCATCTTGTTTTTGTCATGTGATTTGTCATTACGTAAATTATGCCATCTTGGTTAAATATTATTCTGGGTATCCACAAAACTAATTTATAAATAACTACTCGGCCATCATCACCACTTGATTTGAAAATTAGCACCTTATCATCTGTCAGTTGCAAGCTAATTTGAATCTGACTAGGATGAAGCATGTTAGTTTCTAAACCTTCAAAGAAGAAATATTTGTTTAATGGAATTATAGATTCAACTATTTGATTAGTTATGATGAAAGCATGACGATTAGCAAACCCTTGATTATAAGTATCTTCGTCCTTTCGAGATTCTGCATGGCTATTATTGTTTAAATTGCTCCGATTGAATCTGCATAATTTCTAGACATTTCCAGTAATCGTTAATTTAAGCAATTCTGTCGTCAGCATCTACGAAAGCGGTTCCATCAGCAAGCTTGTTTACTTGAAAAATGATTTCAAAATATGCGTTATACCAATCAAAGTGAGAACTTCTATCATTTATTGAAAATTGATAACCGATTTTTATTTGTCTGGTATCATTTCCAGGTAATACTACAGAAGTATCTAATTGAATAGGTATATAATCGTATTGGGTATTATATATTTAACTTCTAAACATCTGTATATACTATTATTTAGATTATTTTCTATTAATTAATCGATTAATTCTTGCATGAACATTTGTACTTTTGGTTCCCCTCCAGGAAAGTATTCTATTAACTTTTGTATGTACATCTTCTTCAGTTATATTATCAGCTGCAACTTTAGCTACATCTATTGTGCAGCCTTTGTAAGTTCTTTTAAAATTATCTCACCTTTTGGTTTAGGTTTCACAACTGAAACTAACTTATCAGCAGCCATTTGTTTTACTTCATCGCCAAGTGTTTTAGAACCACTCTCTATAATTTGTTTTCCAGCAGTTTATAATGCCTTCTTACCTGCTGTTTTCACAGACTCACTAAATATCTTTGAGCCAACCTTTGAAAACATGTCAAATATACCAGCTCTAGTTAATCGGTCAACTTGAGTATATGTTCCTGTACTAGTGTCATAAACTTTTTTTAAACGTGACATATAAGTTATGTTACATTAATTCCTTTAAAACAAATTGAAATGATATATGAACTCCGTTGAGATTAATAATTTGCCAGAGAAGTCGGTAATGTAAATATAAATACTGTTAATGATCGATTTATTTACTTCACAGAACCCGACTCTTATCGGTTCATCTTTAAAAGGATACGATCTCGTAAGATCAGCTGTACTTATTTCATAAATAACATCCCCGTATGATCCATCAACAATAGAATTAGTTATCAAATCACGGTGGATATACAATGTATCGATAGAATTTTTATGTTTGGTGGTACAGTTCCAAATTTAGTTTCTCTAATAATTGCATCTTTGTCAAACCCGATTAAGGTGTGAAAGTTTGTTTCTCTTCAATCAAGCATAAAGTCATTATGAATGGTATGTAAACATTTAAAACTTGATAAATCAAACTCAATTTTAATTGAGATAGGTGAGTCAGCAGGTAATCACCGTTTACAGTCAATGTTTCTTTTATGTATTTATCAATATCAGCATAACTGTAATTTCTATTTGCAAAACTAATAGTTTTCCAATCTGTTCCATTGTGATACCTTATCACTTTGTTATTAAAATCCTCACTAATACTATATCATGAGTAAGTCATGGAATTAATCTTATCGAGTCCAATGCCATACTGTTTGTTCTTGCCTAATACTAATGGTCTGTCAAATACAGTTGTAAATTTACTCGGCATATTTGAGCTATTAATTATTGACACTTTTCCTGATGATAATACAGTTTTTTGTTCCATTATACATATTAGTAGATAAAATGAATCACCTTTGTAATACAGTTTAAAAATGTGATTTTGGAAGCTATTCTTCGCATGTTCCATTTAGTATTCGTTTACCATTTTCTATCTTTGGTTCAGCAAATGGATAATCGGCAATATATACATCAAACAATCTAAAATATTGCATACCGATGTCTGTATTTGCAACTGTATATGTAAGGTCTGCCTCAACTACATAACGTCCGGGTTTTACAATTTTGGCGTAACCATCGGTATAGTTTGTAACATATTCTCCAATGTTTATAAATGGATTGGTTACAAGAGTAAACGCCTTTAGAAAAACGCGGCCACGAGAGGTTCTTTAAAGTGGCTTTTATGTTGGGTATGATACATAATTACTGGCATAATTCATGATGCTCATTCCACCATCTGTCGTATATTCAATAAGTAAAATCTGACTTAAATCTTCTACTTTTACTTTCAACTCATCAATTATACCAAAAAGAGATAGACCTATACTTTTACACGCATTAGCACAAAACTAAACTTATTGAACGGTCCTTCCGGACGCCCTCTAGCGACCACTTAAAATGGCACGCTTTTCCGGGTTACCTGAATATATCATGGACATTGTGAATTGGTTTCAACTGAACAAAGAATTAGAATGTAACTAACAGCTGCTTACAAGAGCTATGTACGACCAATACGCTCTACCCGTGACATTTTGTGACATGTGCCGACTATCATACTTTTGATTATGTTCTTTAAGAAAAGCGATTTCGCCATCAAAAGCTTTGCTTATTTCATCCTAGGCAGCTTTTAATTGCTTCGAAACACCATCAGTAGCAGTCTCAAGTTTATTAGTGTCAAACAGTTTGCTCAGAGCAGTCTCCAGCGTCTTGCTGCCAACCATTTTATTTTTGATATCTTCAAACTCTTTGTTGATACCGGCGACGTCAGTGTTTATCTGTTCATTTGATATTTTAATTTGAATTATTTCGGTAGCAAAAGCGGTTCTCATTTGTTTTGAAGCATCAGCAATAGCAGTTTCGAGTTTATTGTTGTCAACCATTTGTTTATTGATTTCCTAAATTCGCTCATTAATACTTTGAACACCAACTTGTATTTTTTCACCTTACTTTTTATAGAGATCACTCTCTTCCAATCCATCTTCTTTCTTTTCTAGCTCTTTTAAAGCATCACCCAAACGTTTTATTTCATCTTTTAAACAGTTTTGAATTTCAATCATTTTTTCACGGTTTGCTTGTAACTTTGTTTGTATTTGACTTAGTTTATCATCAACACCTGTTGTTAAATTTTTCATCATACCTAGAATTTTATCAATATTATAATCACGTATGATCTTTGCTACTCTTCTTAAAGTAAATTGCTTTGTTGATGCATCATCTGATTTTTCTTGATTGCCAAGATTGATAATTTTATTATTATCCATATTGAGATTACTTCTATAAACATTTTCCTGGATTTTACGAGATGTTTTTGTTCCTATCGTACTTTTCTCTAGTAGATTTTGTTTTAATCGGTTTTGTTTCTTTTTTTCTTTTTCATATTTTAAATATTTTCTAAAGATTTGTGCAATTTGATTGATCTTTTTCGACGCTCTATTTTATCCAAAACCTTTGTAATTTTGTAAAACAAACCTTCAAATCTTTGTCTATTTGTAAAATACAAATCATATGCTACCAAGTACTTATCCTAATGGTACTTCCTGTGGTAAATAGTTTTCTTTCGGTTGTAGTTGTAACCTGGAATAAGACTGTAACCGTTGGCAATTAAGGCAAATACGCTCGTTGTCAAAAACTTCATAAGTGCCATTACAAATAATGCATGCATTAGCACATTTGTAACACAGCTTGGTTTTGACACAATATTTACAAAGCTTCTTTTTTTTAGCCATGTTGTGGGGTTAATAATATCCAAAACTATTTCACAATATTTACAATTCATTCTATTATAATAAAGCATTATATTTTTAAATATAAGCTTAAAAATATTATCTCATGTAATATTATATAAATGGAAAATAGAAAAGAAAATCAAAATCTTTAAGGAAAATCAAATGATGTGTGCCCGAATAGTCGAGTTTAAAAATACAACTAAACTTGACAAAGAGTTAATAGTTTTTACAAACTTTCAAGATCTGACAGAAATAATTATAACCATGGCACAACAACTAAAATTACCATGGAAAATAAAAAATAAACATATATAAACAGGTTGCGTGTTTTTTGTAAAAAAACGAATTTCATCAGCAACTCGTGGTTTTGTAACTGAGGATTCTTTTATTCCTTACTACAGCATTTTGTTAGACAAGAGAATTAATATTATTGTTTATACTGGTTAAATAAAAATAATGTAATCTATAGTATATGGAAAGTTATACAGAAACAGTAGCTGACTTTAAAAAGACTCTCATGATCAAGGCGACAGAGGAGATTGAAGAGTTTAAAAAAACCAAGATGAAACGCTTGGAGGGAGCTATTCGATTGTGTTACAGTGAACGGTTAATAAAGATACTCACAGACCTGAAGACAGAAGAAATCAATGTTTTTTAAAAAGACCAAGCAGAGGCAGTAGACAAAATTGTTGAGAATTTTAAGAAAGAATTAAAGAAAAAAGATCATATGAGTGATACTGATATGGAATGCTATGAAAACTTGAAAACGTGCATTAAAAGCTTGAAATTAAATAATATAATATAATCTAAAGTATATGGGAAGTTATGCAGAAGAAGACAGGAAACTCTTTGATGAGGCAAAACAAATTTATGAAAAAGTAGCTGTCTATGTACAGACTCTTTTAACTAAAGCAAACAAGGAGATCAAAGAGTTTGAAGAAAGTCACATGAAACGATTGGAAATAGATATTGCCGCTTTTAAGAAAGATTAGGCGACAAAGGCCGAGCATGAAGCTAATACTGCTATAAAGCTTCTTACAGACCTGGCGATAAAACAAATTAGGATGTTTAGTGAAACACGAGCAGATGCAGTAGCCGTGGATGTTGAGTAATTTAAGGATGAATTAACCAGCAAACTGAAAATACCTCATATAATTAATACTGATATCGGATGCTATGAAGACTTTGAAATGTTTATTAAAAGGCATGAAAGAGATGATTAATGAAAAGCTTCTTGATAAAAACGACTTTATAAACTATTGCGAGCACGTGAAAAAAATAAGATTGCTAATAGCTGAAGGTGACCTTGAAACTGATGATTTCGAGAGATACTGTAAATATCACGTAAAAACCAACCAGATGGTAGATGACAGGACTCTTGAAAATGAACGCTTTTGGAAATACTTGGACATTCTTCTAGATGGAGAAATAGATGTTCTTTTAGATGAACAAACAATATTTTGAAGTATCAGAAGATGATGGCGCTGATACCGATGATGATACCATTTTGGTTGAACAAATAGATACCCTTGCAGTATCAACAGATGATGCCATTTTGGTTGAAGAAATAGATGGTGATGAAATCAGAGATTTTAGCACGATTCCTGTTGAAAAATATTAAATAAATTAAATATAGGCTTAAAAATATAATCTCATGTAATAATATATAATGGTTAGAAAAGCTGCGAAAATTGTAAAATCACCACCAGAAGAATATAGCAAAGTTTCGGAAATTGAAAAATCACCAAAACAATATAGCAACGTTTTTCAAGTTATATTATATAGGACACAGAGCCATTTAGGCAACTTTGGTTTACAAACCATTTGTTATATATGTCCTTGAAAAGGAATTAGACCAAACAAAAGGTCTTAAAATAAATGTTAATTTGAAAATTACTTTGGATAAAGCAGCACATGATAAAAAAGGTAAAATAACCACTTATAACACATCTTATTTTGCTTCCAAAATGATATATAGGGTCCTATAGAAACCACAGCGTCCGAACGCAATGGCATCGTAGGTCCGCACTGTACTGCAAACAAGGACTTGAAACTACAATGAAAGAGACAAAAAACAAAAGAAAGGGTGGTGAAGACAGGGTTATTGACTTGGAACGGTCAGTAGGCAATAAGGTATTCTTGTTAGCTTGAATCGATTTTATATGCGCACAATCCTCGCTATTATCCTGTCCTCAGCGCCCAAATAGACAAGACAGTGTAAACAAAACTACATTCCATCAAAAGGAATTCTCTAACAATAAAGTCCACATCCAGAGAAACTAACTAAAGATACACATACAAAATAATAAACATCTCAGGATGTATCCAGAATCGTACTGAACAACCATAGTAGTTGCAGCTAAAGAGTAAACCAATCTAGGGTACGACCAGAAAACCCGAGGGACGAAAGATTATGCACCCACTTCCCTTAGTTGGGGTTTCAGTAGGTACAATCATAGAGTCCCAAGAGGTAGTCCAGTCATCGCACAAGTGAAAAGTGAAGCGTATTGACTGACTGTAGAGGGGTCACTCACTAAACATGCAGTGCGATGTAAAACCAAAGGGTTATATCCTTTTTCTGACGAACTTCCTGATTAAATTTGTAAAGAGGACAGGAAACCCGTCAGACCCCTTTAACTTCAGAAGTTGATAGACCACATCTCCATAAAATGAGGGTTGTGATATGCCTAGTCGCAGAAGTGTTTTAAGGTTGGTGTTGTACTTTTCCAGCAGGCCCTCGTTGCGGCGGTAGAATTTAGAGAAAGATCTACGTAGTTTGTGATTACGAAAACCCTGCTGAAGAAGTTTACTTGTAATAACTTGATGTCGATCATTAAATTCTATAACATCATTACACGCTCTAGCAAATCGAATGAGCTGGGAGATATACACCCCATATGAGGTAGCACGAGGTACATTTCCATCCAGGTGTGGATAGTTACCACACCTTAAATACTTGAAATGTGAGAAAGCTATCCAGCTGGCTTGCGGAACGTCAGTGGTTCTACTCAGGTGCCCGCCCGTGCACGAAAATTGCCCGGAGGGGCACCTGGGGTCTTCCTCCACCAATGGAAGCTGGAAAGTCGCCATATGACCTTAGCTGTTGGTGCGACTATAAAATCCAATTCAATCAATCAATTATTCAACGTGAGCTCTGGTGGATAAATGTTAGTAACCATATGAGCAAAGAACGGATTATCAATATTGAGTATGTCATCAAGATACCGAAAAGTATTATTAAAGGCATCAATCATTTCACCCTGGCTAGCAGGTGACAAACTCAACATAAAATCTCTTTCATAGCTGTACAGAAACAAATCTGCAACAAGTGGCGCACAGTTAGTACCCATAGGAATACCAACAACTGGCGGTAAATAGTTTTACCGTATCTTATAAAGATGTTATCCAGAAGAAAAGATAAGGCTCTGCAAACATCAGTACAAGTCCACAAATTATACTTATCAATGGGGGCGTTAGTAAAAAAAGCCCTGACATTATTACAAGCTAGAAATGTTGTACCTTCTCTAGCAAATGTCTTCTGAATAAGCTGAAGCAATTTTTCTTTGATAAGATTATGTGGTAGTGTAGTATACAGTGTAGAAAAGTCGTAGGTGCTTAGAGAAGAGGCATGAAAATGCTTACACCGCATTATTAATTACATACAAAACTCAAATTGATGATGCGCTGACTAAAGCAGCTATTGAAATAAGGGATAAAATTGGCAGTTGGATTTCTGAAGGAAGTGGTTGGACAATTACATCAGTTGATGCGCACTACATAAATCGAGTAAAGTACAAGCGTTTGCGTGGTAGCTCTTATTTAAATTTACCGAAAGAACTTGCTAATGCTAAAAAAGGACTAATAGATATAAAAAAGGAAGATAACGAGTGCTTTAAATGTTGCCATTTAGCTTCTACGTTTCCTGTTAAAACACATCCCGAGAGGATATCACATTATAAAAAGCATATCGGAGGTCTAAATTACAAAGGAATAACATTTCCTGTTACAATTGACGACTCGACATATTGTGGACCCTATGACGATGCAACACAGTGTGGACCTTATGACGACGTTACATACTGTGGACCCTATGACGACACGACAGGACGGCGCGACATAGTGTGAACCCTCTGACGACGCGACATATTGTGGACACTATGACGACATGACATATTGTGGACCCTATGAGGACTCGACATATTCTGGACCCTATGACGACGCGACATATTGTGGACCCTATGATGAATCGGCATAGTGTGGACCCTATAAGGACTCGACATATTGTGGACTCTATGATGACGCGACATATTGTGGACCCTATGAAGACGTGACACAATATGGACCCTATGAGTACTCGACATATTGTCGACCCTATGACGACGCGACATATTGTGGACCCTATGACGACAGGACATAGTGAGGACCCTATGACGACACGAGATACTATGGACCCTATGACGACATAACATATTGTGACCCTATCACGACACGACATAGTGTGGACCCTATGACGACGCGACATATTGTGGACCCTATGACGACAGGACATAGTGAGGACCCTATGACGACACGAGATACTATGGACCCTATGACGACACAACATATTGTGACCCTACGACGACACGACATAGTGTGGACCCTATGACGACACGACATATTGTGGACCCTATGACGGCACAACATTGTATGGGTCATATGACGACACGACATATTGTGGACCCTATGACGACACGACATAGTGTGGACCCTATGACGACACGACATATTGTGAACCCTCTGACGACACGACATAGTGTGGACCCTATGACGACACGACATATTGTGGACCCTATGACGGCACAACATTGTATGGGTCATATGACGACACGACATATTGTGGACCCTATGACGACACGACATAGTGTGGACCCTATGACGACACGACATATTGTGAACCCTCTGACGACACGACATAGTGTGGAAGCTCTGACGACGCGACATAGTGTGGACCCTAAAACGACGCGACATATTGTGAAACCTCTGACGACACGACATAGTGTGGAAGCTCTGACGACACGACATAGTGTGGACCCATATGACGACACGACATAGTGTGGATCCCTATGACGACACGACATTTTATGGATCCTATGAGGACACGACATAGTGTGGACCCCTATGACGACACGACATATTGTGTACCCTATGACGACACGACATTGTATGGATCATATGACGACACGATTTATTGTGGACCCTATGACGACACGACATAGTGAGGACCTTATGACGACATGAGATAGTGTGGACCCTATGACGACACAACATATTGTGACCCTACGACGACACGACATAGTGTGGACCCTATGACGACACGACATAGTGTGGGCCCTTCGACGACACGACATAGTGTGGACTCTCTGATGACGCGACATATTGTGAACCCTATGACGAAGCGACATATTGTGGACCCTATGACGACGCGGCATAGTGTGGACCCTATGAAGACGCGACATATTGTGGACCCTCTGACGACGCGACATAGTATGGACCCTCTGACGACGCGACATATTGTGAACCCTATGGCGGCACGACATAGTTTGAACCCTATGACGACGCGCCATAGTGTGTACCCTATGACGACGCGAGATATTGCGGACCCACGACATAGTGTTGACCCTATGGCGCGACGACATAGTGTGGACCCTATGACGACGCGACATAGTGTGGAACATATGGCGACGCGACATATTGTGGATCTACGGCAGCACGACATAGTGTGGACCCCATGACGACGCGACATATTGTGGAACTTATGATGTCGAGACATATTATGGACCCAATGATGACACGACGTAGTGTGGACCTTATGACGACACGACATATTGTGGACCCTATGACGACACGACATTCTGTGGACCCCTATGATGACACGACATATTATGGACCCTATGAGGACTCGACATATTGTGGACCCTATGACGACGCGACATATTGTGGACCCTATGAGGACTCGACATATTGTGGACCCTATGACGACGCGACATATTGTGGACCCTATGATGAATCGACATAGTGTGGACCCTATGATGACTCGACATATTGTGGACTCTATGACGACGCGACATATTGTGGTTCCTATGAAGACGTGACACAATATGGACCCTATGAGTACTCGACATATTGTCGACCCTATGACGACGCGACATATTGTGGACCCTATGACGACAGGACATAGTGAGGACCCTATGACGACACGAGATACTATGGACCCTATGACGACACAACATATTGTGACCCTATCACGACACGACATATTGTTGACCCTATGACGACACCACATAGTGAGGACCTTATGACGACATGAGATAGTGTGGACCCTATGACGACACAACATATTGTGACCCTACGGCGATACGACATAGTGTGGACCCTATGACGACACGACATATTGTGGACCCTATGACGACGCGGCATAGTGTGGAACCTATGACGACGCGACATATTGTGGACCCTCTGACGACGCGACATAGTATGGACCCTCTGACGACGCGACATATTGTGAACCCTATGGCGGCACGACATAGTTTGAACCCTGTGACGACGCGCCATAGTGTGTACCCTATGACGACGCGAGATATTGCGGACCCACGACATGGTGTTGACCATATGACGCGACGACATAGTGTGGACCCTATGACGACGCGACATAGTGTGGAACCTATGGCGACGCGACATATTGTGGACCTACGGCAGCACGACATAGTGTGGACCCTATGACGACGCGACATATTTTGGAACTTATGATGTCGAGACATATTATGGACCCAATGATGACACGACGTAGTGTGGACCTTATGACTACACGACATATTGTGGACCCTATGACGACACGACATTCTGTGAACCCCTATGATGAGACGACATATTATGGACCCTATGAGGACTCGACATATTGTGGACCCTATGACGACGCGACATATTGTGGACCCTGTGAGGACTCGACATATTGTGGACCCTATGACGACGCGACATATTGTGGACCCTATGATGAATCGACAAAGTGTGGACCCTATGAGGACTCGACATATTGTGGACTCTATGACGACGCGACATATTGTGGACCCTATGAAGACGTGACACAATATGGACCCTATGAGTACTCGACATATTGTCGACGCTATGACGACGCGACATATTGTGGACCCTATGACGACGCGACATAGTGAGGACCCTATGACGACACGAGATACTATGGACCCTATGACGACACAACATATTGTGACCCTATCACGACACGACATATTGTTGACCCTATGACGACACCACATAGTAAGGACCTTATGACGACATGAGATAGTGTGGACCCTATGACGACACAACATATTGTGACCCTACGACGACACGACATAGTGTGGACCCTATGACGACACGACATATTGTGGACCCTATGACGGCACAACATTGTATGGGGCATATGACGACACGACATATTGTGGACCCTATGACGACACGACATAGTGTGGACCCTATGACGACACGATATATTGTGAACCCTCTGACGACACGACATAGTGTGGAAGCTCTGACGACGCGACATAGTGTGGACCCTAAAACGACACGACATATTGTGAACCCTCTGACGACACGACATAGTGTGGAAGCTCTGACGACACGACATAGTGTGGACCCATATGACGACACGACATAGTGTGGATCCCTATGACGACACGACATTGTATGGATTCCATGACGACACGACATAGTGTGGACCCCTATGACGACACGACATATTGTGTACCCTATGACGACACGATATTGTATGGATCATATGACGACACGATATATTGTGGACCCTATGACGATACGACATAGTGAGGACCTTACGACGACATGAGATAGTGTGGACCCTATGACGACACAACATATTGTGACCCTACGACGACACGACATAGTGTGGACACTATGACGACACGACATAGTGTGGGCCCTTCGACGACACGACATAGTGTGGACTCTCTGACGACGCGACATATTGTGAACCCTATGACGAAGTGACATATTGTGGACCCTATGACGACGCGGCATAGTGTGGACCCTATGACGACGCGACATATTGTGGACCCTCTGACGACGCGACATAGTATGGACCCTCTGACGACGCGACATATTGTGAACCCTATGGCGGCACGACGTAGTTTGAACCCTATGACGACGCGCCATAGTGTGTACCCTATGACGACGCGAGATATTGCGGACCTACGACATAGTGTTGACCCTATGGCGCGACGACATAGTGTGGACCCTATGACGACGCGACATAGTGTGGAACCTATGGTGACGCGACATATTTTGGACCTACGGCAGCACGACATAGTGTGGACCCTATGAAGACGCGACATATTGTGGAACTTATGATGTCGAGACATATTATGGACCCAATGATGACACGACGTAGTGTGGACCTTATGACGACACGACATATTGTGGACCCTATGACGACACGACATTCTGTGGACCCCTATGTGATGACACGACATATTATGTACCCTATGACGACACGACATTTTGTGGATCATATGACATAGTGAGGACCCTAGGACGACACGAGATAGTGTGGACCCCCTATGACGATGCAACATATTGTGGACCCTAAGACGACACGACATAGTGTGGACCCTATGACGACACGACTCACAGTGGATCCCTATGACGACATTACATATTGTGGACCCTATGACGACACCACATATTGTGGACACCATGACGACACAACATATTGTGGACCACAGGAACTGGTCACTTTTAATTTTTGCCTTCTATTATTATAATTGTCTATAAAGGAGTTTAATGGGAAATTTTGGAAAATGCTGGTGTTCTATTTTAGATGTCAGGCAGACGTTCGAAACAATCTCAGTTACATGCACACTATATACTAACATGTGCAGAAATAAATTTTATATCCAACAATACCTTTCTTCCTATGATCCCTTGTCAATTCGCTGAGATATCCGAGTTCAAAGTCACCAAAGTGCAATTTCACGCTGCACGTCGTTTGTCTATAGGGGACCTATGTAAACAAATGATTTTTTCCGAAAATCAGGTGTCCGTTAATTCCGTTAATTTCGGCGCAGTATTCCAGCTTCAAATCACAACCAATTCACTAACGTAAAGCACCGATACGTAAATAAATCCATATTTTATCAGTTTGCATAGTCCGTATCACGAGAAAGTCACATAACAACGAGAATTTCGCCTCTTGTTATCGGCACTAGCATATATTACAAATGAAACCGCCATGCTGAACTGATTTTAAAAGGCCGAATGACGTCATAATGCGATCATAGTGTGGACCCTATGACGACACGACACGCTGGATCGTGTAAGAAATTTGTTTGTGTATGTATTGCCAGTAGAGTCTGTGTCAAGCACCAGTCTTGCGATCACGTGTTCATTGTCACTGGGTTTTTGGTTTATAACACATATTTGTGTAAAACTAGCAGTTTTACACATCATACCCGTGATTCCTCAATCTCATTATAATCAGACCCTTTATCACGCTACGATACTCCAAGCTACTAAGGATCCGACAACACTGTATTGAAGGTCACGTCAGATTGACCTTACGATTAGTCAATCAGATTTCAGCCTACAAAATTGCTCAGTATAGACTTCTTCACTATGTCGCGTTTCAGTCAAACGCTTTGGGGCAGTCCACGCTCTGTATAGAAACAATGTCCTTAACTTTTAGCTGATAAAACACAAACAAATGCGTTGACAAACATAACACATCACAAATTATTGAATATTTGCTGAATAAAACCAACATTGTTTGACGGAATTCGATAGACGTACAAAAAAAAGAAGTACCACTTCATATGGTTGAACTCGTAACCCTCACTAAAATTACACTCACGAGTAGTAATAACCCAACGTCGCTAACAACTGCGCTTAGCGGGCCAGGTGTATTAATCCGTACTATATAGAAAACCTAATGTTGCAATAATCTCGGTAATACCCGCGTTCATGATTTTCTTCGTATTGTTGCTGTAAAACATTGCTTTGAAATTATCGACAAACCACAGCATTAACACACGGCGACTTTATCTTTGTTTCGGATATATGTGTTTTATGTGGATTTTCGTTTGTTCAGTTCACTCGGACATCATTTGAAGTGCATATGAAACGTGCGAATTCATTGGTTGAATTTAGTTGATCTTCTCATGGATATTGATAAATTGAAAGGTCGATTTGACGTGACCGTTGTCAGATCCTATAGCGGAGAGTATCAAAGCGTAATTAGGATTTGATTTTAATGAGATAGGTGACTCCGGAACTGAAGAAACATGATATTCGTTTTTTTATGTAATATTAATAGACTGTGTGTCGGGCACCAACTTACGAGTCTTCGTATATTTACATAATATACGCTCGTATACGTGTATAGCTTGTAATTGCTCTGGATGTCGACTTTATAAGTATTCCTAAATATTTCAAAAATTCAGAGTCCTGTAATTTATAAAAAAAAAATTAGAAAAAATATTATTTTCAACTACAACAAAATAGTTTCTGACCTTGAAATAGTAAATAACACTCCTAAGGAATGTGAGTGTTATTCATCAAATGCTTTTACTTATATGACCTATTAATGCTGCCTTGTTTATTAGAGATTATAACCTGACGGGAATATCTTTATTTACACTGTCCCGTTTATTGGGATGATAATAGGGTAAGAGTGAGGTTTGGTGCACCCAAGGACCGGGTTTAAACCCCTAGAGGCTTTTTTGCCACTGACCGTTCCAAGGCGGTAGCCCTATTGTCAACCATTTTGTGTTTGTGATGTCTTAGCTTGCCTTTTATTCATCTTTAAACTTGTTCGTTGTTTCTGTGTGTGTTTGTGGTTGACTGTCGTCCTTGAATGCTATTTTTCCTATTCGCTTTTTATATCTACTTCCACCTGTGAGATCATATGGATGGCTTCCAAATCATCTACAAGGTGTCTTATTAAAGGTTGTAAATATAAAAAAAAAAAAAATACTTATTGTTATGTTTTGGTGTATACACGTTATAATGTAAGAATGATGTCAATGCCCGTAACATAATATTGCACTTACAAGGTATAAATTGTCATTAGTGCTTTATATCAGAACGGTTTTAAGTCAGTTTTATTATACAAATTGTATGTAT
Organism: Cyrtodaria siliqua; assembly: GCA_037043455.1. Taxonomy (NCBI): domain Eukaryota; kingdom Metazoa; phylum Mollusca; class Bivalvia; order Adapedonta; family Hiatellidae; genus Cyrtodaria; species Cyrtodaria siliqua. Next base: position 34,952 of record JAWPHD010000679.1, on the reverse strand, counting down.
ATGCAACATATTAAACTATAAATGAATTAATAACAAATGAAAAACATATATATGTATTTTGGGTGTTCTGGCCCAAAGCTCTCGCACTGCTCGAGTTTGGGCCAGAAACACCCAAAATACATATATATAAGTAAATCATCATAAAATGGTGATTTACTTGATTTATTAAAACTTTTTTAAAAAAAGGGGTAGTGAAGATTGCAAGTTTAAATTTTTTATAGTTATCAAAATATAATTTAAACCTTAATACGTCTAAATCTGAGACACTCAGCGTTATACGACTTTAACCTCCAATAATCGTTCTTTTTTCTAATTGAAGCTGCACCACAACCAACACACACTTGATATTTTGCAGAAGTGCCTTTTTTACATATTAGACACGGTAATGCATGACTTGTTTTTAATCTATATTTATGCAAACTGCAATAATTAGAATCTTTTGTTGGCTTATTTTCACATGGATTATGTAATCCAATTTTAAGAAATTTGCAAACATTGATTTCCATTGTCTATTTTATATATAATTATTTTTATATTAAATAAAAAAAAATTAAATATATAACAAATAAAGGAATGGAAAAAAACGAAGAGACTATAAGAAATTTAAAACGCCTGTTTGATACAGGTGTAATAGATAAACAAACACTATCTAACGGTATAAATGCATTAAAACCTCTTAAAGAAGTTCCAAAAGAAACTTTGAAAGAGGTTAAATCTCAAACATTAGAAAATTTACTCAAGAGACGACGTACTAAGAAACAACGTAAACGAGAAAAGCAGAAATATGATAAATTGCAAGATGAGCAAAATCAGAAATATGCTAAATCACGAGACAATGTTATACATGAGTTGAAAGAGCTTAATGATAGAAAATCTAAAGAAGAATTAAAACTGGTTGACAAACCAATGTGTGGCTATTTCAAAGCATACGAGATATCTGCCGAAAAATACAAAGACCCTCAAAAACTATTTCGTGATAAAAAATCCATTATCACAAAACAAATAAGCAAAGAGCTGACAAAGATGAATGGATTAAAGTTTTCATTAGGTCTTACTGTAAATCTATTCAAAGATGATGGTGCTACCAAAAATACATCACAGCGAACTTACACAGCGAACAAAATGCAATCTTAAACTCTGAAAAAATAAATGAGTCTTACGATAAATCATCTGCAAATATACAAGAGATCCTTGAAAGATTTACAAACACAGCATCAGGATTAGAGATTGATTACTGTGTTACGTTTTACTTAAACATTGCAAAGTACGAGCCGTTAAAAGGTTCTTCATATATTCCTCTACCTAAAGCAGTAGCTGATAAGAAAGCAATTATAAATGTGAAAAACAATGATGATAAATGTTTGTTCCATGCAATAAATTCTGCTTTAAATCCAGCTGCAGATCATACAGACAGATTATCAAAGTATCCTAGTATAGAGTTTTTGAAGAAAGATAACATTGACTTTCCCACTCCAATTTCTCAAATAACCAAAGTAGAAAAACAAAATAATCTTGCTATTAATGTTTATGGATATACCATAACAGGAAAAAATAAAAAGGTATCTGTTTTTCCATATAAAATATCAGAACAACCAAAAGATATTGAACGAATTAATTTGATCTTAATATCTGAAGACACTGAGGTTGAATCAGAGAACGAAGACGATCCAAATAATGAAGAAGGAATTATAGATGACAACTATAACCCTGATGATTATCCCAACGAACCAAAAACAATAACAACAAAATATCACTATTGCTGGATTAAAAATTTAAATAGATTACTTTACGATCAAAACCAACATCATGGTAAAACTTACTTCTGCGATCGTTGCCTTCACGGCTATTCTGGAAAAGTACTACTTACCAAACACAAAGAAGACTGTGATGGTATCAACAAAAATTCTTGTAGAATAGAAATGCCGCAAGAAGGTAAAAATACTGTAAAATTTAAAAATCATCAAAATCAGATGCCTGTGCCTTATGCAATATATGCTGATTTTGAGAGTATAATCAAACCGCAATCAATCGAATTTGGAAAGAAATCTGAAATCACAAATGTACACGAAGCTTGTGGTTTTGGATACCAGGTTGTCAGATATGATGGCAAAGCTGAAGAACCTGTTATTTGCAGAGGTGAAGAGGTTGTTGAAAAGTTTTTAAATCACTTAGAATGTGAGAAGAGCAACATTAATAAAATATTTGCTCACCCAAAACCATTAATCATGACACAACAAAATGAGGAAGATTATGAAAAAGCAACACACTGCTGGATATGCGAGAATGAAATAGGTAGGAAATGTGGTAAAAACTGTAAAGTAAGAGACCACTGTCATTTTACAGGAGAATACGGAGGTGCAGCACATAAAAACTGCAACCTAAAACTAAAAATAAAACCAAATAAAACAATCATCCCTGTTGTATTTCACAACCTTAAAGGATATGATAGTCATCTCATCATGCAAAAAATACATAAAATGACAGGTAATATTACATGCATTCCAAACAACGCTGAAAGGTATATTTCATTTAGTGCCGGACAACTTAGATTTTTAGATAGCTTTCAGTTTATGGCTTCGTCTTTGGAAAAATTGGTTGATGCAACAGGCACATCTGATTTTAAAATTACCAAAAATCAGTTTAGACAAACAAATTTACCTATGCGGAAAGGTATTTACCCGCATGAGTATATGGACAGTGTGGAAAGATTTAAGGAAACGAAATTACCACCTATAGAAAAGTTTTACAGTTCAAGTAAAAAGCTCAAAGACAAAGATTATGAAGATTATGAATATGCTCAAAAACTATGGAAAGAGTTTAACTGTAAAACTCTTGAAGACTATCATAATTTATATCTAAAACCTGAACTTTTACGAAAAGGTGTTTATCCATACGAATATATGGACAGTATGGAAAAATTCAAGGAAACGCAATTACCACCTATAGAAGAGTTTTACAGTAGTCTCTCAGATGAAAGTATAAGTCCTGAAGATTACGAATACGTTAAAAAAATATGGGAAGAGTTTAACTGTAAAACTCTTGGAGACTATCATGATTTATATCTAAAAACTGATGTAACTTTGTTAGCAGATGTGTTTCAAACTTTTAGAAAAACATGTATGAATGCATATAAACTTGATGCTTTACATTACTATACAGCACCTGGATTATCTTGGGATGCTTTACTTAAACATTCAAAAATAGAATTAGAACTTTTAACAGACATTAACATGCACTTATTTATAGAAAAAGGTATGCGTGGTGGAATTAGTATGGTATCAAAACGATATGCCAAAGCAAACAATTCACATGTAGCTGATTATGACCCTAGCGAGGAAAACAACTGTTTAATGTATTATGATGCAAATAATCTTTATGGGTGGGCAATGAGTCAGCCACTTCCATATTCTGGCTTTAAGTGGGTGGAAACGTTGCCAGAGCCAAAAGAAAAACAAGAAGGAAAATTATATTTTCTAGAAGTTGATTTGGAATATCCTAAAGAACTTCATGAATCTCATAATGACTATCCGCTTGCACCGGAAAGATTAGCAGTGGAAAAATAATGGTTGTCTGAATACCAAAAAGATCTGTTAGAAAATAATAGCATGATAAATACAGAACAACTAGTCCCCAATCTTAGGGACAAAGAAAAATATGTGATACATTACAAAAACCTGGAACTGTATTTATCTTTAGGCATGAAACTAAAGAAAGTACACAGAGTATTAGAATTTAATGAAAAACCATGGATGGAATCATACATAAACCTAAACACAAAACTTAGAGGAAAGGCTAAATCAAAATTTGAAACAGATTTTTACAAACTTATGAACAACTCTGTGTTTGGCAAAACAATGGAAAATCTACGCAAGCGGACAGATATAAAACTAGTCAGAACTGACGGCTCTGAAAATGAAAAGATAAGAAAAATAATAGCCAAACCCAACTTTAACAGGCGTATACAATTTTCAGATGAATTGTCAGCAATACATGTGAACAAAACAAAATTAACATTAAACAAACCAATCTATGTTGGGATGTCAGTATTGGAATTATCAAAGTACCATATGTATGATTGGTACTATAATACCCTAAAGAAAAGGTACGGAGATGACTGTACTTTATTATACACAGACACTGACAGCCTACTGGTAGACATCAAAACAGATGATGCATACAAAGACATGGCTGAAATGAAAGATGAGTATGATCTAAGTAATTATCCTGAAAAACACCCAATGTATGACAATACAAACAAAATAGTAGGTAAAATGAAAGACGAATGTGCTGGTGTTGCTATAGATGAGTATGTTGGATTAAGACCCAAACTATATTCTATTTTGAGAGCGGATGAGAAGATTATTAAGAAAGCAAAGGGAGTAAAAAAATATGTAATAGAAAAAAATATAAACTTTGAAAACTACAAGGATGCATTGTTTAACAAGAAAAAATACACCCATGATATGAATATGATACGCACGATGAAGCATCAAATATACGGCATAACAGTAAACAAAGTAACACTGTCACCATTTTACTCAAAAAGATATATACGAGAAGATGGAATTACAACTGATGCACACGGTTTCTACAAAAACTTATGAATTTGGGTATCAGCAGGAACAATAAGTAGTTCTTCTTTGACAAATCCTCTCTGTGGCGCTGGTGCTTTCAAATAATAAACTCTTATACCTTGCGTCACCATATAACTTTTAATCTTGTGAATATCTACACTCCACATTGGATCAGTTGCTCTGCGTCTTCCACCTTCTTGTTCCCCGGGTTGATATAAATATCTTACACTTGCATTCATACAGATAGGATCATCTTTTAATATTTTTGTTTCAACAGGAGGAGGCTTTTTTGTCTCCGCATTTATGGCTTTAACAACTTCTGGTAATCTCTTTACCCATTCTCTATTACGTTTTTGTGAATCTATTTCCTTAGCATACTGATAGCCAAATAATCTTTCAGCTAATGTTCTGTTAAATCTTTCCACTAAAGCTTGGTCTCTGTGTATTTCTGTTTTGCCCCGTCTGATATTTACTTTATGTTTTACCATCAACTGTGATACTGCACCCATAAATTCTCTGCCTGGATCTACTTGTAATAACTTTGGATATTTCAAATGCCGACTATATATTTTCTCAAATGCTTTAGCAACTTCTTTACTATCCTTGGAAGTCAGTGGCTCTGTTTCTTTGTATCTACTTGCAATATCAACCACAGTTAATGCATATTTATATGTCTTGCGGCCACGACCAATCCCAAAAGTATCATGCGGCAGAAATAACAAATCAGCTTGATGCACTCCATTCTTAGTAGAAACATCAAACCTGGGTCTAATTATTTTCTTTGGTGCAGGTAAATAAATCTGCCACACAGCTTGTTTCTTTAAAAATTCTAATGCCTTTTTTCCACTGACACCAGCCTTTTTTGCCAATTTTTTAACTGCTGTGTAACCTCTCCAAAATCCTTTTGGGCTGTAATAAATCTTTTCCATTTTTTTCTACTAAAGATTAAACTTTATATAACTATAAAGAAAAAATGGATATCACAACTGCACGATTTGATGAACTGCTCGATGAGCAAAAGCAAAATCAATATAGCACAAAGAAATAGACAGACTTGGAAATAAATCAAATATATACTATTACAGATACGAAAATAGTGGATACTGAATATGGTCCATCCATGGTATTGACATTATTAGACAATGGTGAAGTATGGGCGCCTGGTCATCTCAAAGATAAATTAGAGAAGAGTGCTAAACCACCATATTATATGCGACCACTTGGATTGAAACCATGTAAGAACAACAAAAAAAATAGGTATCATGCATATGACTTAGTTTTTCCAAAGGTTATTTCAAAGTAAACATACTTAGTCATTTCAAATCCAAAAAATTCCAAAGTAATTATAGTTTTAAACTAATTTTTTTATGAAATCAATTTATACGACACAAATCCAGTTGCAGCCATGCCCACCACAATAAAAGTAATTTCTCTATTCTGTTGATCCGGAGATGGTGTATAAAAATCACTCAACTTGGGCTCCGGTTCCAAAAGCAAATGTTTACCAGTTATGTAATAATACTGTTTCATTGCTTGGTCCACATCATCAAAAGTCTGATCTGCATGATGCTCTTTTTGCAGTTGCTTATTAATAAAATCTAATCTCTCTGTTCTTTTTTTATTCCACGCCGCTTGTGCTGCGTTTAAGTGTTCCACTGCTTTGTCATGCCTTTGTCTTTCCTCATCTAAATGAGTTCCCATTTTCGAAAAGAAATAATTTGAACCGCTAAACGCCAATGCGTTTGTTAATGCGCCACCTATCATCATTGCTACTGCACTTGCCATTTTTTTATATATATTTTTTAAAATTATTTCATAATATCTGCAGGAATAATACCTTGCTTAATCAGCATATCCTTTGTAGCCATTGCTAACATTATATCCACAGACAGCATCCCAACATCTACCATATTAAAATCCACTTTAGGTGCTGGTCTTTTTAGTAGTTTTCTGCTAATCTCAGAATATCCAACAGTTAGAAGTGTTTCCACTCCTGCATGATACATCATATTTACAATGTTTTTTCCGTCAATACTTGCTGCCATTTTTTTTGTATTATTTTTTATATTATTTGTTTAAATAAATTATTAAAAACAATCAAACGGGTCTTTTGGTGCAACACGAACAGCAGCAGGTTGCACAGGTTGTGTAGCAGATTTCTTGTTATAAATATACAAACCCAACAAAGCAATACCAAATAAAACCAGACACGGTGGAATATAATTTTTGTATACGTTTATTTTGATTTCTGGTTCCTCTTCATCTATTGTTATTTTTGTTATTTGATTTGCAGAATCTTGCTTTGCAGCATCTTGCTTTGCATCCTGAAGCAAACGCTTTGCCTTTCTTGCTGCTGCTCCTTTTTTCCCAGCTACTATTCTTTTTGGATTTTTTACTTTTTGTTGTTCAACAGGTTGTGTAACAACAGGTATAACTTCACTCTCTTGGTTCTCCATTTATATTATCTATATTTTTATTTTTATTAAAATCAATATGTCTAACAGTTGTCAGTATTGCTGTAAATGGTGCTAAGCACATCCCATACCTGTAATACAACTCACAACAAGCACTTGTCAAAGCATGATTAATAAATGGGTCTTCCTCCAAATCTTCTATCAGCTTTGGTGGATTAGTTACATTAAAATATTTTGATACTCCCATCACATACAAGTTAATAAAAGAATTGCCTAAAGTCTTGGTCATACTTGCCCCAAGCCTTGCTAATATCTGCAGTAAAGTTTGTTAATTTCATCTGGTGGCATGCCATCTATATTCGTGAGTTGTATGTCTTTACCCAAATATTGACGACTACCACCGCCAGCCACTATGGCTGATAATCTTTCTTTTTTTGTTTCTTGTTGCTTTGATTTATCACGTTCCGTAAAACCTTCCGACATATCTTGTAATAGTTCTTCCGCATTCATTTTTATATTAATAATTTTATTTTTTATCTTGAAATAAATATAAAATACAAAACAACCAGCTGCGATATTCATGCAACTAGTAATTGTTAGTATTGTTAATAGCATTGTTATTAACATTGCTATTTTTTTATTAGCATTGTTAATTTGCTGCAAGCATTGTTATTAGCATTGCTACTTTACTATGAGCAATGCTATAAGCATTACTATATTTTCTGATATTTTCATTATATTTTCATGTCAGTATTGCTATTAACATTGCTACTTTGCTGTTAGTATTACTATTAGCAACAGTTATAAAAAAAGTAATTATTCAACCCAATAACCAGTTGGTTGGTCAGTCCTCAATATTAACTTAGAATATTTAGTCTTAGCTAAAGCTTTTCTTATTCTGGTTCTCTCTTCCAGCGTTGGAATAACATCATTTTCTCTCAAACAATTTTCATAACTATCTCTGTCTTTGGTGTAAAACATACACAACCATTTTGCTTGCTCTCTTAAATCTTTTAATACAGAATTATATCTCTGTGAAATAACCCATACTGATTGTTTGGCGTGGCGACCAGAGAATGCCAACTCTGATAACATATATTTTTTCTTTGTTAATTCTTTTGTGGCGGAGCAATCATCAATGATATATAATGTGGGCTGGCCAGCATATTTATTGAAAAATAAACGCAACAGTTCTTGTAACATTTCTTTGCCTTTGCTAACGGGATTAACAATTATTTTTTTTTTATCTCTCGGATTTCTTACATCTCCTATCCAGGATCTATGTTTATAAGCCTCGTTCCACTCTATGGTTGGACACAATATAATTATATGTTCAAAAACTCTAACATACTCTTGTTCAAGTATGTCAAGAACAAACTCTGTTTTACCACAGCCTGTCTGACCACAGATAATGGCACTGTGTGGATATTTAGGATATTTAGTATAGTGATTCTTTGAATCTTCCATCTTCGAAATTGATTTGCGCATCTTGTATTATATATATATAAATATTTAAAGGTTGATCTGCATTTGCTTTTTTATTTATTAATATCGTTATGCCTTCACTGCCGTTTTCTATTCTTCTTCCACTGCCGTATAATAAATTGTCATCACATGTTCTAAGGTCAAGCCACAAAGCATATGATTTTGACAGATAAGTCTCAAGAGAAACATTGGTAAAGTTTAAGTCCCTCGCTACTATTTCTGTCTCTTTGTTTCTTTTTGAGGTCAAGGCAAAATATTTGTTGATTTCATCCCAATGTTGATATGCCTTCATACCCTGACTATACAACTGATTTGGTACTCCCTCTATTGTCATTTCAACTTTTTCAATCAATGGGTTGTAATAGGTTTCTGTGCTTGTTCTTTCTGGGTCTTCAAACAGCATTAAAATACCTTTCATGCTCCGTGCTGGTACATTAATGTTGATGTTCCAAAGGGTTTCAGATTTGTTTGCTATTATTTTTCTATGTCGCAAGATACGATCATACATAAAATACTATCTTACCATTGATTTGCTATCTTATTTGTCTGGATAATTCAACATCACTAACCGTATCAAATTCCAAGCAGATATTTTTTATTACATAAGATGCATCATCATCACTGCTTTTGATAACTTTGTTATAATCGTTAAATGTTAATTCATATTCTAACCTATCACCAAGCCCCGCTTGATAAAATGGCATATGACTTTCTAACATTTCAAAGTCCAGTGGAATACAAAATCTATTTCCATAAGCTGCTGCTACAGCTTCATTTTCGGTGTCTGAGGAAGCATCTCCCGCACCAATTCTATGTTTTAACATGTTTGCTTTACCAATACCTTGGTAAGCTGTGTTTAATCGTTCAGTAGGGCTTTTCCATAAATCTACATAACAATGATATATATCACTGTCGTCTATTGACATGACTTCATTGCCACTTATTCTTATTGTCATTTTTTTTACAATTGTTCTACCCAGATTTTGAAATAGAGCAGCGTTGGCGTCTGTTCTGCTTTTAAGTTCTATTTCAAAGGCAAGACGAGCAGTACGTGGAACTATCACATCATTAGTACTTAGATTGGGAAATCTCACAAGCAGTTGCTGGTTTTGGTCTATTGTTGATGGATTATTAGTTATTACTACACTTGTGCGGATGCCCTTGGCACCATGAGGTTCTCTTAGTTTTCTATGAGCGTTGAGTTTGTTTCCGTAAGCCGACATTGTTTTTATTTTTTAAATATATTTTTTAAAATTAAATAAAATAAACAATGGCTGAGGGTGGATTTGACAATCCTATGTTTAATGTTGAAGATATTGAAGATATTACTGAAGAAGACTTGGATAAATTACTTGAAGACGAATTTAAACAACCTGGCTCAGAATTTCAGAGACAAATTGTAAATGAAAATAACCATATTGATCAGCTTCAAGGAGAAGATAAAACAGAAGAACAACTAACACAAAAAAAGTTGTTAGGAGATCAATTTTTTACTGAAGTTAATGCTGAGATCAGCGGAATTGATTATACAAATGATTTCAGAGTGGCTAAGGACGAAATTGGTAGAACAATGTTATATGCAGTTGGGACGGATGATGTTCCACTTACCTATTATAAGGGAAATAATCCAGAAGAACCAATCAAGTTTTATAAGCTGGACACTTTAATTAAAAAACATGGTATTAATTTGATCAGAAATATTTTAAAAGATTATAATTTATTAGTTCCACGTGAAAGAATTGCTCAGGGTAGGGCAGAATTTGCAGCCTTGGCAAAAATAAGATATACCGTCGCTACAGAAAATATACAAATGCAAACTTTTTCAACAACTAAAGATGTACAAAATACAGTAGATGCTGTAAATACAATTGAGAGTAATTTGAGTAATACAATAGATGAAACTCATCCTAAAACTGCTGTTCAAACACAAACAGAAGGTCTAACAATGCGAGAGTTACAAGGTTTAGACAAGGTATTGCAAAGCTCCCGTGGAGAACTTATTAATAATCTCTCAAAGCTCACTGAGCTTGATAAAATATAACAAAAGAAAAACAAAAATTAGAACAGGTTAGCACCCCCGGGCAAGAGGATGAGTTTCAACAAGAGCGCATACGTGACAGAATAAAAAACTTAGAAGATGAAAAAAGTGCACGACTTGAAGCGGCGAGTGAAAACAAAGAAGCATTACGCAGTCAAATAAACAGGATAAAAGAAACTATAAATAAGGTGTTAAAAAAAGACACAACATTGGGTGAGAGAATCAAAACCTTGTTTAGGGAGCAAGGTATTACTATTGTTAGTATTTTGACTGCCTTTGGTATGATTATTGGGGTATTAGTTGATGCCATTATTCCTACAACAGGAGGAGGGACTGCACCTGTTCCAACTCCAAAGCCTGATCCATCAAGTGTAAAAGATTGGATAAAAAAAAACTATTTAATCTTGGTAAACGTCTTGCCAAACTAGCTGGTAAAGCTGCTGCAGCACTTCCAGGAGTTATTGGTGCAATAGTATCATGGCTTTTATCTGCAACAGGTAAAGTTATTAATTGCCTTGGTAACAATCTATGGGCTTTGCTTGTGTTTGTTTCCGGTTTGTTGTATGTGGCAGCCAAAGAGTGGTTTAGTAAATCTCGTAAATAAGTAATGCGGCAAGACCTATTACTATGGTACCAACAATTATAGTTGTTTTGTTATCTTCGTGTTCAATCGCTATTTTTTGTATTTCTGGTGGGTTATGTTCCACAGTTTTATGTATTGATTTATCAAAGTCAGAATGTTCCGGTAAAAATTTCTTTGTTGTGGTGCCTTGAAAAGGTTGAATAATTTTTGGTGGCACTGGTTTTACATTTACATCATTATTCAATCCTAATGCTTGTGCATCGGTTGCTATTACAATTTCATTATTGTAGTCTTGTATTATTCCGATTCTTAATTCCATGTCACTTCGAGACATATACAATCCACTTCCATATACAAAATTTACTTTACTTCTTGCATATTTTAAGGTGTTTTCATATCTTGAAATTTGACTGGGCAAGTCGATGGGGCTATTTATTGCGTCCTCTACATTTGCTAGAAATTGTTTTTGTGCATCAAATGCTGTTCCAGTTCCAAGTATATCTGTTCTTGTTTGTGATTGTGAACCAAGGATTGCCCAGCAGTATGTTCTTATGCTGTCATTGATTCTTTCTACTCCAGCTCTTGTAAATCCAAATGAACAATCTAGTATAAAAGTAGACCAGCTATTGTCTGCTTCAAATCCTTGTGCAATGTAATCAATGTGATATGTTTTATCACTCTCATAGACTGTAAAACTCATCGTTTTGTTGTCGTATACAGTATTTATCAAAGGATGATAACCAATATTTGTCCAGTAATTATAAATTGTTCCTAGACCATCATTATAGCTTTGTTTCTGTCTCCAGTCTGAATTTAAGTCAACGTTAAACTCCTTGCATATTCTTTCGTATGCGTTTCGGTTATATGTGTTATTAAACGCATTCCAATTTGAATCTTGCGGCATTGCTACACTCATCTCAAATAATATTCTTCTGACTTGGTAGTAGACATGAAATCGAAATAACGAACCAACCAAGGCATCAGCTTTTAAATGATTGTTAAAATCAATACCACATCCAGCTGTCGCACACCAAATAGCAAAATTCAACTGATTCTGCCAAAATAACATCCAATCTGTTCCCCAGCGTTGGACTATAGCATCTGATTTAACGTATGGGAGTTTGTATTTTTCAAAGACATTGGGGAATGATGCTTTAAAGCCTTTACCGTCTGATGTAATGACTATGTTTTGATTTATTATATCTATCACTTTCTTGCTAAAAGTATTTGAATATTGAGCATCCGGGTTATATTTGAATTCTTTAGAAATCATTTTTATTTGTGTTTTTATATATATATATTAAAAAAAATGTTTCATACAATTTCAAACATAGACAACTCTATTAACTTACAACAGTATATCGATAATAGAGATGGAACTAAGCGCGTTGGATTAAAAAGTTTTACATACACTATTGGTTGGTTTAATATTAATCATGAAGTCATAAAGACAAAAAACCCAGATAAAATAGAACATTTACCAGATGGACTCTATAACTTTAAAGACTTGATAAGAGTTTTTAAAATTCTAAATGAAAAAATTACCCTGGGCATTATTGTCCAAAGTGCTGAAGCCTTTTTAGATACGACAATAGAGACACGAATGTCAAGCGGTCTTTCAAAAATGCTGGGATTCGAGGACAGAAAATGGTTAAAAGGTATTCGTTTCGGAGATTACCCAATTGATTTAGCTCCTTATAAACAGCTATATGTTCATCTGAAACAAGTTAATACGAGTAGTAATTATTTCAATGGTGCACCAAGCACTATTATAGGTGTTGTACCTGTAGTAAATAAGCAGTTTGGAGATATAGTATATACAAGTTTTTATCCTGAATATCACTGTCTTACAAATGATGCAATTACTGTATTGAAAATAGAAGTCAGAGATGAGTATGGCAACAAGATAAATAATCACGGTTTGCCTATGAGTTGTGTTTTAGAAATTATTTAAAAAATATATTTTTATAAAAAAAAAAAATGAGTATATTTGGACCAACAAGACCTAAACAAAAAACAGAAGACTTGGAGGCTTTGATAGATATTGTTTCAGATTTACATAGGCGAGTTTTGCCTTTTGTTGACCAGTTTAATCATTTCAGAGATAGAGTTGATAATCTTAAATATGGGATTATAACAATATTTGCAGAGGCTAAGGGCCCACTTGTGTTGAATAGAATACTCTCATTTGGTAATGGTGGGGCAGAATCAAATGTGGGGTATGTAATGACACGCCGTGGACGGATTATTGGAATAGGTTTAGCAAGTGAGCGATTAGTTGGTGACGTAACTGTAATAGTTTCTGTCAATGGTGCTGAACAACCAAATTATGGCATAACGCTTCACATCATCCCACGCAATCATGATAACTTTGATAAACCTGTTAACTTTGTATGCAAGGTTGCTAACGCTACCGCTGTAAATACGGTGGCATCATTATTAATTGAATTAATTTAATTTTTTATTTATTAATAAAAAATGAAGCAACCAACAGCACCAAGTATATATCCTGAGTTGCCAGTGGAAGACGGACAAAATTATAGATTACAAAAGATTTCAGAGATTGAAAAAAAGTTAATTACAGAGCGAGATATACGTCAGTCACTTTATAAAAAATATAAACGTGGTATTAATATTACAGATGGAATTGACACTACCTTGATATCTGCAGGTGTTATTATGGTTGGGATTGGATTTGTTGTTCCAGTTTTGTTACCTTTAGAAATAGCAACAATAGTATGTGGAGCTACAGGTGTTTGTATTAATTTTATCAGACGCAAGCTTAATGCAAAAGCTCAAAAACATCATGAAATAAAAACTTTGGCAGAGTCTAAGTTAAATAGTATAAAGCAGTTAATATCAAAAGCGTTGAGTGATGCACAAATATCTGAGCAAGAGTTTAAGTTGATTTTAGATGAACTGGAAAGATACTATAATTTGAAACAAGATATCAAACAAAAAAAACTTGAAATTAGTGAAGTTCAAAAAAAAGAACTAGTGGAGCATTGAAGAAAGGAAGCAATGGCAACCTTACAAAAAAGTCTAAAAAGTGTGTCATGAATTGTTTTAGTAATGTGTATGAGTACGATCCACCACCCTTGTATTCAAGGTCGGAAATGTAATTTTAATAACTTATAAAAAAAAACTTGCAATCTTCACTACCCCTATTTTAAAAAAGTTTTAATAAATCAAGTAAATCACCCATTTCATGGTGATTTACTTATATATATGTATTTTGGGTGTTTCTGGATCAAACTCGAGCAGGGCGAGAGCTTTGATCCAGAACACCCAAAATACATATATATAAAACATTAACAAAGTATGATCCAAATTCAATAAAACATAAGTATGTCATACGCATGATAAATAAGGAATAAAAATAACCAACAATAGACAACTCATTTGATTGCCAAGCCTTCCATAGTTTGGGATAGTAAAGACTATGTCAATTTCATCTTTTTTCGTCCGTCTTATCAAAAGAGGTTTTGACCCTATCATTTTGCAACCCACTGCATGCTAAGTGGTTTACCCATTTACAGTTCGGCACTATGCTTTCCACTTTGCTTGCGCGATAACCGGACAGTTAAAGGACCATATGCTGCCATCTACCTAAATCCTCAAAGGACGGTAGTGTATGATGCTTGTCTTAAATATTTCCTTGTCCTAGCCTTAATGGTTTGTTCTCTTGTTGTTCTGGCTTCTGCCAATTCACCGAGTACTTGCGTTGTGATTTCCTACGCCTTTGTGTTTTAGATTTATATATACATGATCATGTATGTGTTATATTGCCTATTAATGCTGCCTTGTTTATTAGAGAATACAACTTGGCGGAGATATCACTATTTATACCGTCCCGTTTTATTGGGATGACAATAGGGTAAGAGTGAGGTTTGGTGCACCCTAGAACCTGCTTTAAACCCCTAGCGCCGTTTTTGCCATTGACCTTTCCAACGCGGTAGGCCGATGTTCAACCCTTTTATGTTTGTGATGTCATATCTTGCCTCTCATTCATCTTTGTAATTTTATTCGTGTTTTTGGTTGACTGTGGTCCTTGAATGCTATTTTTTTTGTTCGCTTTTTATTTCTACTTGTTTGCGGGAACATGTGTTCATTGTCACTGGTGATTTGGTTTATAACTCCTAACGGGGTCAAACTACGTATTCGCAAATGTTGGGCTCGTTTGTTTAGGGTCAAGGAAACGTTATTGTGCATATCATATCCGCGACTCGTAAGCCGTGTGAATGGATATCTAATGGAATGAAACACGATGTGTGTTTGTACGTGTAAAATCAACAGACTGTGTGTCACGAGTTTATGTCCACTACATCCATACAGATGTGAACATATTTCGTACAAGTTTCTTCGTTATAAACGGAAATAGGTTTTGAACTTAAAGTGTCGTTAAAAAAAAGAATATGTTTTCCTCTAAACCTGCGTTACAGATACTTGGTTGCTTCGCTATACATCGACAGAAAACATTCGCCACTTCCACTATTGTAGTAAGAGCCATGCTAGCCAGTAGATCATCCACTTGCCCTCTTGTCCTCGGGGGTAATCATTAGGTGTAGTTTAAAACTGGGTTAAATTGGTATTTGAAGAACTAACGATGTGCTCAAACATGGTTAATGACAATTTACTAATAGCAACGTTTTCCAAGTATTTTGAAAATATTTTGAAACGCTCCTTTTGTCTTCGTAACATGCCGTATTCTGGAGCACCTAGGATGCATTTCATTAGCGATGGTATAATGTATGAAATACATTGATAAAGAACACCTGAAACACTAGTGGCATATGCAAGCATATCATAAGACAAACCACACAGAGCTAATCAGAGCGGTACACACACGATTAGATTTGTACTCAATCCATTGATTATAGCAAATGGAACAACTATATTGTCTAAATCGTATCTTATCCGAACTAATTTTGAGACTTGTCCAAGTTGCTGACGTACGTCTGACTACAACAAACCACGTGTTGCTATAGCATATCTTGAAAAAAGATTGTGATTAGTACAAACGTTAGTTTAATTCAGATTCATCGGAAACCAAAAAACAGAGCTAGTATTCCACCTGTGAGATCATATGGATGCCTTCCAAATCATCCACAAGGTGTCTTTAATTAAAGGTTGTAAATGAAAAAAATCAAAACATTTTATAATTATTATCATGTTTAAGTGTATTTATTTAAGTGTTGAAGTCAGTTAAATTATACAAAATGCGTGTATTTGCAACATGTTAAAATACAAATGAATTAATAACAAATGAAAAACATCAACACATTAAGAAAGTAATGCAATACAACATTAAGTATGTCGTAAAAATAATAAATAAGATAGAAAAATAACCAACAAGATACAACATATTTGATTGACAAGCCTTACAGAGTTTGCGATACTTGTTATTTAAAGACTATGTCTATTTCATATTTTGTCTTCAGTCCTGTCATGTCTATTTCATATTTTGTCTTCAGTCCTGTCGTGCCTTCAACGGTTTATTGTTGCGTTGTTCTGGATTTAGTACTTATTTCGCGGCTTTCTCAATAAAACCGAGTCTGCTACTTTTTTTCTCCCATTTCTAGTCATGTGAGATAGATGTTTTCCCCATTTGAGATTATAAGAATCCATCATGAGTATCCATCTGAGATAGGTAAATCTCACCCGAGGGTCATAATTATAACCATGGTTGCAATTCTGATCCCGAGGGTGAGACCTATCTCACATGGATAAACTCATGGTGGATTCTTTTTCTTGCATATCAATGACATTTTGTGCATCGACGTCACCAATAACTAACATTTTAATGTTTTTTTACACAATGACGTCATGCATCTGTTCGCGTTATTGACGTCATTATTGTTGCGCGTGAATTATAGGTTGCGTACAGCTAAATATAGCCTGGCTGAAGCCCCGCCTTTTGTTGTGTACGATTCAGTACAGAAGTGAAAGTTCACAGAGTTCACAGAGGTCAGCAGATATAACTTTGAAATATTCAATATGCATTTTCAGGAAGGATAAACTATAGGTAAAATAATCCCCATCAGCTAGGATCATTAAATTAAATAAAAAAATATTTTTTAATGTTTTTGAAAATTTAACATCCATTGAAATTGCATGTCAATATTCAGTGCGGAATCAATAGTGTTTGTAACACAGACATGTGCAGAGAGTTTGAGCAGAAAAGTTTGTCTTTTTCACACTTTCAAAGGCTTTGTGATGGAAATACCTATGAAATAAGGTAATTTAAAGAAAATCTGGTGTATAATTCTTGAGATATTAGCTGACAGGTGCAACAGGAGGTCTATGGGAAAGTATTTAGTTTTCTGCAACCTATAGGCTAGATTCTGCATATGGTAAAAGTGAAAGTAGACATACTTTTTTTTCTAACACAATGATTTGAAAGTGTGAGAAATGTTAAATTATGGTGTATTTTGACTTTTCTTATAACTCTTTTCATGATTTTTAAATATTTCCAAGTTTTATGATGGAAAATAGGTATTTTAAATTATTTTATTAAAGGTTGTGGACACAAAATTAGCCATACCTGACACCTGGTATACACAACTGGCCTGTAATGCACATGTTTGACACAGTTAAAGATATATCTAGTAAGTTTTATTCATTTCTGAGGGCTTTGCATACGTTGTTTGGCAAAAATGTCAGTAAGCGACAATCTACATATTTCCGAAAAGATGTCGAAAAGCCGCTTATGTCTGTTTTGAAAAAGATTTTGAGGTAAACTCTGACTTTGTGTTCATCGCTTCTATACGGTTAGTGTCGATATGCAAATATTTTATGCGGTTTAATACATTTTACAACTTAAATTATTTAGTTGGCCAAAAATATGACCTTTTCTATGCTTTTTAAAAGTTTTTATTTACCCCACCCCCCTTCATTTTAATGAATTTTCATGGATGTGTACTTTAAACAGTGCTTACTGGTTGCATGGTTGCATGAAAATGACCTGTAAATATGCTACAAACAATATCTAATAAAACAAATACAATAAATAGTACAGTAACAGTCAAGCTTGTGTAATGAGCATATTGTAAAATATGGCATGGCCCTAAAAATGGAGTTGTGGAGGATAGTCTCAGAATTATTTTTTGTCATTTTTAAACTGAAAAGTTGCATTTTCTTGATGGTTTCACCTATAGAAACTGCTGAATAATGTTAATTAATTCATTTGAAGGCAGATTTTGAATATATACAAAAACTGTGGCATTTTTATGGTAAAATCTGCTATTTTGACCCCTGAAAATCACAAATATCATTTTTGAGTAGATATTATTTTCAAGATAGCTACAACTGGTTAAACATCACATGTTGTTGATGAAATCAATTTAAAATCACTTTATTTGAAGCAAAAGATTGGAACGGTTGTCGATATATGACATTTTGAAGATTCTGGATTTACGCGTAAAAACCGAAGGAATTTTGCCTTAGCCGAAGCCATTTTAAGCCCTCATATTTTGTCGAAAAGGATTTTTTTCTAAAAAAGAATGGTTTAATTGTTTTCAGATTAAATGTATCAAAACATTTAGCCAGAAAAAATACCTTCTGTCAGGTCTGAATGTCTCTCTATAGGTTGCGTACAGCTAAATATAGCCTGGCTGAAGCCCCGCCTTTTGTTGTGTACGATTCAGTACAGAAGTGAAAGTTCACAGAGTTCACAGAGGTCAGCAGATATAACTTTGAAATATTCAATATGCATTTTCAGGAAGGATAAACTATAGGTAAAATAATCCCCATCAGCTAGGATCATTAAATTAAATAAAAAAATATTTTTTAATGTTTTTGAAAATTTAACATCCATTGAAATTGCATGTCAATATTCAGTGCGGAATCAATAGTGTTTGTAACACAGACATGTGCAGAGAGTTCGAGCAGAAAAGTTTGTCTTTTTCACACTTTCAAAGGCTTTGTGATGGAAATACCTATGAAATAAGGTAATTTAAAGAAAATCTGGTGTATAATTCTTGAGATATTAGCTGACAGGTGCAACAGGAGGTCTATGGGAAAGTATTTAGTTTTCTGCAACCTTTAATCTCACCCTCGGGAACAGAATTGCAACCAGGAACTCGGCAGAGCCTCGTCCCTGGTTACAATTCTGACCCTCGGGTGAGATTTACCTATCTCACATGAGCCGAGTTCCTGGTTGCAATTCTGTTCCCGAGGGTGAGATTTACCTATCTCACATGGATACTCATGATGGATACTTATAATCTTACATAACATGTGACTCTTACATGAAACGTCATGACGTCACGTTGGTGACGTCGCCTTATTTTAGCGTTAAATCAAATACAGTCATTGAAGTATACCTGTACTAACCGCATAATGGGAGAAAAATAATCCATCATGAGTTTATCCATATGAGATAGGTAAATCTCACCCTTGGGATCAGAATTGCAACCAGGAACTCGGCAGAGCCTCGTCCCTGGTTACAACTCTGACCCTCGAGTGATATTTCTCTATCTCACATGGATACTCATGATGGATTCTTATAATCTCTTGTTTGTGTTTTTGCTTCCTTATGGATCCCCTTTTCAATATGTATTGACATTCACACTAGCGTTTGTTTAGTACTGTGTGGCGACCGTAAAATGTCGCCCCGACTACAAATCTGTAGTGTTATTACTTACTGGTACTTTAGGATCATCAAGCCCGATCTTTGTGGCTTTAGATTAGAATATCGCTTAATCCGGTGCTAGGAGGGGTGAGAGGTGTTGCACTTTACATTACCTCTCATGAACAAACTCAATAAAACCGAGTCTGCTACTTGTATCTCTTGTTTAGTGTTTGTTGCTTACAACGGATCCCTTTTTCAGTATTTATTTATATACTTTTGTTTATATCTACTTGATTATATTTGTGTTTTACTTATTTTGTCATTTAATGCTACCTAGATTGTTAGAGAATATAGCATGGCGGGTATTTCATTATTTACACTGGCCTGTTTAATTGGAATGACAACAAGGTAAAAGCGAAGTTTGGTGCACACTTGAACCTCTAGCGGCCTTTCTGCCATTGAACGTTTTAAGACGGTACCCCTGTTGTGAGCGTATTTATATTTGTGGTATCGCATAGGAATGACAACAGGGTAAAAGCGAAGTTTGGTGCACACTTGAACCTCCAGCAGCCTTTCCGCCATTGACCGTTCTAAGACCCTGTTGTGAGCGTATTTATATTTGTGGTATCGCATAGGAATGACAACAGGGTAAAAGCGAAGTCTGGTGAACACTTGAACCTCCAGCGGCCTTTCCGCCATTGACCGTTCTAAGACCCTGTTGTGAGCGTATTTATATTTGTGGTATCGCATAGGAATGACAACAGGGTAAAAGCGAAGTCTGGTGAACACTTGAACCTCCAGCGGCCTTTCTGCCATTGACCGTTCCAAGACGGTACCCCTGTTGTGAGCGTATTTATATGTGTGGTATCGCATACTTAGCTTCTCTTTATCCTTGTAATGGCTCCTTAACCGATTTAGAAATTACTATGTGGAATGCGTGTATGTATTAGTAGTAGATAGTGTGTCGGGCACCAATTAAGCAATTAAATGTTAACACGTTTATCGAAAGAGATTATGACCCTATCATTTTGCAACGTACGGCTTGCTTAGTGGTTGACCCATTTACAGTACGGCAATATGCTTTCCTTTTTGAATGTGCGATAACCGGACAGATTGTGGACCATATTATGATATATACCTGAATCCTCAAAGGACGGTAGCGTTTGAAGCTTGTCTTAAATCTTTTCTTGTCGTAACCTTAATGGTTTGTTCTTGTGTTGCTCTGGTTTCTGCCAATTCAATGAGTATTTTTTTTAGGCTTTTGTGTCGTATGTTAATATATACATGATCATCTATGTTTTATACTTATATTGCCTATTAATGCTGCCTTGTTTGTTAGAGAATATAACCTGGCGGGGATATCTTTATTTACACTGTCACGTTTTATTGGGTTGACTCTAGGGTAAGAGTGAGGTTTAGTGTACCCTAGAACATGGTTTTAACCACTAGCGGCCGTTTTTTCCACTGACCTTTCCAAAGCGGTAGCCCTATGATCGACACTTTTATTTGTGATGTCATATCTTGCCTTTTATTCATCTTAGTAATTATTGTATGTTTCTATGCGTGTTTCTGGATGACTGTGGTCCTTCAATACTATATTTCCTGTTCCACTTTTATTTCTACTAACGGTCGAACTTCGTATTCTCAAATGATGGGCTAGTTTGTTTGAAACGTAATTTTGCATGTTATATCAGCGAGTCATGAACCGCCAAAATCAATCAAACCGCGACTGAAATATTTCGTATTTACTGTGTTCGGCCGCTTCCTTAGGTCTACTCTCGTACTCGTTTAATATATATCTAATGGACTGAAACACGATGTGTGCTTTTATATGTAAAACTTACGAGTCTTGACAGTTTATGTCCACTACCAACTTACGAGTCTTGGCAGTTTATGTACCAACTTACGAGTCTTGACAGTTTATGTCCACTACCAGCTTACGAGTCTTGGCAGTTTATGTCCACTACAGCCATATAAGCGTGAACATATTTCGAACCAGTTTACTCGTTATAATAGAAATAGGTTTGGAAGTGTCATTGACAAAAACGAGAATTTTTTCTCTAAAACTGCGTTACGGATATTCGGTTAATTTGCTATACATTGACATAAAACATACGCTACTTCCACTATTGTAGTAAGAGCCATGCTAGCCAGTAGAGCATCCACTTGCCCTCTTGTCCTCGGGGGTAATCATTAGGTGTAGTGGGTTAAATTGATATTTGAACTGACGGTGTGCTCAAACATAGTTAATGACAATTTATATATAAAAATGTTTTCAAAATAAAACGCTATATAGACTTCTTGAAACGCCGTATTAAAAAATATACATTTAACACATTGGATGCCTTTTTTTGTCGATGGTATAATGTATGAAATACATCTATAATATATGAAATACATTTATAAGGTATGAAATACTTTCATAAGGAACACCTGCATAGTAGTGGCATATGCAAGCGTTCACAAGGAACAGTCTTAAGACGATTTTATTTGTACACAATCGATTGATTTTAGCCAGTGGAACATCTATGTTGTCTGAATCATATCTTATCCCAACTAAATTTGAAACTTGTCCAAGTTACTGACGTACGTCTAACCACAACACGCAACGTGTTCGTGAAGCATATCTGGAAAACCAATCGTGGTTAGTGCTTACGTTTGTTTAATTCAGATTCATCGGAAACCATAAAACAGAACTATTCTTCCACCTGTGAGTTCATATGGATGCCTTCCAAATCATCCGCAAGGTGTCTTTAATTAAAGGTTGTAAATGAAAAAATCAAAACATTTAATAATTATTATCATGTGTAAGTGTATAAACATTATAATTTAAGAAGGATATAAATGCCCGTAACATACTACTTCATTTATAAAGTATAAATTTACTTCAATTATAAAGTATAAATTGTCATTAGTGCTTTAATATCAGAACGGTTTGAAGTCAGTTAATCATACAAAATGTGTGTATACGCAACATTTCAACATATAAATGAATTAATAACAAATGAAAAATCATTAACACAATAACAAAGTAATACAATACAACAGAAATATGTCATAAGAATGATAAATAAGGTATCAAAAAAAAAAACAACAGACAACTCATTTGATTGTCTATGGGATAGTATATGTAATAGATAGAGTATGGTTTCATTGAGTTGGTTCATTTAAACATCGAGATGGACGTAGCCCATCGAGGTGTTTAAATGAACCAACGAGATGAAACCATACTCTATTTGTTTTGTAGCATGTCCATTTCAGCTCTGTTTCAGTTATTCTAACTGTTATTCTCACTGTTATTCTCACAGTTATTCTGACAGGTCTTATTTTCAATTAAACGATTTACACCTGCGTCTGAACAAAGAGAATTGTCTGTGACTATGCTACAAAATAAAAAGAGTATGTCCATTTCATCGTTTGACTCATCAGTAACTAGTGTTGAATACTAGTTATGAATAGACACTCGCAGTACAGCAGTCTTTATAATGACTGCTTATTTCGGCAAATTTCTAGTATGCTTATAAATAACAGAGATCATATAAGCCTTGGCTGCAATTTGATCACGTGGTGTATTTTAACGAATACTAGACGTTAGATAAATCAATGATCATGCCATTTGCGTAATGCTTTATGGTGGAAACGTTATTCACATGTTGTGCTTGTTGATTATAGATTAAAATTTAATTGAATTTACCTCTAAGTGGTTGGGTTTTTTTGTTGACTTTTAATGTCTTTGATTTCATAAACGATCGTAAGTATGATCATACAATATACTGTAATGATTATCTTTCCCATAAAACAAATTTTAAAAAATGCATGTATCAAACAATGCATCCGTTCTCAGGCGGAAGTTGTTATATCTCATCAACTTTTATGTCTATAAAATATGTTCATTTCTTGAATCGGATAACAACGTCCTTGAAAGCCAACGCATTTCATTCCTCATATCTTATTGAAATATAAAACAAAAAAACTGTAATTATTAATAACAAACATCACAACGATTTGGCAACGGGCGTCTATGTGCGTTGGTTACGTTCCAATATCATCATGCATTTCAAATAATATCTCAGTGAGTATACCTGTGCTGATACACAATATCAGCATATCCCATTACAGCTTCAACGACACTACTTGCTTTCGGTCTCATACCGGTAAGTGTGTATGTTTTGAGTGTCTAAAATGCACTTTTTAAACAACACAGCGCCTCAGTCCGTCTATCGTCACACTTATCTAAAGATAAATAAATGTATCTACGTCATAAACGTTAACATTACACTGTGCTGGTATTGATCACAAGTCCTTCCTTGCATACAATAACCGAATTATTCTCCAGGTTAGGAACCTGTTTGACCCGCATGAACATCTTTCCTTCCTTAGAAAGCACCCCAATTGACAAAGTATCTTCATATCAGCTCCTCCACCCGAGTCAAACACGACATACAAAGTAAATGTTCCACCAAACCCATTATTTCTTTGAGATAATACTGTTGCATTCCCTCAGAACATTCTCATTTTACTCTGTTGTGCGGTCAATGTTTCATACTGTTTGAACTACATCTTTAAACATCAACACTCAGCACTTCATAGTCGCTTTCTTCATGATTCGTTTTAATGGTTTCGTAGACACTTTTAGTTTCTTTTTCACTGATTTCACCCTCTGTCGACCGTTTCTTTCAAATGCCAGTTGTTGGTCATATGACAATTGCAACCAATCACGTCGCTGCGTATGAAGCTTTGTGATTATGCGTTTAATTTCTCCCAAACTGTATTTTATCAGTGGACAAAATTTATGCTGTTCTTTCATGCATCGACACTGAAAAAAAATAAAGAAAATATATCCTTCGAAAAGGATTTAACCTAGAACTTAACCTTGCCTTTTACAAGGTAGTGATATAAAGTATGTTTTAAGGGGTGTCAGACTAAGTGCCGTTTTAATATGGACACTTTCATATCGTTTGATAATTGTAACATTAGAAAGTGAAATATGTAAACCGGAACAAATACCAAATAACGTTTAAATGTGAATATATGCTGATGAAATATTAATCGACAACATTATATATGAGTATGCCTAATTTTTTCTTAATAGCTCTAGTTACTCACAAATTTCCTGTATCGCCTGTTAGTGCTGTAGATTCTATTGGCTTCTACCTGCAATATTGTCACATTCTCCCACGCTTGGCGCTTGTTCTCAATAATTTGGCGTGCCTCGTTTTGGCTTAGGGAACTCAATGGTACTGAAATACAAAGTCACCATTACAACAGAACTCTTGTCTTGTCGTTCCCTTAATGCTTTATTATCTTGTTGCTAAGTACTTTCTTTGTGGTTTTCTAGATTTTTGATTTTTATATTCATATATACATGATCCTCTTTGTGTTATACTTACATGGCCTATTATTGCTGCCTACTGTGTTAGACGATATAGCCTGGCGGGTATTTATTTATTTAAAATAAGTATAAAAGCCGTACAGGAAATGCAGATTTAATAAAACACAGTAAACCCAAAAATGCGCAAAACGACAAATTAATGGCAATGTTAATAAGGAATAAAGGCATATGACGTCACAAACACAAAAATAGTATACAATAGGGCTACCGCCTTGGAACGGTCAGTGGCAAAAAAGGCCGCTGGAGATTTAAACCAGGTTCTAGAGTGCACCAAACCTCACACATCCCAATAAAACGAGAAAGTGTAAATAAAGAAAATTCCTGCCATAAACTATTCTCTAACCAGCAAGGCAGCCTTAAAAGGCAATATAAGTAAACCAGAAAGATGCTCGTGTATAAGATCTATGAAAGTCATACAATCCCTGGGGGATATAAAAATAATAATATTGATTGGATGTACATGGCGACTACACTGTCCCATTGTATTCAGGCGACAATAGGGTGAGAGTGGCGTTTGGTGAACCCTGAATCTGGTTTAATACCACCCCCACTCACCACACCACCGGCCTTTTTTACACTGGCCATTCCAAGCGGAATCCCTTTTGTCAACTGTTTTATGTTTGTGCTGTTATATAGTTTCTTGCCTTTTATTTAACCTTGTAACTGTTGTTTGTTTCGAGTGATTTTGGTTGACTCTAGTCTTTAATGCTGCATTGCCTGTTCGACTTTATATCTACTCTCAGAGTATTACATACATTGTGCTCGTATGCTTAACTCTGGGTTATAGACACAAATAGGTGGCAGTATTATATTATGTCCTAATACAAAACAGAGGATAAAGTTTTATATTAGTACAACAGAGCCTAACGTTTCTGCCGCAATGGACAGAGCAACTCCTGTGTACTAAAATAGTATATTTCAGCATTAAACATGTAGTTTACGGATTTGGTTACAACACTGTATTTTTACGAAGTTTGCCATTTTGGGGCATTAAGATTCGTGCCAGACAAAACTGATGTCAAATTTAAGATAGAACGTGATATACTTATTACTTACAAGCTATTGGGCCGATTTCGTATGTCTTAAAGCCATATGTGAGATGCGAGTTTCTTCGTCCACTTTTCAATTCATGCCGAATCATTGTAATATCTCTCTCACATTTCTTAACGTATTCTATGGCATCTGTCATGCCCGTCACGCCTTTGAAAACCTTTGTTTGTAGGAGCTGATCGGATGTCGAAAGCCGAATTACCTGAAAATAGTGATATTAAGACTATTCAACCCAATGGAAATAAAAACAAGTGTAAAGGTCGAACAGGAAATGCAGCTTTCACAGAACACAGTAAACGCAAAAACATGCAGAATGGCAATGTTAACAAAGAATGAAGGCATATGACGTCACAAACACAAAAAGGGTTGACAAGGGGCAAAAAAGGCCGCTGGGGATTTAAACCAGGTTCTAGGGTGCACCAAACCTCACACTTACCCTACTGTCATCCCAATAAAACGGGAAAGTGTAAATAAAAAAATCCCCTCTATGAACTATTCTATAACCAACAAGGCATCATTAATAGGCAATATAAGTAAAACACACAGATGCTCGTGTATATATAAATACAAAAATAAAATTGCCTAGAAAGTCACAAAGAAGGTATTCAGTGACTTGGCAGAAGCCAGAGCAACAAGAGAATAAACCATTGAGGAAACGACAAGACAAGATTGCAGACAAACATCAAACGTCACCGTCCTTTTGGGCTTTAGGTAGACGTCATCATAGGGTCTGGTCATCGCACAATTAAAGAGGAAAGCATAGTGGCGAACTGTAAAGGGTCCACCACTAACCATGCAGTGCGTTGTAAAATGATAGGGTCATAACCTCTTTTGACAAAAATGTTAACAATTTTAACAAAGACAGTATGAAAGTGATCATGACCAAGGATCTTACGAAGTTTGTAAATCACATCACCATAGAAGTCAGGTTGTGATAGTCCTTATCTCACGTTGAATACACATAATTTGCTGAATTCAAATAGTAGATAGAGTGTACACCAACTGCTTTCGATAGATTCCATGAGCCTGTTTCTATTTATGGATAAGCCATCCCCTCCATAATACTGAGACGACACACAAGAGATACAATTTCGGGACAAGTAATTATATAACAAACCTTTACTTTCTTCGGCACAGCTATGTGTTTTGCAATGTATTCGAGGTTATGCGACATGACGTGTGACGCCATTAAATGTGTTCCGGCTTTGGCGGCTTCATGTACCCGCGCAAACTGCATGTCCACAAGTATAGCTTCATCGGTACCAATGCCTGTAAATAAAACATGTATATAGTTAGGGTATCAATTTAGCTGTGCACTTAAACTAAACAAACATTAAAGACAAATAAACTTTGTTGTTATTTTGCGTAACAATATTACTGCTATACTGTTCTCTACATCTGAGTATGAGTATATACATCTATAATGTCGTGAGTATAAACATCTATAATGATAGTGTGAACTGTGGTGCATAATGGTATACAGATTTTACCTCAGCCTGAACAGGGATGCAAAATGATATCGGACAACACATGAGCCTGAACAGAGATACCAAATGATATTCGGACAGCACATGAGCCTGATAAGTGATACAATTATATCCGGACTGCACCTGAGCCTGGAGAGTGATACACAATAATATAATATCCGGACTGCACCTGAGCCTGAACAGTGGTACAACTTGGTATCCGGATTGCACCTCAGCCTGAGCAGTGATACAAAATGATATCCGGACTGCACCTCGGCGTAAACAGTCATTCACTGCACCGCAGCTTGAACAATGATTCACTGCACCGCAGCTTGAACAGTGATTTACTGCATGCACCTTGAACAGTGATGCACTGCATCGCAGCTTGAACAGTGATTCACTGCACCGTCGCTTCAACAGGGATGCACTGCACCGCAGCTTCAACAGTGATGCAAAGCACCGCAGCTTGAACAATTTTGCATTCAAACTGCACCTCAGAGTGAGCAATGATACATAATGTCCTCTGTGTGAACAGAGATGCGTATTAGAAATAAGCCTACCTATATGGTCGGTATAGTATGTATTGGCGAGGTACAATGTGTATGACGAAGGTATGTTGAGGTCGACAGAAGGTTCTAAAATATTCATCCCAGGTCTGTAGTGCTCCATATGAATCCGGGTTACGTGCTTGGGTGTAAATGCCAGCTGTTTGGCTATTTCGCTCTGTAATAAAGGTAAAGTTAAATTGTTGATGTATTTACTGACTGATTCAGTTTCATTTAAGTATCATTTTAACGTATAATTTACTATAAATAAAATGTGTTTTAAAAAAAAAATACATAGTAAGGAACATTACAAATACTATACACGAAAACCAATTAATCCGTAACAACTTACGAATAATGTATGCATTAAAAACCTTTAACATTTAACGGTTACAGTAATGGGACAGTCAGTGACATGCACTAGAATCGACATCTGGCAATTTAAAAAGACAACACAGGTTACCGTCTTTAGACATTCAAAAAAAGTGGCAGTTAGGCATATGACAAGTTGGACAGACACCAGGGTTGACAGTAGGGTAAGTGTGAGGTTTGGTGCACCCTAGAACCTGGTTTAAACCCCCAGCGGCCTTTTTTTGCCATTGACCGTTCCAGGGCGGTAGCTCTATTGTCAACCCTTTTGTGTTTGTGATGTCTTATTTGACCTTTTATTCATCTTTAAATTTGTTCTTTGTTTCTGTGTGTGTTTGTGGTTGACTGTCGTCCTTGAATGCTGCTTTTCCTGCTCGATTTTTATATCTATATTTACCATCTTGAGTGGTGATTTTGTGACATAGTACAAACAGGGCAGACAACAGGGTACCGTATTAGGCTGTTTGTGGAAAAGGAAAAGCTAGGCAGATAACTGGGTATTAAGGGTGTCACAGGACAATCAGGGTAGATAGTAGAGTTACCCTGACATAGATGCAAGTTGGGAAGACAACAGAGTTACCCTCTTGGGATGGTCTGTGACATAGAGACAAGTTGGGCAGACAAAAGGGTTTCCGTGACATAGGGGCAAGATAGGCAGACAACACGGTTACCGTGACATAAGGCAAGTTGGACAGACAACAGGGTTACTGTGACATAAGGCAAGTTGGGCAGACAACAGGGTTACCGCGAATAAGGCATGATGGACAGACAACAGGGTTACCGTGACATAGAATAAGTTGTGCAAACAACAGGGTTACCGTGACATTGAATAAGTTGTGCAAAGAACAGGGTTACCGTAGTGAGGCTGTTTGTGGCATAGGAAAAGCTATGCAGATAACAGGATTACTGCAGCATAGTGCAAGTTGAGTAAACAACATGGTTACCGTCTTGGTTAGCATTGGAAAATCTGGGCATACAACAGGTTACCGTGACATGTGGCAAGTTGGGCAGACAACAGGGTTATATTTGGACAGTCAGTGATATATGGCAGATTGGAGGGATAACAGAGTCACTGCCTTGGGAAGCCTAATAATCAATACATGGAAGTGATCAACTCACGGCTATACAATCTCCTTTTGTTGCAAGTAACCCAAAGTAGGCTACCGACTTCTCGTCACACAAACCGATACGCTTGAACAGTTCTGAAACATCTTTGATGACGACGTTTATTTTGGAATCTACAGTCTTCCTTCTGTAGGTTGACTCCCCATGTCTGTTTGGAAAGGTACTGAAATGTTCAATAATTGTATTATTATGTTACCTTATTATCAGATTATACAATAAAACAGTATATCACCAATTATAAGCCGAAGTCTTCTAAAATACGTGTTCACTTCGATTTGTCCTAGTTGATACTGTATTCTATTACATGGTTGACCTTCTGCATGTCGAGCGAGTTTAAAACACTTTAAAGTGTCAGACCTGTCAGGATATACTTCCAGGTCGTGTCAGACCGGTCAGGGAGTATTTCCGGGTCATAGAATGCTAAAATAGTTCCGTGGAAAAACTTAAAGTTTCTAATTTGCATGTATTTTACCAAACATGTTTTTTTTTTATTTCATAGTTAAATTCAACCTTATTTTAATTGTCATGAATAGCAAGTATTTTACTGTGTTTGTCAAGACTCATGATATCGTTGGAGCGTATGAGCACAGAGGCAATGTAGAAATGATATACGTTTATTTCAAAATACGCATAGTTGAACAACTGAAACGGTGGTGGTGTTTTTCTGATATGCGGGGCAAATGTGTATGATTCACAAAATTAAACTGTATTTAAGTGAACCAATAATGTGGATCTTCAAAAAATAGTTTCCTTAAGCTTGTTTTGCACTGTGTTCAATGGACTGAATTTTACCGATCTGACACTTTAACCTTATCTGCACAACTGTTTATTGGTAATTTACTATTTCCGCTGACAATACATATGTATTTCACTATGTCAATGTTTGTACCAAAGCTGCTTTATTTCAAATGTCTACCTACCATCTCTCCATGACACTCCCCTCTGGGTAGGACACAAGTCTGTTTGGGCATTGTCCAAGAATCAGTGGTCGATTAAACGTGCGGAGGTATTCAAACGCAGGCATTTCGATACGTTCCCCCAATACACTGAAAATATATAATATCGCATTTTAAATTAAATGTTGTTCGAAAAAATTTCAAGCAATTTTAATTAGGACACACATCACATGTATATCTTAATAGATATATGTGGCTTGTTTATTGAGTGGACAAGGTCGAAGTTGTCATTACAATGGAGAGTATAACGCGCCAATAGTTGTGTACAATACGGTATATTTACTTAAAAACACCGCATTTACAGGATCATATATATAAACGTATGATCAATAAAATAATTGAAATGTTGTTTAACGTCTCATCAACGCATTGTTGTGTTTCTTTCGAACTTTCCCACAGAGATAGAGGATAATATGAATCCAGAAGTCCATTCCTGCTCTTATACCGAATACATTTATAAACATGATAAGTTCGTTACCGTGCTAAACGAATATATTCAGGTACACCGGACCGCCCGGTTTACATTTTACGGCCGAGGCTTTGATTTATCAAATAATCTTTCGTCCCCCAAAATATACCATATTTATATATTGAAAAGGAATTCAATATCAAAATGTAAAGGAAGTATGGTTGGATGAAACGCTTTACAATGAATATAAAATGCATAAAACTTAAATGGGCAACATTCCCTACCCTGGTAGGGAGAAATGGGAGGTGTGTCTTTATCAATTACACTAGCTATGTAGCCTGTCAGTTATAGTGAATGACTCATGTTAACAAATCTCTCTTCAAGCAGACGACAGTAAACTGTTGTTAGATATCATCGAGGAGTAAAGTTTTTTAATCCAACGACTCCAAACTACATAATTTCTGTTTATTTTATTGGAACTGTGACAATTTACTTCCCAGTATTATTCATGTTTTACCATGTATATGTTTTATTGTATTGTGATCTATACACTATCCACTGCACTGTGTATAACATAAAACAGAATTACTATGAACTTTTACACAAATGTAATGTGATGCAGCAAATATTTCACAAGTTATCAGTGTTTATGAATGAAAATTAATTGCCAATTATAGTTGGTCTGGAGAAACAGGCTTTATTTACTGCAGTAAACAATATATGGTATAATTTGGACATTTATGGTGGTAGGAATGCATTTTCAAAAATGAAGCATAACTGTAAACATTATTGTTAGGAATGGCTGAACATGATGGAGATAATAAGATAAGGAACTACATCTTATATAGGCCTAGTTATAATTAAGGAACATATACATCTCTGAGCCTAAGGAGGGAATATTCAATTTTCATAGGTGGTGTATAGAAGTGCATTGTGATTCTACTGATTCTGGTGTGTTTCTGATTCTGATGTGAAAATGATAAAGATGAATTGTTATATGGAACACATGAATAGTCACAGATTCAAACATCCCATCTCAGAGTATTACTATGGAATTTTACACAGAAAACTATTGCCAATCTCCATGCCATAATGTGTGTCGTCTGCTGTAAACACTACCACGTGTATTTGTGTACATTTTTCAGTTCATAACCCCACAGGCTCCTCCCCAATATTTTCAAATATTTGTCAGTTGGGTTTAAAAAATTATTTGAAACTAGGAATGAGAGATACTATTTCACAATTTCTTTTTTACTACAATTGTTTGATATCAGACTACTTCTGTGCCAAATATTGAATTTTTTTATGAGGTCGAATTTTCAATATTTTGAAAAAGGTGTCCCTGATTTAACTATGTACAAATTTAAATGAAAAAACCTCCCCCGGCTCCATCTAGTGGCTTTTATACGGCAGTTGGGCCTTTAAGTAGATTTAAGTTGGATTACCACCAATGAGTACAGTCTATGTAGTGTTGCTTCTGAGTACAACATAAGTGGTGTTGTCACTGGGTACTGTGTCTTTGAAAAGAATGCTATCAATTTTAAATTCTTTTAAATGAGGGTAAAAGGAAATACTTGCGCAAGGCTTATACCAGTTAATAGAATGCTTTCTATCTAACTGACTCATATTAAATTATCATTAATTGGAATACGATCCTACAGGAATGTGTTGTAACAATAAAAAGAAACATTTCATGCTTTAGAAATGAGAGTAACGTACTTCAAACTGCATTATTCGGCAAGTGGCTCTAGTTCTAGTACCAGATCACCACCTGCACGTAATAGATGAAACGTAACCCAGTGATGAACGATCAATTCACGAAAGACGAACCGTGCCAGACGCCAAAGGCGATTGTGTCAAACCACGTGGTTTTGTAACATACCACCGTCGGTTATTTCCTTTGATGCGTTATATAAGCTGTAGAATTAATTCCATGCATTGTTTCAAGTCAATCATCGGTATTGATAAGATTATCTAGAGCTAGGTCATGTTACTCTGCCTTGTACGTGTAAGCACTTGCAACAACCGAGGCGTTGATTTTTGTTTTTGGAGTTTGTTATTACTATTAAGTGATTATGAAATTTCTTTCACCGAGAAATCCCAATCTTTCACTCAAAGAATTTAATAAATCTCTATACTGAGTACTCCTATCTAAAAAGAAATATTAATAAATTGTTTCATATAAATGTTATGACAATTTTGAAATGCTTCGTTAAGCTAACTTGGCATGCTTGCCAAATGGCAATCCTTCAAATGCAAATATTATATATGTCGTAAATTATATTTGTCTGTATATTTGTCAAATATGAACGTTCTTGCAATATAATCGACTTCAATAGTATCGATTTCAATAGCGTTTTAGTGTTCTATAATTTTGCGGGGACCTTAATTGTTCATAACACATTAACACGATTAGAAAATAACTAACGTGGTCATAATGAAGAGCACTACCATATACATGTCAGACACCGACGTGTGTTTGTCATGCTATATAAAATTCTCGAATTTCGTTTTACTAATGTTAACAAAGATGTTTCATCAAAAGACGCTTGCTTTTTCTTGTCCGTGTTACATTTTCTTCCACTTCTAAAGAAACCATCGCTCGCCCGTCAATGTACATCATCTTCGTACGTACGAAACATTTGGTTTTAATAATAGTAACTCTAAATCAACTTTCCTAACGGCTGGTTTTATTGGCTATATCATTTATTTTTAAATATCGAGAGGAGGTCTAACGACGATTCCCCTGGAAAATATAACAAGAAGAAGAAACAGCAAACGTCTATTGAACAAAAACCTGATGAATGTTTACATTATTATAACACGAAGTTGGTTTAATTATTCCGGACTTCTATATGAAATAAAGAAATATAACAGTGTAAAGTAATTCTCAAATATTTTTTAGATAAATATATTTGGATGTTCTGGTTAATTCTGACGCAACCGCCCTTTAACCTAGTTCCATTTAACGCTGACGGCTAAGAAAAGCCTGCATGGTTGTGTCAGTCAAACTTATACAATTTACATCGATTGTAAACAAAAGCTCTATGAAAATATTCTAATCACTCTCGATGTCTTCCTGGTAGAACCCGAACCAAGTAAATGCAGATAAAGTGTCTTGCTCAGGGACACAACACATATGGGTCATGGCGGTTGATCGAACCATGCTATTCGATCATGGGCCCAACGCTCTTACCACTAGACACAGCGCATGTTGTGTTAAGAACATACATGTAGCAACTCCGCGCAGTGATATCCCTGCAACCACAAAAATCACGTGACGATAGCTGAGGCCATGTAATTACAAAATGGCGATACACCAGGTAATGCTTGGTTCGGCAAACTCTTGCCGTAACAAATAGGCTAAATTGGCATTAACATCATCGTCTTCGAAAAGATGTTGAAAACATTCAACCTGTTTTGGGCTTTGGGTGTAATCTCATTATTAAATTATACGCACAGCTTCTGTAATGTTCTCAACGGAATACATGTTTGTTTACAAGTAACCAAGCAGCCGGTGTGCATATTAACTAAATATATTCGCTAAAATTGATTTTTATTTTTATAAATAAATTATTTTTTGTAACCAAAATTACCACCGTTTTTTTTGTTACTGTTACAGAAAGGGGAAGTAACACTGCGGGGAGTTTGAACATGTAGTATCATCAAGAGACAAAACATACCCACAATACAATAAGGAAAGATCAGAGACGCACTACACGAGCTTTTCCATAACTGATCTAGGGGATCAAATCAATACAATCTCAGCGTTTTGAAGAAGGCGATGTACTCATGACAGGATTCTAAGCAATAATTGTTATATTTATGTTAGAATATAGTGATAATATCTGCCTAAAGCAATAAATCAAACTAAAAATCGTGGATGCACACATCGAATTCAATAAAATTTACTATATGTTTATTCATAATTCATTTCCTCCTCTGCCTCAGTCACCAGGATAGTATCTTAACTT